>PGIR01000039.1:0-243181 GCA_002812735.1 Scedosporium dehoogii | reverse complement strand
TTCAGGAAAGATGTTCTGCTTGCCCTGTGTCAATTCGCTCGCATTCATCCGCGCTAGCGAAACGCGGCATACGAGATCCATATCGACCTGCAGGAGCTCCGCCTCGTAACCATCCCCAAGACGACAGAGGCAGCAGCGGGTTTCCAACAGACATCTCATCCACTGAACAAGAGGGATCCTAGGTAGCTCAAGATATCGGGATACTCTTCTACCTTCGTTCATAATGTGCTAGATTCCGGGAATCCAGCTCTAGTTTTCTATTTTTCTGTTCCATTCTCACCCCTCTTCGCGTGCGCGTCTCTGCGCAGCTCCTCGCCCACCTCCGCCCTGTTGGATCCAAACTCCGAACCTCTCTCCAACCACCGGCCATCAAATCAACAACCATGGACTTCGCTCCCTACCAGTCGTCTCCCCCCGAGACAGGCCGCACCTCCTTCTCCCCACCAAACGAACAGCGCTCCCCCCGCAACTCCACCGACTTCATCCGCCGATCCCTCTCCCCCTTCCAGCGCCCGAGCCCCCCTCCCCTCCAGCATCCCCAGCCGCAACGGAGCTGGCAGCCCATAATACCGGGATCGTACCCCGCGGGCGACGCGTACAGGGAAGGCGTGAGTGAGTTCGATACGAGCTTGGGCGTTCGGTTGGACTATGAGGCTGCGGCTGCGTATTTGGCGTTTCCGCCGCTGGGCGCGATACTGCTTTTGATAACGGAGAGGAATAGTGACTATGTGAGGTATGTTTGGACCTGGCCCTATTCTGAGAATAGCCCGTCGGTGTTAATGGTCTCGGTAGATTTCATGCGTGGCAATCGAGCTTAATCTTTACCGCCATCCTCGTCTTTCACCTCGTCTTCTCCTGGTCAACCTTCCTCAGCTGGCTCTTCTTCCTTGCAGACTTAGCTTTGATCGGATTCCTAGCCCTGCGAGCTTATCAGGATGCGGACACGTTAGACAGGTATGATTCACTGCTGAAGATGCACCTAGACGATTGATACCCTCTATTGAGAGCCGCCACTGACTGTAGTGTAGATATGAGATACCCTTCTTTGGCCAGCTTGCCACTAGGTTCCTCGACGACGAGTAAAAGTGGAAAAGGATGACATTCAAGGTTTGGGCGATGGCGGACATCGATGAGGCGGTAATTTTGGACTTTTGAGTGATGGCGGCCGTCCCGATTGTATACCCTGTTTCCGACACGACGATCGGACTATCTTTTTACGTTGTGCATATTGTTTTTTTCAGTGCTCCATCCGTTGTCTTATTGTATTCTTACCTGGAGTCATAATATTGTATCTGCTTTCTTTCACAGGCCACGGTTTTCGGTTAGGATGGTGAGTGGAGGCAATGGTCGTCTGTTGGTTTCAAGCTCCAAACTCCAGCCTGCGGCCTTTTCGAGCATCGTCAACTTTATTCTTCAGTCGAACCCATCTTCGAATTCATTCATAACGTGCGGAATTTCCAATTTACACCGAAGAAGAAATATCCCGTCGTAACCACGATCCAACCCATCCAAGCTTCCCAACCAAATGACCACTTTTGTTACTCCCTTATCCATATCAATCAGATACCGTTTCACGACTTCAACCAAATTACAACTCCTGCCGAAGCCCCTGTACCCTCTTCTCAGCTCCCTCAATAGCCTTTTCGACCTGCTTGGTGGCCCAGTCCCAAGCGGACCAGAAATTCTCACTAAGCTGGTCGAGGATGGTTCCGCCGGGGCTGCTCGTGCCGTACTTGAAGTAGGTGAACTGTTTCCGAGCCTCGGCGCGGAGGTCATCAGGTTTAGATTTCTTCGGCACAGTCTGAATCTGCAAGTTAGTCTCTCTCCGACACAGACCTCAGATTCATGACGAAAATCGACAAGGGCAGGAAAAAAAAAAAACATACAACGCCGTAGGAATCAAGGTAGGACTTGAGTTCGCTCTCACTCCACGTCTCAAAGGTTCTATGCTTAGCGTCGGCAGTAGCCTGGGCGAGGTAGCTGGTGGCAGAGCTCCACTTATCACCACCAGCGGCGGAGGCCGAGCTGTAAGCAGACTGAGCGGCGGTGAGGAGATCGTTTCGAGTCGCGGTAGCTTTCTCGGCAGCAGCCTTGGCTTTCGCGTCTCCGCTGGAAAGGAGGTATTTCCTAGAGAATTTGTTCAGCACACACACAGTTGGGCCCAATGCGGGGGAGGAGCATAAGCTCTTACTTAAGGTTCTCCAGTGACCAGTCATCGAAAGTCCAACCTCCAATGGCACTGTCAGCGTGCTTGCGAACGAGATCGCGGACCTCGTCGGTGTTCGAGCCCTGAGGGATGCCAATGCCACGAGCATCGAGGAAGGCCTTGAGGCGACTATGCGACCAGAGTTCGGTGGCCTTATTAAAGGCGTCCTGTAGCTTCAGAGCAGCGCTGTCGGTCGCCTTGGCAAACTCGTTACCGGCGCTAGAAGTGGCGGCTCCGAGCTTAGCAGCGGCGTCCTCGCCGAGAATTTGGGCACGGTGCTTGCGGATAAGGGCACGGAGTTCATTGGTCTTTGTACCCTGGGGAACTGGGAGGAGGGTATGATGTTAGTGGCACGGCAAGGAGAGAGTTGGGAAGAGCAAATATATATTATATAATATATACTAACCGGCGAAGCCATTCTCGTCAAGGAACTTCTTTAGCTGAGATTCAGACCAGGTGTCGAGAATTGAATCGGACAGGTCGGCGAAAGCGGACTTCACAGCCTCGGGAGCGGTGGAGGTGGCATCCCGCTGCTTGAGATAGACGAGTCGGGAGTTGCGTCGGACGGTGGCGATCAAGTTGTCGCGCTTCAGTGAAATTCGTTAGACCGGAGGAAGGCATGATGAGTTTGGGGGTTTGTAACTTGCATTAGCGGGTTGGGGAACCGAAATGCCATGCTCGTCGAGCCACTTCTTCAGGTCGGAAGCTGCCAAGGGTCATTAACAACCTGGATCTTCAAGGTAGGTGACAATGTACGTACCGGACCAGGTTTCATAGAGCCAATCACCGGGATATGCAGCAGTTTCTCCAGCCTTCCGCGCAACAGTGTCATAGTGAGAGCGGATCTTCTCAAGAGTGACGTCACGGGGTCGCGGCTGGGGAACAGGGATATCGTGCTTGTCGCAGAAAGCCTTAAGCTGGCTATCAGACCAGGTGTCGAAAATCCACTCCTTCACATTAGTCCACGCCTGCTGGGCATTTTCCTCCGTCTCGTACCAGGCAGCCTTGACGCGATCGATGAGCGTGTCCTTGCTGCCCTTGGCGTCTTGACCGACCTCCTGACCCTTGGATTGTAGGAAGGTCTGGAGCTTTTCGGCGTCCCAATCGTGGTAAGGGGAGACGACTTGGTTCCAGTTTTCCGCCACGAGCCTTTCGAGATCCTTTCGGTCGGCGGGCGTGGGGTGCGGGATGTTGTGGTCGGCCAACCATCGATCTAGCTCGGTCGCATGCCACTTGTTGTACGCTGGATATGGCGGGAATAGGTCAGTTAGCAGTTTCCCGGTCCGGGATTGAAAGAACCCGTCGACCGAGGGGAATCGTCTGCTTACCGGCATCGGATGCCCCGTTACCCATGACCTCAGCGGCCAACAGGGCCATAAGAAGGGAGCTGGAAAGCTTCATTTTCGCGGGGATGATGTGATTCGAGATGTATCAATCGCTGATGTATCACTCACTCGAGATCCGATCCGGTTTGGCTTGGTCGAAATGGCAATTGGATCTAGATCATAATACAAGCAACGCTAAGTCTTGACAAACAAGAAGGAAAGGTAAGAAGATAGAGCCGGTGGGGATTGGAGAGCTCTTTCCTTTAAAGAGGTGAGACCATTTTGGGCGAATCGAGACAAGGCGCAATCATCACGTCACTAGCATATCACTGGAAAGTGCGACTGTGTGTGGCTGGCTTCGTTCATATCGACATTCTGTACTGAGGTAGCAACATCGAACTGGCTCTAATTAAACATATACGGTGGCAGGATGATGGGGTAAGGAACATGCAGAGGTAGCTCTGCAGCTTATTGGTGATGGTCAGTTGGATCAGGTAAATTGTGTCGTCATTCCTCGACGCTGGACGATCTGGCGTATGACGAACCGCCGCCACTTACCATCAGATCAGTGTGCATCCAGACCTGGACACCTAGCAACTTCTCGGGCATCTTAAGAGTCCGGCTCCGCTTGACCCAATTGCATATCTTGGAGAATTCGATCGTTACCCGAATTGTCTGTTTCCTTGAGATTGCTCGGTTGCCGAGCTCACGTCCCGAACTCTTCATGAAGCCGTGGCCCAGCTCGAGGTCGCTCGGTCGCTAGGAGATGTTGAGCAACTGAAAACGACCTGGAACATTTTGATAAATGAAACTTTGAATCGGGGAACTTGAGTCATGAGACGCCATATTTGTCGCGATGCCCCCCTAGTAAGGATCGGCTTCAACAGCCGAACTCTCTTCAGTTCTTTTGCTGTGGTGCGTTCATGTTTGTTTCTCAACAATCATTTGCCCAGTTTTGAAGAATTAGTTCTTTGATCGTGTGTTGACGACAAAATGGTGAGCCCGTGGTTTGCAACTTGTTCCTGTGCTGGTATTGATTTCTTTTTCTGACGAAAAAAGATGCGATCCGAAACCAGGCCCACGGATACTCCATCCAGGCGGTCTGGTCAAGGATCTACCCCCCATGATTCCTGGACCCAGTGATGTTCTGGATCTTCGTCGCCGAGATATCTCGGATCATGCCGTGGGGCCCTAGCCGTTTCTGTTCCCGAACTGGTTCTAGGCCAACGGGCGGCAAGGGGACGACCCTTTCAGGGACCAACCCCCTCTGAGCCGCATCTACCAGCATTAAAATGGCCAGCCAGCCAAGACCCCCTGAAGCCCCAAAACGACCCTGGTGGAGACGTCGGAATAGGCAATAATTTGATGAAAATTGTCGTGAGATGCACCCACAAACACGACGTGTCAATTGCTTGGCAATTTCTGGGCTGGCCCTGTCGTTATCTCACAAGGCCTGTTCACAAGGCCTGTGGAGGCCTCCTTCTCCGTTTGGTTGCGCAATGCCTAGCATGCCCAGACTCGCGGCAGGTGCATGTCAGCGGCACGACGGCTCGCTCGCTCTTACCCTGCAAGGCGAGCTCCATTGATACTAAGCTCCTCTCTCGGCCTTGCCCCTCATATTGATAATTCTCCCCCGCCTTGCTGGCTGACATCCCAAGACGACTGCGCATTCCTCACACCAAGAAGATTTCTTCTTCCATCGATTCCGTCTCGACTCAATCATCTTCAGTAGATATCTCAGTTCAAGTCTTGCCTGCCTATCCGATGTCCTTTTTCAAAAAGCTCACCAAAGAGTTCGACTCGCTCACGGCGTCCTTGTCCGACAAGAAGGACGAGGGCCAGAGTCAGAGCCAGAGCCAGAGCCAGAGCCAGGACCAGAGCAGCGGCGGTACCCGAGACTACCGTATGTCCACATCCTCCTCCCAAGTCCCAAGCTTGCGCTAGCTTGGAGCTTTCTCTTTTCCGCCACAACGGCGTCGTAAACCCGTAAACCGTTTGAGACCGTACCTGACTAGTCTTGTTGGAGCAGCGCAACCCGGATACCATCAGCCCTACCAGGGAGGTGGATCTCCCTACCCTCCCCAGGGCTATCCTCCCCCGCAAGATCCTTCCTACCAGCAGAACCCGTACCAGGGCTACGGCGCTCCGCCCCCTGGCCCCCCACAGTCCCATGGATATGACTCGGCGCAGCCTCCTGGTCCGTCGGGACCTCCACCGATGCCGGAACACTTGCCGGCTCTACCTGAAGGCTGGATAGCACAGTGGGATGCGCAGTCTGGCCACTATTACTATGCGGAGCAAGCTACCGGCCGCACGCAGTGGGAGCGACCTCTTCCTCCCGGATATTCCGCGGGCCCTCCTGCCGGGTATGATTCCAACACCCGAGGACATGAGGCGCATTATGGTGGTGGTCAATATGGTGGTGCTCCGGGAGGATATTATCCTCCTCAGGGCTATCCTCCCCAGGGTGGCCACTATGACAGTGGCTATTCTGGAGATGGGCACAAGAAGGAAAAGAAGAGCGGCAAGGGCGGTATGCTCTTGGGCGCTGCCGGTGGTTTAGCTGCTGGGGCTATTGGAGGTGCCTTGATTGCAAACGCTTTGCGTACGTGCTCATCCTTTTTCCTCGAAAACAAAATATCCCATTTACTGTTGATAATTAACATTACCTAGACGATTCGTCGGATGAGGAGCAGCATGTTGTTCACCACCATCATTATTACGCGCCGCCCCCTGAAGAGGACGCCCGTAGCGTCTCGTCTAGTGACCAGGAGGAGCTTGATGAGGCACGGGAGGACTATGAGCGAGCGCTTGAAGATGCCGCATCCTCGAGCGCGAGTAGTAGTGATCGAGAGGAGCTGGAAGAGGCTCGTGAAGAGTACGAGGAAGCTTACGAGGAGGCCTACGATGATTAGGGTTGAGGTCTTAAAGGCCTCAGGACTTGAACTTGACCCCCTCCTGAAAGAGTCGCCAGCCTCTGCCGGAATGGCGTCTACATCTACACTCGCATAGGTTTTAAAGCAAGCGCATCTGAGCGGTGATGAAATGCCCCGTCTCGTATTTAATGAAGCTTATTATCTGTTCTGTTTTTTCTTTTCTTTTCTGTGACTGTGTTCATGGTGGTTAGAGCTTTGTCGCAGGGTTGATCCTAAGATTGGTGGTTCCCCACGACGGGGAGGAATGCCCTGCAGGGCGACGCGCGTCAGACACTCGGAGTTGCAAGCCGAAATGGTCAGCCAGTCGACCAGGGTTGTGGATTCAATATGACCAGTATCAAACGACACATGGAGCACTTGAATGTGACATGATTTCGTGCCACTCTCTCGCTTGCCTCCTGAGCTGTGTTTGAGTCTCGTTAGACAGACCCGGGGTTGAGAGAACAATCAATTGATCAGTGCTCCAAGTCCACACTGCGGGATTTCCCAAATTGATTCCCCGCATGCCGATGGTGGTGGCCCCCCTGGGCTGCCTCCCCAGGCTTACCAAAAATGTGCCCAGATCGCGCTAAGACAAGACCACAACTCGGGTTGCTCCTGCCGGCTTCAGACTGGCGATTGATTGCAGCCCAAAACGCGCGATGAATCTGCAAAGAGCGACTTCGTGGGTTGCGCTTGCCTCCACCATCTCGCCAGCCAACCATCCCTGGTTTCCTTGGCGCTGAGGGGTCGAAATTCCGAAGCAGATGGATTCAGCGCGATTCAGCCCAATCGCGATTGTGCAATCTCGACCTGCCAGCTCTCTCTCGCATCTGAAATATTACCCCAAGCCGTAAGCTCACTAGCTCCCGCGCAGCTCATTCCAGCCTCCACAGTCAAAATCTCCCACCATCGACCTTTTTTCTTTTCTTTCTTGACCTCCCCGCCAAAGACACTCCAAGCTTTCATTCCCGCATATCCGGCAGTAGGCGCCTGTATCTTTTGATTCTTCTTTCTATCCCTTCTCATACCTCAATGTCTTATTATCCTGGACAAGGCCACGGCGGTCAGGGCGGCTACCCCGGCCAGGGCTACGGCGGGGGATATCCCCCACCTGGCCAGCAGTATTACCCCCCTCAGGGACAGCAGGGCTACTATCCCCCTCCTCAGCAGCCCCAGGGCAACTACTATCCCCCGCCCCAGGGACCTCCTCCGTCGCACCTAGATCGCTATGGCATGCCCAGTCACCAAGGTAAGCGTTTTGAAGATGCGTTGCCAAAGGCGGGAAAGAGTCTCAAAAATTATTATTCCTTTGGCTAACCATCTCTTTTCCTCTCTTCAGGCGGCCACTATGGCGGGGGAACTCGCTCAGCAGGTGCCCCGCCCCCACCACCCTCAGGCGCGCAGCAATTCGGCCACGGCGCGCCAGAGGGCTACTCGTTCCAGTACTCGAACTGCACGGGCAAGAGAAAGGCGCTGCTGATCGGCATCAACTACTTCGGCCAGGACGGCGAGCTCCGCGGGTGCATCAACGACGTTAAGAACGTGTCGGCGTTCCTGACGGAGCAGTTCGGGTACAGGCGGGAGGACATGGTGATATTGACGGATGACCAGCAGGATCCGAGGAATCAGCCGACGAAGGATAATATTTTGAGGGCTATGCAGTGGCTTGTTTCTAACGCGCAGCCGAATGATTCTTTGTTCCTTCACTACTCAGGTAAGGAAAATAACATGAGAAAGGAGGAGAAAGAGAGAAAAACTACTCCTCTGGTTTCAAGGCTGACAAGGTAATGCTCTAGGTCACGGTGGTCAAACCGAGGATCTCGATGGCGACGAGGAGGACGGAAGCGACGAAGTCATCTACCCCGTCGACTTCAAACAAAACGGCCACATCGTCGACGATGAGATCCACCACGTCGTTGTGAAGCCCCTTCAGCCCGGTGTGCGATTGACGGCCATCTTCGACTCGTGCCATTCCGGTTCCGTCTTGGACCTACCCTACATCTACTCCACCAAGGGTGTCCTCAAGGAGCCCAACCTCGCCAAGGAAGCCGCCGAGGGTCTGTTCAGCGCCGTCTCGGCGTACAGTCGTGGTGATGTCATGGGTGCTGCGTCGAGTATCTTCAGTCTTGCGAAGACGGCTATCTCTGGGGATGGTGCTTATAATAAGACGAAGGAGACGCGTACGTCGCCTGCAGATGTTATCATGTGGTCTGGAAGCAAGGACAGCCAGACTTCGTATGTATCCCCCCAGTCCCTCTCTCCTCTTACCGCCTCTTGCCTTGGCCCCCTCAATAGGAGTCAACAAACAAGTTATACCTCGAGAGGAACGTGTACTGACTTTGATTTCATAGGGCTGACGCGACCATTGGCTCGCAGGCCACCGGCGCCATGTCGTGGGCTTTCATTTCCTCGATGAAGAAGAATCCCGAGCAAAGCTACGTCCAACTTCTCAATAGCATCAGGGACTTGCTCGAGGAGAACTACTCGCAGCTGCCTCAGCTGTCCGCGAGTCATCCCATTGGTACGTCACCTTGCTCACCGCAATATATCCTTTCTGCGGAATGGTGAAGTAATACTAACGTGTGAAAACTCTAGACACCAATTTGCGATTCATTATGTAGGAGGATTATCGTCGCCAGGAAGCCCTCTCTTCTACTTAATCTCTCGTGGTTTTAAGCGAGGATGACTTTTCTTATATGAATATAACGAATTTGAACATGGTACTTCGCGAACGCCAGGTTATTTCGACCTTTTGTGATGAACGTGATGGGAGAGGACCTACGAAGTAGAATGGACTCAGATTCAGGCGCCTAATACCACGGTAAACGCTTCCCTGGTGTAGGATTCCGATGCGCGCACAGGGCAAGCTGCCACTAGACCGGCAAATATCCACTTGCGTCCCAATCAAGAACCTCAACGAGGTTGTCATCCTCGGTCATACATCGCTGAGAGGCTCCCCGGCAATGTGCTCGTTTATCATGAAAAACCGCACGTATTGGGCTTCGAAATTTGCGAGTTTGGTTGAACGTTCTTTAATGATCAACTTTGCTCCTATGGACCATACTCCCCGGTCGCTTGCGCCGTAAAAAAATAATAATTTGACGTTGATATGATATCTACTGTACATTTTTCCGGGCGGTCTGGGGGCCAACTGCAGGCGGTGCAAGGCGCGTTCGCGGGCCACCATTGTCGGGAACAAGGGCAGAGCAAAGTGATAGACAACTCACACTGCAGTGCATTCCAGGGCAAGAAACATGTCTGGCCCTGCCGTTACTTGTCCACGACTGCACGTGACGATAGGAGAGACGCGAAAGGCTGTGGTTGACGGTTTTGGCTCACGATCGAAGAGGAGTTGGCGCACATCCGACAGCGAACTGTCGATCGAACACCTCCAGATCCTCGAATCATGCTCAAGAGCCTGGAGCTAATATCTCAAAGAAAGCTTAAAACTGCGTGCCTGCCAGCTTCCCCGGCAATTGACACGAGATAACGAGTCTCATTGGGCGCCTTTGGGGAAGCTGTTTTGCACTGCCTCCTCAGCTAGGGCGAAAGTAACTTCCCGCTTGCCGCGTTTTTGTCCGCCTCAAATCCAGGTTGCGGGGTTTCAGCTTGGGGGTAATGATGTGGGAACTGGAATTGAGTGTCTCTGATCTTCTCTGTCAAAACCACAGAAAAACTCAATGGGGAAAACTACGCAAGGAAAAAAACCCAATGGCATTCATTGTCTTCCAGGGACGGGCACACAAAATCTACGGTACGAAGTACACTATCGTGGATCACGGGCTCGAAAGGACTCGGGGATTGGGTGTCGAGCGGGAGAGCACAAGCAGCATCCAATAGCGTCGAGGGACAGCGCCACAAGGTCGGCAACTCTCCAACAGAGTAGCACCTAGAGCTAGTAGGGAGCTCACAATCTGGAGCACAGCATATTGGGCTCTCTTTTTTCTTATCTCACAGAAAGCTCTCTCTCTCATCGGTCAAGAATCGGCAATGGGATAAAGCAGAATCGGAAAGCATCATGTTAAGAGAAAAATAAAAGAAGCGTGAGGTAAAAAAAGGTATTATCACTAGCCCCAGAATAAACACGACCAATTGAAAAAATGCCAGCGGAACCAGATCAATTCATCATCGAGAGACAAAGGAATGTTTTTGTTGTTTGTTTTAGCAGGATCGCTTATGTGGTACCCTTTTCTTCCACCTGTCCTCCTAGATTCGTATCAGGGTCGGAGGGCGTAGAAAAGAGGGTTGGAATCATCGGCGAGGGGTCGAGGTCATGGAGAGGACTAGCAACAGCAATCTAGACACTCGAGACAGCATTCGCAGGTTTCACCGCAGAGCCAGCAGCAGCACATCGCGGCGATACTAAATCACGATCAAGCTTGTTAGCATTTGGTCCGGTTTCGCTCGAGTAGAAATCTCCTGTCGCGCGATGGGGGGCGGGGCGCGAAGGTATTAATTATTCGAGAAACACAGAAATGACGTACCAGGTGTAGAGACAGCCGTGGCTCTTTTCCTGGGGAGGGGGAGCCTGCTGGTATTGCATCTAGAAAAAAAAAAGAGTTAGACTTCCAAGTCTCCAAAGCGACAGAGAAAGGCGATGCCAGCTTTCGAAGCTGAATACTCACAGGCTGGGGAGGGGGGTAGCCCTGAGGAGGATAGCCGCCTTGCGGGGGAGGGTAGCCGCCCTGGGGAGGAGGATAGTAACTGCGACGCGAGAAAATCAATTGTCAGTTGGGCTTCTTGATTAATGATCGTGGTCGTTTGGCGGGGATGTCGCGTTGGGGATCCGGTGCGACAGGATTGAACGGCCCTTGGAGAGCCTCCAGGCTAGTGGAACTTCACCGAGGGTGACCACTATCGACGGGATAAGAAAAGAAAAAACTAACCCTTGCTGAGACATTTCGATTGTGAACCGTGAGGCGAGGTTACTGAAAGGAAAGGGAGTTGTTTGGGATGGACTCGATGGGAATCAAGCTGGAGGTGGTAGAATTTGGGGGGAGGAGTGAAGTGGGAAAGAAAGTGGGTAATAAAGTCGAGACTTGGAATCGGGGAAGGAAAGAAAACCTCAGTCGGAAAACAGAGACCCAAAATAGAACCAAGGTAAAATGGGAAGGAAACTGGAACAGTTTGAGAAGAGAGAGAGAGAAAAAGGGAATTCGGAGACTCGGCTTATTTGGGTTTATCGTTTATTATCCTCCTCGCAAACAAGACACGAGGACGGAGCAAGGCGCAGGCCAGCCAAGAACGAAACATGTACGTTGAGACGGATGTGGATGGATGCGAACGGATGGAATCTCTCCAGACGCCAAGCACCAATTTCTACCAAGTACACTGCAGTGGACTGCACACTACGAAGTACATGGGCATCCGTCCACGTCTGCATTCGATGGACTGAAAACACAGCGAACAATTTCAAGCGAATGTCTGCCAAGCCTAACTAGAGCGTTTGGCCGAAGTCGTTGATTGACAGCGCTTGACGAAAATAGGAGCAGGGCCGAGGCGCGTGGAATGGATGAATCGTCAGCAAATGGGGCTCTTTCAAACAACTACAAGCTACGAAGTAGGTGAGTATCAGTTGTTAGGTATTGCACCGCTTGTTGACTTTTGAACTACTTCGTACATTGCCGGCCTGTGCAATAAAGACGGCTCTTCGGCTTGAGATGGAGGCTCTCTTTGCGACTCTGGGAGGCATCCAATAATACTGATTCGCAGCTTGCAATCGTTCAGTACGACATCCACTACCATCTGGAATGAATCAATGTTCCATTCCCTCTTCCCACCACTCCAATCTTCTTCGGTGCTTTTTGCTTGAGCTGGGGCCCCGACGCGCGTCCTCCCCCACTATTTGCCCACTGCATCGGGCCAGGGTCTCTTGATCTGCCCCATAAGGCCGCTAGTTGTAACCAAGCAAGGCCCGTTTGAGAAAGTTAACCTTGGGGTCCTGATACGCGAAGGCGTGGGCACCAATGCACAGTTTGCATACTAAACATCCATTGATCCTTCAGCCGCCCCCTCGTAACTTGTTGGGGGCTGCTCCGTGACCTGGCCGCGTACGTATCATGGCTGACATGATGACATCGCATCAAATCGTCTGCAGGCCAGGGCCTTCTGTCTCGAGGGGCCTTCTGAGAACAGTGAGGGTCACACCAACGCATCAATTCGTCCGACCCATCCTCGTCCGTGCCGCCCTTGGAAACACAGCAACCCATGTTCCCATCGGCCCAATCAGCAGCTAACCTGTTCACCGTGATGACTCCAGTGAGCAACCCCCTGCCGGTTTGCCAAGCCCCTGGCGTCAGGACGATCAGAGGTCCGCCCCAAGGGCCCCCAGTGGCAGCTGGCTGGACTCCTTGCGGCACCGTCCGTCCCGTCGCCACGGACTGTGAATGGCTCCTTTGTGCCCTTCTGCACCTGGTCGGGTATCCCCGAGCTTGGGTTTGGTTTGACGTAACCTCGAAAATCTCCAAGAACCGTGCCGTTTGATCCGAGCTTGGCTAGCTGTTTTGGGGAATCGTATCCCATGTTTAAGCAGGGGGTTTCTTGGTATCGATGAATTGATGCATGTCCGAATTATGAGCACTCGTACTTACTGGGGTCGCGGTGTGCGAAGATTACTCTGGAAATGTAGCATGCAGCTTCTCATCGGCGGATCGAAATGCCAGTGCAGATCGTTATTGGCTTTCTTTTCTCCCACAGGACCTGAGCCCCAATCCACCATCCATCAATGAACGGCGTCAATCCAAATCCCGTCAACAGAACGACGGGTGCACTAATAATAAACTGGCAAAGCTCCCATGAGCCTCCACCGCGCCTTCAGGCTCGAACTACGAAGTACTTCTTCATATGAGTAGACCAGCCCTACCTCGGCACTTGGACCCATCCGTCTCTCTCTGACGACACAAAACTTACCCAACCCAACATTGAGCCAGATTTAGTCGAGAATGGGCCGAGAAACACATCCCAGAATCCCAGACCCATCCGCCCCTCCAACAGGGCTCATCCGGCATGCCCGTCTTAGCGACGCGTCCTAGGCCCAACAGCCATCTTGCTGTTCGCCGAAGAGTGCAGCTCTTGGCGAGATTGTAAACGAGCCGCTTGATATCCTCGGTCTGACTAATCCCGTCCCCATTCATGTGAAGCCAACAACGACATCTCGAGCAAACAATCTTGAGAGTAACACCAAACCTCACAGACAAAGCCAACGTAGCGCATAAACAGGGCATTAAAAACGGAAAGAGAAGAGAAAAGACCGGAAAAGGGCGATAAAACTTCATCATGCATGCACGAATCCCTCCTTCCAATGTTGAAGTAGGCGAGGGAAAGGAAAAAAAGTCGGGAGCATTGTGCAAGGATTGCCACACCTGAACCGCACTGTTAATACACTGGTCTTTGAGTACTCCGGAGTCTGATACCGTGAGGCTATCTCTCAATGGCTGCATTTCCGCCTGAGCTGCTCGGTTGGAAATTCTTTCCGAATTATCCCTTGCAAGGCTTTTGCGGTCACTTGGGAGTGGGCGGGCCGAGGGCGGAAGGCGCTGTCGACCATCGTGAGCTCGAAAGATCGTACCTTCCAGTCCTGCCCCACACGCCCAATTTCACTGAGATTGGAAATTGTTAGCTTAGCGACCTCAGAAGGACGCCCGAACGAGCGCAGGTTGGCCCTCCTTTTCTCAAGTCTGAAGTTTCAAGTACACCTGCCAGTTCGTATTTCTGAACTTAGCTTTGCAGAGGTGTGTGCCCGAGGCTGCCAGGCGAGCGTTGCGGCCTTGCCCTGCTCGTTCCGTCACCAGGTCCAATTCGATTGGTAAATGCCCAAGCCGCCATTGCCATGAGGTGTACGCCGAAGGCCGAGATATAGATCACTCTTAGGTCCTCGGGGTCGGCGTGCTCCCATCAGACGACACCCTTGATTAACGCCACTTATGGCAACATGAGAAGACACAGTCACCGTGGCAGAATTGAAACTCTACAATTCCAACTCTACTTCACTGAAATGTTATGTTCAATGGGCCTGTAGTGGCTCCTTAAATATAACGCTCAAGATATCTCAATATATACAAGTCAAGATAAGCTCCTCTCCTCTGGCTATCTTAATACAAGTTTCTCCGTTCCGTATACTCATCCTCTCGTTACTCGTTCATGTGGATGGTAGAAGAGAGACGGCCCGTTGGACTGAGTTCGGTAAAAGCGATGGGGGTTTTCTCTCAACAGCTTCGCTCAAGGAGGACTCTCAACGGTGATATGAGAGCTACCAGCGCTCCTGTAAGCCTCGGTAGCGAGGACCATGTAGTCGTGACTGCCGAGGGGCATGCCGGCCTTCTCCCAAGCATCGAAGAAGATACCAGTGTCAACGGTGCCGCCAGTGCGCTTCTCGGTGCGGATGGCCCAGTACTGGTTGAATGTAGAGGTTCCCTCGATGGAAGGCTGCTGCACGCGCGTGCTCTGGAAGAGGTTGTACGTGCCCTCGGACGTCTGGACGGTGCCCTTGGGCGTGGCGGAACTTCCAGGGTTGTACTCGCCATAGTTTTCAACGATGTAGTACTCGACCAAGGGATTGCGTGTCCAGCCGTAGACGGTGAGGTACTAGGCGAAGAGGGAATATGGTTAGCATTGTTGTAGTCAGAAATCACACACCCCGACACAGCACTCTCTTTTCTTCTTTTCTCCTTCAACCATATAGAGTGTGACTTACAGAGTTGCCGTTGTTGACCGGAGTCCAGGTTCCCGAGTAGGTAATGTTCTTAGCCGAGCCAGGCTTCCAACCCTTTCCACCAACCAAGTTACCACCGGACTGCCACTGGACGCTGTAAGAGCCGCCCGCGAGGTTCGTATACGTGACGGGGGAAGCGCCATCGGACCACCAAGAGTAGTAATAACCATCATGGGTACCGACCGAGTTGGGGGTAATGCCCTGCCTCCTCATGAGATCGAAGGGCGAGGCGGCCGGCGAGGCGATGGCGCCGCTGATGGCCAGGGCGACCGTGGCGAGGGTAGAGTAGAACATGCTGGGATGTCTGTGAGTACTGGCGGGCGTGTATGTATGTATGCCTACAGAGGAAAAGAAAACGGCTTTGGGTGAGAGAAGAGAAGAGGCTTCGTGGGCTCGTCCAGCAGTTGGAGGCCAAGATTTATATACTTTAATTTCCCCTTTTTTTAGCTTGCCTCTGTTTCTTCCCCGACCCAAGGACTTTGATATAATACCCCGGCTCATTCTATCCCCACGTCGTTCTCGTCCGGTTACATTGGAGCCATTGAGCCCCCGGCGGGCCCTTGCCGGTCGATTCCATATCCATCGATTGATGTACATCCACGTCCAATAACCCCACACGGTTGGGCCAGCTCCCGCCCTTCTAGACTATCGGATGCCTGTACAGAAAAGTCTTCGATTCGACGCCACTCCGGGAGAAATGGAGGGGAACGGAAGAATCAAAACCAACCGCCCTCCTCCACCAACATGATAAAAGGCCCACCCGAGGGGCATGTTGCATGATGCGGAGGACGGCATTTCTGCCGCTTGAGTCCTAGTCCCTCCGATGATGTTAGCCTACGTTCTCGGCTCCTCGGAAGATAGACAGTGCCAAGAGCAGTACCGAGGCTGAGACAATGTCCAGCAGACGACCATTTTCTATAATGTTGGGGTACGTTTCTGCGTTCTGGAAAAATTGACTCGGAAGGAATTCCCCATCAAGCGGGAGAACTCCAAAGTTTTGGGGGTGTGCGGAGAATTTATTAAACGTGAACCAGGTTCTTAGATTGGCTCTTCTGATTTTTGCCGGAGCCTTCCTGGCCTATCGTGCTGAGACCCCGTCATCTGCTGGATGCAAGCATGGGAATTGATACAAGCAGGGTGGGGAAAACTCTGTTATTGAAGGAGGAGATCTGAGTATGTGAGCATGTCAAGATGGAGGACGAGGCAGCAGAAGGCGAGACAAAGGAGAAAATGAGAGATATCTGACATCGAAGATGTTCGTTTTTCACTTCCTCAAATGGCTCATCGCTCTTTCTTTTTGCTGTACGTGGCAGATGTGAACATATAGAATCCTCAAATCTTTGATCCTTGATATAACCGCCATGTGAGCTGGGTAAAAGGAATGTTTGATATACCCTTTAAATATTGTGTTTGGATTTATCCAAGTCCCGTCTAAGGTGCCAAGCATGGAAAATAGGAGAAAAAGGTCGTCGTCGTCATCCTATATTTATGGACCTGGATATATATCATTTGACCATCACGCTGGGGCTTCCATTGCTTCTCCTTTGATCCTGGCTCTTTTAATTAGGACTCACTCAACCTTCTCCATGCCACGAAGCTCATCCAAACACGGAGAAGAATCGGTCTCCTTCACTCTTAGACCTCATTTTGCCCCGCATTATTGATCCGAACAGATGACTTCTCGAAGAGGGTGGAACTGTTAATATCGAAACATTCTGTTTTGCAAGGATCATGGTGATGGAAGAAATTGAGGAGGGTGAACCCAGCCTGCTACACCGACCATCTGGGCGTATGAATGTCACGGGCAGCATCATCCCAAGTTGGAGAAACCTTTTACCCCACCCTACTTCGAGATTGCGATGGAGTCTTTGTCAGACAGGCCGACTCTCCCTCGATATCAACATGAGATTAGCCTCTCTAGGAGCGAAATGAGAGGATCGGTCATGATTCGACATTCAGCATCGTAGATCATGGCTTTCCTTACAGTACTTTTATTTGTCTAGGCCATTAATAGCTGTCTTTTGCAGATCAATTTTCAATACGTGTATGTGGGATCACGACCGGGATTGGGGTAGAAGAAATACCAAATTTAAGATCGACAAAGAATAGCCTATGTACCTACAGTTTGACGTCTCCCCAGAACCGGGGTCGAAGGAAGCTGTCATCTGTTCAAGGTTTTTCTTGTGTAATATCCCCGGTTGGCAGTGTATCTTTGTTTCTCGATGGCAATATCCTCAGGCGTCAGAAAGTGCGCGGGTTCTATCGGGGTGGTTAGGACGCAAACGAGGGCAACGATGGACGTGGAGGAATCACCTTTGTGAAGAGTTTTGAATATTCTCGAGTGAAGCATACTGGCTCATATTCTTAACACAAAGTTACTCAGTAATCAACTTCAACTGCCTCGATCATTATAATATAAGACTGAGTCCGATAATGTACTCTTCGTTTGCATCGATCCGACTCGAGTTTGGAGTTCCAACCACTCCGTTCTTCTAGACGTTATAATCACAGCAGGGTTGGATGTTGCTAGATCTAATTCGAAGAACACCTTAGGGTCTCCTGTCCCTCACGACTGACCTCCACCCCCAAGCCGAGATGCTTCTTCCTGGTCCCATCAACTATAATAATATTGAGAAGACATCGAGTGACGTTGGTTGGTTAGCTGAGTCATCTCGCAGGTTTCAACTTGAGTTAGTTTTAATATCTATCCGCAGGTCTTTAATGAATCCCCCCGCACCATCATACTTAGCCGGCAGGATGTGCCTCCAATTGCCGGTGCTCTGCATGTCAATTTAAGAGTTTCTCAGAGGGTGAGGGTGTTATGGTGCAGCTGATACAGTCACCCAGAGGGATTGGCTGGGGTCTCCATCGGCGGCTGACCATTCATTCCTCGATTTCTCTCTATTCCTAAGGCTCATCACAATACTTCCACCAAGGCCAGGCGTGGAATCCTGTTGACCTAATTAAAGGGACATTTACAGTTCACTTTATCACTGTTGATATGTATAAATGCCTGATCCTGCCTGTCGCTCGAGACCCATCTCAATCTAAGAGTAAGGGTACAGATCGTCGGGCAGACCCGTTATTGTTACCCGGTCGGACTTATAGAGTACTTCATATGAATAGGCCAACCCTGTGTATTTCCAGTGCGAAGAAAGATTAACATCCTAAGTCCTTACACTGCTTTGCTGTTTCGGGAGATCCCTACGTCCGCTCAGTGTCCCCCAAACCCTGGTCAAGACTTTGTCTTTCGCGGTCCTCCCACACCCCTTTCAGCAACGAGATGTCCTCCTCAGATAGTCCATCAACCCGACTAAAATCTCTATCTTTCCAATACCCACGACCACCTAAGCGCAGAATATCGCGTCTCTCCTGGAGAGTATCATGGACAAGCTGGAGCCTGCGGTGAAACTCCGAGCCGGTAAAATGGGGGACAAGCGGAGGCTTCGCTGTTAGAATCTTCTCATGCACCGCGCTGGTCTCGAGTCCTACGTAGTCCCACATGACGTAGCCGAATCCTTGGTACTTAAAGTCATAAACATGCATGATTATGCCTGGATCTGGATTGGCGTGGAGAAGCCCTCGGTGCCAGATGTCATATGCTCTCGAGCCCCCTCTGTCATCGAAGTCGTCTCTTGGGAATTCCACGCCGCTAAAGTCTTCCAGCAGAGTTTCCTCAGTCTCGGCGGTGGTTTGATCGTCGGTAGACGGCTGGCGAGGGGCATAGTAGGAGAGAGGAGCAGCACTGGACATAAATGTCAGAGATCGTCCCCATTTCATCGTGGTTGCTGCCGGAGAGGAATCAGGTTGGATGAAGGTTTTCCACTCGTCGTAGGTCTGCGCTTCGCATAACTTTACGAGGAAGGGTAGGTCTGTGCCGCGTTTCTGCGGAGTCTTCAGTCAGTTCGTTCGAGACATGCGGAATGTGTGGCGGGGATGAAAGGCATGCCCGAATGCGTAAACACACAAGATCTGGAAAGTCGTTAACTCCCGACGGACCGGGAATCCAATCGAAGCAGCCGGCCCAATGTATGTCGTAAGTTGCCATCTCCATAAATGCTAATATGGAATAAGTACATTTTAGTGGCGCACTTCAGAGAAAATCCCAGTGCAGGACTATGACCGCGTACAGGTATCAGCTGGTTTTATGGGATGGGTTGTCGTACCTTTATACGTCTTTGCCTCTATGAAATGGAAGAAATGGCTCAGCTGCTTGTTCACCCAAGGTGAATGAGTGGCAAAAAAAGCATCCATCGGCTCCTCAAACACAGTGTCGTGTGGGGTTTGGTTATAAAATAGATTCCACAGGATTTGGTATCGAAAAATGGCACGGTAAACCCGCTTCTCTTCGTGGGTGGACAGTGTCCCGTTATGCTTGATCCCGGTCCTATACTCTAGTTCCCGGAAGGCTTCGATGGTGTAAAGCTGGCAGAGGGCCTGAGCTGCTGTCCAGTTCTTGATGATGACAGAGACATCGGAGTGGGACAGATTCGAGAGACGGCGTGTCACTTCGGTGCTGGAAATTCCTTTTCGGTATTGCCCCAGAAATGCAGTGACTCCATCGGCATCATAGGGCTTGATTTTGGAGGAATAATGAAGTAGCAGGGCGTATGGCAACAAGCTAGGTGGAATTATATTCTTGATGAGGTCCGATATGATCGATTTCTGATGCTGCTTGAAAGCTTCGTAGAATACACGGCGAGACAGAATGGCGGAGAGGATGTCAAGGGGACTGTCTAACATGGGGAGAATCGAAGCCACGATATGCAATGGAAGGGTGTCAAGGAGGAAGACATTTCCATCCTTTATTGTTGTATTCTGAGGTGGATCCATGATCGAAACAGCATCTCGAGAATCTTGGGTCATAAACTTGAGAGAATCCACCTTCGTTGGATTTAGGAGTCCTAATGTTGGACATGCCGAAGATATCACCTGTGAATTCTGGAGGACTCCAAGATTGAGGCTGAACGATGCCTAGAGTGCCAGTTGGTGCCCAGTTGGTGCCAAGAGCCGCCAAGACAAGCTTTAAAGGCACAGGGTTGCAAGCTGAGTTAGACGACGCTATTTCAGCGCTTTGGTGGCGCTTTCTGGCACCTGGCTCTTTACTATGAATAGCATCACCTCCCTACTGCGTTGGTTGGCATCCTCAACCTCACGGACCGAGTCTTCCTCAAAACTCGGTCATGTAAATTGTAGGCTTCAAAGCTTAATCAAGATGACCATTTAGGAAAACAGAGCCGTATGTGTTTTATACTTGGGAATCTATGTAGATATTACATGCAATTTTGATCTATGGTAGTACATGACGGATCTCTTGATCCCAGTTTTCTTCTTTTCTATCATTTTTCCCCCCCTTGATTTGGGTTTCCCCCTTTTTGTCCATCCTTTACTCACTTCTGATTCCTGGCCTCCCTTTTTCTCATTGCCTCTGTTCACCAAGTCTTAAAATTTATAGATCTGTTGGCGAGAGTATCCCAACTCCTCCAAAATTCCCTTCTTTCCCCACATGCCTCTGGTCCCCATCAACGACGCTTCCATTGCGGGTGGTCCGCAAACGAAAACCTTTCCGTTCCCCATCAGCTCCTCCTTTAGAAGCTCCTTCGTTACACGGCCTTGTCTGAACGGCGAGTTCTCGGAAGGCTTCGAAATGGTGTATACAACCTTGAATCGATCGGGGAATCGACGCTCAAAGGTGTCAAGCTCGTCCTTCAGGAGGACATCCTCATCGGTGTTGACGCCGAAGATAAGCTTCACTTTGGTTTTCTCCTCCTCGTTGTTCAGGATACCCTGGAGCAGCTGGTAGATGGGCGTGATACCAGCACCTCCGGCGATTAGATTGACTTGGTCGCACTCGTTGACTCTCCAGGAGTATCCGCGCATGGGACCGGCGACCGATAGAGAATCGCCGGGTTTAAGCGAGTGCATGTGGCCGCTGGCTCTTCCGTTGGGATACTTCTTGACTAGAAACTCAATGTGACCCGTATCATCTAGGGAGGTTTGTTAGTTTTCAGCATTTCGAAGCACTCTCATTCACAGACTTTTACCTACCTTGGCGGTTAATCGGTGTATAGGGTCTGATGACGGGGAATATGCTTCCCGCTGGCTTGTGGAAAGTGAGAATGAAGGCTGGTAATGGTATGGTATTAGCAATGTTTCAACCCACTATTTCAGCTTGGAGTAAATCGCCGGTCTCATCTAGGTATATGCTTACAAGTCAAAGGCAACCGAGCCAATGAGCTCGACTCAGGAAGTTCGAAAAGTAGACGCTTGGTGTTGTGGTTCACCACATGAACGCTCTGCAACCGAAGAGTGGTGAATCCAAGACGTCCAAAAGGTCCCGCCATGGATTTCTGCTCGCCCTGTTGCTGCAGGGGACAGATCTTGCGAGGGCTTTCGGCGTGGGCGTCGGAAGTGAAAACGCGTCGGAAGGAGTAGAAGCCGACGGCGCCGACGACAGCTGCAGTTACTAGGGTGGCGGGTGTGATGCGTCTCTCTCTGAAGAAACAGCGCGGAAAAGACATGATCTGGTGATGACTGGAGACTGAATTGTAAGGTGTGTCGCAGGCGACAGAGTGTGGTTGACTGTATTACTTTTCGAGTTGAGTGGGGTAATTGTTCTTCAATTATGGGTGAAGAATAAAGTGATATGGAATCGAAGAAATGAAACTAAGCCCTACGAGCGAAGAGGAGCCGAATATATATACATCTGAGATCGCAGAACGAGAGAGAAGTCAGGAGAGCCGGGGCGAGATGGTGTTAGAAAATGAGACAACGATACGAGCTCTGATTGGCGGGTTTTATCGGATTTTGAGGCATCGGCTTTTGAGCCGGACGCTGGAACGCTCCTTCCTCGGATTGGCGCCGGGTGATCATGTCCGATCGGGGTTTGTCTATGACGCGTAATGGGTCGATTCGGCGACGACCAACGCGAAGTATCCGAGACATCTTGACGTGTCGCCCATGAATCCTGCGCGTGAGGTCCGATAACAATCCGGGGGATCGGATAACCTTCAGGACCGACCCCGACTCGGCCACGCGAGCCGATCTGCATGACGAGGAGAAGGTTGAAAATATGTACTTCGAATTTTCTATTGGCCAATTTTAGAGTGAGCTTAAAGTATTATTGTGTAATAAGGTTTGCTGTGCCCCTACCCTCTGTCGGGAGTCGGGATTTAACCTCTTGGGACGTATTAGATTAGATTAGTAGATTGATCTTCCTGTCCGAATTGAGACCCCGCACACCATCCCACGTACTGGCCGGCCTCCTTTGATGCATCCAAGGAGTTAATGACATACGAAAATTGATAACATTTGAGTGATTCAGCAGCTTGTTTTTCTCCTCAATCCGAGATGAGCAGAAGCCCCAGTAGTCTTCGGATCGACACCTACAGACCTGATCACGTCGCACCGTACTACAGTCGAGTATCTGGGTCGCACTCCCTGGACTCGCGGGAATGGGTAGTTACTAGTTAGGCATGCGTTCCCGGAAACAAGTAGCGTCTACCATGACCCTGCTACTGACATGCCGAGTGACTATTTCGTTATCGTCGTTGGTGTCGATAAAGAAGGCTTTCCATTCGTATTGGCGATGGTGGACGCCTAACAATGAGAAGAACATGCGACCCCACTGGATAAGGTTCCGTCGGACTTCATCCAGTTTGGTATGAAGCGAAAGAGGATATGCCGCGAGGTGCTCGATCGGCTTTATTCCCGGAAATTTCGGGATTTTGATGCCGCCATTCGCATCACCAAGGGCTTTTCCATCTGTGTGCATATAGCGTGTGTCGAGGTGCATGTACCACGAGCCGCCCATATGTCTTCGCAGTACATTGTAGTTGAACAGGGGCCACTTCGAAGCGCTACTCTCCCTCAAGTTCGCTCCTGGGAAAGTATTCTTCCGTTTCCGTGGCACAGACCGACCCGTTCCTTGCTGACTCATTTGGAGAAGGTAGATTATTTTCAGCATCCGAGTCTGGACGCCCTGCGCCACTTCTGGCTTTAAGCATCTCCAAAGGTAGCTGTTGGGTTATTGGTGAGACATTTTCTTGTCGCCACAAGAAAATGAGACGTAAAACTCGGCTTGGCCAAATCGGAAGTGTTCGGGCAGTGTGAAACCGTTAGATGTCATGGAATTCCCAAAATACCAGATTACTGTATAAAATACTTCGTAAATCTAGCCTTTTTGGACGGCAAGGGGAACGTCCCCTCGTTCCTCAAGGCAAGGCACCTTGACTTCGCTTGGCGGCCCGAGTTTTTTTGCAGTACGAAATACTTCGTGCAAAGTATTAGTTTGCACGTACGAAGTACATTAACCTATAGCTCTGTGAACCCCGCAAACTTCCTCACTCCCTCATTCCCACATAACATACCGTCTGTGTCCAGAGACTTTGACCCAGATCTAGCTGAAGGATCGTCGACTAGGGTGGACATTTGAGAGCGACAAAAGCTCGAAGCTCGAAGCTCGAAGCATTCGCTCACCATGCCTGTAGCCCCGGACCTATTGGGGACTGAAGGTGAGTGAGTGTTATTGCCCACCGGTGACGCCCCGATAGCCATCCAGAAGTACTGACAGAGCATTTCAGGGCTTGCTGCCTTGTTCGCCGGATTCGATTATGTAGAAGCCTGTAAGAAAGCAGAACAGGAGGCGCGCAACGAGCCCGTTCCATGTCAATGGCCAGATACCCTGGCATCCGCTCCCGCAGCAGATGCCAATGATCCTGTCCAAGCTCCGTCTGTATCCGCCGACCAAGTCGAATATGGCATTTTGTGTCTCATCCTCTGGAATCTCAGCGCAAATGTTCAGGGGAAATGGAAGCCTCGAGCCATATTGGAACACGACGGTTCGCACATAGAATTCGACCTCAGAAGATGGCCGATATTAGGGTCTGGCGAGTCGGGATGGCCCGGAGCCGCATCAACTCTTCGGTCCGACATATCTCTTATGGCGCAACCTTGCAAGGCCGTCTTGCATCTGCTTCTCGAGCGCCATATGGACTCGAATCAGTCGCCAGGGGAAGATGCGGTGATGGATCTTGGCTCGATCAGCTTAGGGCCCTTTGTGGAACCTTGCACGATGAAAATGGAGTCCCGTACCTTCAAGGACGCTGCGGTCAAGATCGGCATGACAGTGACATTCTCACGAGCGCATCTCAATATCATGACGAAAAACACGAACAATAAATGGACCAGACAGCAACTTTATGATCTTGGTGGCCTTGAGCTCGTCGAAGCGAGGGACACTGACATGTTCTACCTCATGGCGACCATATGTGCAGAAAACTACCGGGAGGGATCGGCCAACTTCTCTCTTGACAACCCTTGGATTCTGCCAGTCAGATTTGTGTACAAATCCCCCGGTCGGCTCCATCTCTTGAGCCCGATCTCAAGCAGCTGGCATCTCCTCGGCCGCATCCAGAGGTGTCGCCGAGTGACCGACGAGGAGGCTCAACTATATGCCGCACAGCTTGTGTGTGCACTGGAAAGCCTGCACGACATGGGCATAGTTGGCTTGCTTAGCTCTGAGAATGTCCTCTTAGATGTGTTTGGTAGCATCCGTATTATCACCCCGAGGCTGTTCACGACCGACCAGAGTTGCTGCCTCGGCCAATTGGCATATACCGCTCCCGAGGTTCTGAGTGGTGACGTGCCGTCTCAACTCACGGACTGGTGGATCTTGGGAGGCTTTCTTTACGAGATTCTGACCGGGTTGCCCCCTTTCTATCACCAAGATCCGGCTGAGAGAGACCGCAAGATCCTTACAGAGGAATTGAACATACCCACATACTTCCAGGACGTTACAGCAGATATACTACGACGCCTGCTGGACAAGAATCCAACACAGCGCTTGGGAGGAGTATGTGGTGTATCAGAGATCAAGAAACATGACTTCTTCCTAGGTGTCGACTGGCAACATCCCAGCGCCGGATGCTCTAAACTAAGCCCGTTTCAATTACATGATATCGGAAATATCTTCAGAAACTCGCGCTATTGGTCTCCTGCTGAGTCTGCTACCGGATCGTCTCGCGCTTCACTGCCAAGAAAAATTCGCGAGTCCCGGGGATATCTGTACGAGGAGTACGACTTTGTTCCCAGGGTCAAGGGCCCCACCCCCGAACATATAATAGGACGGCTGCGACGCTCGTCCGATATCTTCAACCCAGTTCTCTCTGAGGCCATGCAGGAGGTGCCTTTGAGCCCAGATCAGGCTGCTGCTAAAGCTCTTCAGGCAGACTCTGAACGTGAAGGCTATGAGCCCGAGGCAATCATGGCACGGCTCAAGGCAGCGTTGCAGACGAAGCAAAGCACAGAGAAAGTCGCCCATATCCTCGATGGCTGCGCTAGTGACGACGTACTAGCAACCGTCCTCAAGTCTCCCATCCTCCTCGTCAACGAGACGCCCATCCGCGCGATTTCGCCCACGACCCTATCGTGCGACATCCCAATCACAGCGCTAGAATGGACGGTGGAGCTTGGGCGTGCCGATCTGGTCCTTCTCCTCCTAGACCGGGGTGCCGATCCCAACTGCACTTTCGATGAGACTTACGGCCCTGCTCTGACCCGGGCGGCCAGAGAGCGGAGGACACAGCTCGTGGACATTCTTGCCCCCAAAACGAGCCGCATTCTCGCACTACGGACGCTCTGCCTGGCCGTTGAGCAAAGGGACATACCCACCATCACATCCCTTCTTTCCCACGGCGTCCCCTGTGACTTCGATGCGGCAGACCATCTCCTGCGCCCGCTGACATCCCGCTACGACTGGTACCACCTTGAGGACTACCGGTGGGCCCCAGAACCGACTTTTAATCTCTCCCCCATCGTCCGCGCAACGAGACACGGAGACGTGGCCGTGGTTCGCCTGCTGCTGAGCCACGGCGCGGATCCCAACACTGCGTATCACTCCATGCTCTGGTCAGTACCGGAGTGGCGCGCCACCTGGCAAGAAGCGGCGGGGCGCAAGGGGGGGTCGTGGAATCTTGGTTTCTTGTGTGGGCGGGTTGTGCAGCTAGCGATGCAGCTAGGACACCGGGACGTGGTCGACGCGCTGCTCGAAGGCGGCGCGGATATCGGGCTTCTCCCTCCGGAGTGGCCCGTGCCAAAGCACTTTTGTCCCATGGTGCCGCGGAATATGTATCTTCAGGTAATGGCTGGGCTGGAGGAGGCTGCTAGAGGCAGGGGTGGGTAGGGGTGCTGGAAGTGGTAGTGGTCGGTCTGTTATGATGAGGCATCTGAGCAACCCAATCAGATATGATCCACTTCGTTTAACCTCACCTAACAGACAGCGCCACCTACAGGAAGGATCTACTGAGCTATGTAAACAGGAACCAAGGTACCACTCGGATTGGACGTGTGATTTCAAGGTCGAGGGTGCAAGCTTTTGTCAATCTCATAAGCGATGTAACATGAAGGTGGACTGCTAGGTGATTCGCATGGTCCCACTCGTCAAAGGTTCGACGCTTCTCGCCGTTAACCGTACCACGCTCCACCCATTAGGATGACAAGCAAGCCCGCCCTCGATGCAGTGTAACCTTTTGTCACTCATGGGCGGTGTAACAAAGGTGGACTGAAGTCGTAGTTTAAGTGATCAAATGCGGAGGTGCGGTATAAGTCTGCTCATATATCGCCATTGAGAATTGAGGGTAGAGTCTACGGAGTATATTACCTAGACATATGCGGGATTATTTGCAAAACTAACACCATGCACGTAATAGAATCTAGGCCCTTACAGCCGAGGCACCTGGTCGGATCTCTGGTCGGATCTATTGACTCTCGTACATGTGATATAATCAGTTCATCAAGTATTCAGACATCTATCTCGGGTAGCGGTGACTCTACAGTCAATATCCCAGATCCTCCTGATCCATGTTAACCCCTCTTTTTTCAGCTGTTTTTTGTCCGATAATTCATCTTTGTTGAGGATTTGATAGGTCACCTGCATGTGAAATCACAGCCAGTGCAGCGCAATTTCTTACGCATGTCTGCTGGATACTACCCTATGTTTGACGCATATCGAAATCATCTCCGATTAACAGATATGCACTATATGCGATTTACCCTTGATTGTAGGCCAAGAGATCTTGATCTTAGTAAGTGCGCACATACGGCAATTGGGCCAACCAGACCGTACCAGGGAGACTAGGCCCAGTGGTCCTTGACCATCGAGCAAGATAGTGGTATGTATACGCGTAGTGCCGGGTTCACTCTACGTCTGGACTCTCAGTTCAAAGGTCGTCCGGCTCGAAAAAAGTCAGAGAACTCTTTAACATCTACGGGACAGATCTATATAGTGATAAAAATTGCGGACGTCTATTGACACGAGCGACTGTCACCCGATGCGAGCAAGCCGGAAGCGATTCAACATCTCAATATATTGTTCTGGTAGTAAAGGGACCAAACATCCTTCTCGAACACAAACGTAGTGGTCGCAATCGGGCCATGACCCTCTTCGTTTATGGCCGGCCCGATACCACAGCCCAATTGCCTTCATTATGACCATACGTCCCTGGGTTGTCTGGGAATGATGATACGTAGAGGACTCTGTTCTTATCCGAGGGCTTGTTGCGATACATGTGTAGTGCCTGGGCAAGGAACACATATGACTCTGGGTTGTGAGCGTTTTTGATTCGGGGATTTTCATCCGCTGCATTTTCGATAATCTCGGGCAAAGAGTCTACGGAGAGCGAAGTCAGTGCGCGCTCGTGGGAAACGCTGGCGGGGAAAGCAACACTTACAAGGCTCATCCTCGCCCAGGGTATGATCGTTATCCGTGAGATGGTAGAGTTCATGATAAAAGGTCGAGCCCCGGGTCAGCATCTTGTCTAGCGATCTACTAGTATCTCCACTCCCAAAGTTGGAGGGATAAAGGCTCCCCACAGTCTCGGACAGGGACACCACCGAGTGGCCGTTTGTGGTGGTAAAGGCGCCCGGACACAAGATCATGTGTCTGTTCGCCTTGCCCAAGTTGTACTCTACTCTGGTTCCGTCCCTGTTCACGTAGTTGTAAACGCCGCTTGAGATGGGACGTGCAGTTCTACCGAGGCGCTCTTTGCCGTTTCTGGGGGGTGGGCACATGTTCGTCTCTCGGCTGATGTCGTAACCCTTGAAGCCGGGAACCCAGAAGACGTTGTTGCCCTGGGCTCGCTGCCAGGCGAAGGCCTTGTCGACGGTCAGATACTCGATCGGCAGCCCCGTGGTGTCGTCATGGTCTGTCGCGATGTCTTTACCGTCGCTATCTCGGACAGCACGACTGCCATCTTGGAGCTCGAAGGAGTCACCCGAGCAGAATAGCCGGGGTTTTTCGCCTTCTTTCTGGGTATCTGTTAGGCCGCCTCCAGCCAGAAATTGAGTGACTCGATCTATGTGATCTTGTGATTGTTTTGGTTAGCTGTAATATTCGATGGGCAAGGCAGGAGAGTTTAACTACCTTTGATGTCTGTCCAGATCTGATTGTTCAAGATATTATTCTGCCGTGTCATATCTCCGAAGTTCCACTGGACCCCAAAAAATACCCACCAGTGAGCGATGTAGGGTGGCCATCTTCCTCTTCCTTCGGCATGCTTGTAGGCGTGTTCGATGCCGGTGTGGAGAGTGGCGGCTTCTTGCACCCAAGCATCGAGCGTGGCAATGTGGTCGTCACAGCGGCTCTCCGCATCAATGAGGAAGAGATCTCTGATGCCACCTACGCCGCCGGGGCCGCTTGTTCCGCCGACTCGCACCCTGCGATGCAGCTCGTGAGTGACGTCCTCGGTGAAGTTGGCCAGAGACCGTTCGTCCAGGGGTTTTGAACGTTGAATGAAGAGAGCCCGAGACGGCAGCACGAGAAGCCATGTCGTAACAAAGATCACCGAAGCAAAGAACATCTTGAGATCATGCCAGGAAGGCTCAGAGTCTTAGTGTGTAAGTGTTCGGGCGGGAGTTGAGTGAAGGATGAGAACACGGGTGATGAGCTGGGGCCTAGATGAGCGCCACGTCCTCCTCGTGAACTCTGGAACCCATTAAAAGTGAGCGTTCTCAATGAGCAATGAAGGAGGAAGAATATGAAAGGTGTCTGCAGCACTTAGACCCTGGACGGAACATAGCCTCGTTAGAAGAATAATACTCACCGACTAAGTATATGCATCCATCGCGAACTAACCTGCCCTCAACATAGAGCACCACTTCAGTACCCTCCACCCAGGATTCAATAGTCTAGTATGTTGCTGATGATCTGACCTGGTACGTTGTATTTGGATGTCATGCAGCTTCCTTGATACTAGGGCACGTTGGGGTAGGATTGAGGCACACCGGAAAGTCGGAAAGTCCGGACATCACCGAGTCACAACTTACTTCGTACGAGAGAAGGTGCACGGAGTCTCCATCGGGATCACATGGGTAGCATGGACTCCACGCCATGAATTTGAGCCCAAAGTGAGAGTATAATCTTGTAAGTTCACCTCGAGCTCTGTGGCCTTTGTTCCGCGACCAAAGTCTTTGCCATTCAGCCTCACAAACTCGAGCACCCTATCACAATCATGAAGCTTCTTTACCTATTGCAGTCGCTGCTATGCGTTGGCCTGACAAAGGCATACCTGGTCGCTCCGCCAGGGACGGCCGCCCCAGGAGCCATTCAGCAGTGCAGCGCGTGGGTCCAGGTGTCGTACGCGCTGACATGCGACATCATCGTGAGGATATATGGCATGACTCTGCCGCAGTTCCAGCAATGGGTGAGTAAACCAGAAGCCGCAATCTTCTTTACGCCGCGGCTAACACGGGGAACAGAACCCAGCCACCACCATGCTGGGCCCTGGCTGCAACTTGATCAGTGGGCTCTACTTCTGCGTTGAGGTTGACTTCATTAGCTATACCACTACCAGCAGCACCACGCCACAACCTACATCCAGCTCGTTCAGCACGAGCATCAAGACGAGCACGACCAGCACCATCTCGACACCAACACCTACTCAGTCCGGAATGGTCTCGAACTGCAATCGCTTCTACTATGTGAACCCCGGTGATAACTGCGCCAATATCGCCAGCGCTCAGGGCATTACTCTGGCCCAGCTGTATGAGTGGAATCCCGCGGTCGGCACCAACTGTCAGGGGCTCTGGGCGGATGTATACATTTGCATTGGCGTGGTTGGCACTCCCCCACCAAGCACAACTCTAACAACAAGCGCTGGCAACGGCGTTGTTACTCCCACTCCCACGCAGTCTGGGATGGTCACGAATTGTAACCGCTTCTACTATGTGAACAGCGGCGATAGCTGCGTCAATATCGCTTCCTCCCAGGGCATTGCCCTCGCTGACCTGTATGCTTGGAACCCGGCGATCGGTAATAATTGCGGAGGCCTGTGGGCGGATGTTTACATCTGCGTCGGCGTCAGTGGGACGACCCCGACACCCACGACGACAAGTCCAGGAAACGGCGTGGCGACGCCCACGCCGATCCAGGCCGGGATGACGACGAGCTGCAAGACCTTCTACCGTGTTATATCAGGCGATGGGTGCTGGGCTATCGCTAATGCTGCGGGGATCTCGCTTGACAACTTCTACGCGTGGAACCCCGCGGTGGGCACTAACTGCGCGACACTTTGGCCGGATTACTATGTTTGCATTGCCATCTTGTAACGGGCAGGTGGTTCTGAATAGTGGACTGAATGGGTCTCGGGCGAGACGCTGCTGTAGCGTTCTTGAACACCCGAGGGGGAAGAGACAGAAATCAAACCAAACTTTGTCAAATATCGAAAATGAAGACTAACATCAATGTTGACAAGAACTGCTACTCAGTATTTTCCCAAACTGTTGTCCAGACGGAGTACTTTGCCATCACAGTGGTAATTACCACCCTCCAGTCTGATGATCTGATCCAGTGCTCGAGCTTCTAAGTCACTTGTGCCCCGTAAACGCCCAAATGAGATCGGCCCTCTGAAATCGAACTAGGGTAACGTCTCTGGGTGCACTCCGTATGCTTCCCATCTTTCCTATCGTCCTTAGCGCGAGGCTCCGGGACGGCCCGAAAATGAGGTGACTTTCAGAACCTTCGCCATTACAGAGCTGCATCGATGGGGGGTAACCGTGCCACGAGTGGGCTTGTCTGTCATCCTATAAAGGTAGGGCGTGGTACGGTTAATGGCGAGAAGTGCTAAAAAGGCGCCTTCGACAAGTAGGATCATGCAAATTGCCTGCTCCTTCAGTCCGCCTTTATCGTTACATCACCTATGTGATACAAAAGGTTGCACTGCATCAGCAGGGGGAGTAACTGTGCTGCAGGTACGAAGTAGTCCGCCTTTATTGTTACATCACCTATAAGATTGACAAAAGCGTTGCACTGCATCGGTGGAGGGCTAACCGTGCCACAGGTGGGGCATGGTACAGCATGGTACAGTTAATGGTGAGAAGTGCTGAAAAGGCACCTTTGATGAATGGGACTATGTGACACGAGTTGGCTAATGTTTTAGGGATATGCAACAATACCGTAGAGGCTCATGGCTGTGTGATGAGAAGAAACCGCTCATGTTGGTGCAGTTGCTGCATTAATGCAACATCAATAGTGTGGATTCTGGACTTCGGGCATCCTGGAATCTCCGTACTCCGTAGTAGCATCAATATCACAAGCAAGGTCAGCCGGATGTAAGACAATAGTCGGGCCAAGGAAGAGAGCCTTGCCTGTGCAAAACCCTCTTCGCCGCTTCGAGTTCAGGGTCCCCAGCATCCCCCCGTTTCTCTTTATCTACCTCTCACTGGACATCCATCTCGCCTGTCCACGTCCTCGAGGGCACTCTCATGGACCGAGCCCTGATGCTCTTTCCCTTCTGTTCGCCAGACCCATCGTCATGAGACTCTTGGTCGCTGCCACTGCCGTAGCCCTGGCAGTTTCCAGGGCTGCCGAGGCTTATCAGTTGCACAACCCACACGTTAACCCGCCCCAGAAGAGAGACGATGCCGTCAATGCGCTTCTGGCAGGCATCGTCGTCAGCAGCGCAACAGGCCCCATCAATGGCATGCCAACTGACCTGGCAGATGCCAAGGCAGCAATCCTCGCTGGAAACTACACCTCGAAACTCCGCATGCCAGTCAGGGATCGCTGCCCGTCAGACTGCAGTCTCGTCGGGACCAACACCAGCTCCTGGTTCGTCTACGGATCCTTGAGGCGACTGGACCGGGCTTGCGACAAGGTCACGCTCTTAGACTTTGCCGTCTTCAACCCAATCGACGTACCCAGGGCCCACGTAGCCATTTCTGCCTGCAGGGCCGACTTGTCTGGTAGCAGTACAACTTCCAGCTCCGCCAAAAACACCTGTGCCAATGAAGGCGTGGAACAGCTCGAGCAGCAGGGCTCACTGGAGGTCACATCCTCGGGTGCTTCCTCCTCGACTCACGTCGGTACCGTGACCGCGGCTCTGGAGCAGCTACGTAGCTTCGCGGCGTTAGCTGGGGACAGCTGCGAGGAGACAATCAAATACGCCTATCTCCGCGACGTCTCCGTGGGTGTGTACTCCGGCGCGGGCCTGGCCGGTCAGGGCGTGCTCGAAGAGGTGTTAGAGAATGTCCACGCCCAGATCACAGGGGCCAACACCGTCGCGGAAGATCTCGTCGTACAGCTGTGCAGCGAGTCCGATGCATATGCATCGGCGCGCTACTCACTAGGCGTACACATCAACACCAAGCGTAGCATTGGTACCGTCCAGCAGAGCATTCAGACATGGAAGAACAGCTCCTGTGTCAAGACGACACAGGAGCTGTCTAGAGCGGCTGGCTGGACGTCAGTGAGCTTCCGAGCACCACCTCCCATTGCCAACAGCACCGGACTCAACTCGACGTTGAGCAGCAACTCGACTAGCATCAAGGCGCGAGCGGCTTCTCTCTGGGACAGTTCCAAGAAATTGCTCTCGCCCCGGGCTGACTGCAGATACATTCAGGTCGAGAGCGGGGACGTGTGCGATTCCCTAGCAGCCGAGTGCGGAATCACAGTGGCACAGTTCAGACAGTACAACACCCGCCCAAACAAGCCAGACCCCTGTGCCCTGCAACCCGGTGAACATGTCTGCTGTGACTCGGGGACTCTGCCAGACTTCTCCCCTAAGCCTGATGCCGATGGGTACTGCCACAAGTACCTGGTCAAGACGGGGGACAACTGCGCTGCTCTTTCAGCTGCATACGATCTGACCAACGAGAAGATCGAAGAGTTTAACAAGAAGACATGGGGCTGGTAAGTCCAACATGGCCATGGCCATATCCTCCAAGCAAGCCGTGATGTAATATCTCAAGACTAACTCCTATCCAGGAACGGTTGTGAGAAGATGTTTGCGGACAATTACATCTGTCTCAGTACCGGCTATCCGCCCATGCCAACGAACATCCCCAATGCCGTCTGTGGGCCTCAGGTCAACGACACGGCAAAGGCGCCGCCGGGCACCGACCTGAGCACCCTGAACCAATGTCCCCTGAATGCATGTTGTAATATTTGGGGCCAATGCGGTACGACAGGCGATTTCTGTACCCCGTCAAACTCGTCTACCGGCGCACCCGGCACGGCAGCTCCGGGCGAGAACGGCTGCATCTCCAATTGCGGCACCCAGATCATCACCTCTGGCCCAGCGGCTTCCAAATTCCACATTGCCTACTTTGAGGCCTGGAACTGGGGCCGCTCCTGTCTTCGCATGGCGGTCAATGACATCGACACCTCGGTCTACACCCATATCCACTATTCTTTCATCACCATCAACCCCGACTTTACCCTCAGCACCAAGGACGTAGCCGAGCAGCTGCCGCTCTTTACGGGCATGACTGGCATCAAGAAGATCATGTCGATAGGCGGCTGGGCTTTCTCCACCGAGCCCGCGACCTACAAAATCTTCCGCGACGCCGTGGCCACGCAGGCGAACCGCCAGAAACTCGCTGACAGCGTCATCCAGTTCCTCGACGATTACAACCTCGACGGTGTTGACTGGGACTGGGAGTATCCAGCCGAGCCCGACATTCCTGGCATCCCGCCCGGCACGGAAGCGGAGACCACTGGCTTTTTCCTGCTGCTCGCGGAGCTTAAGCTCAGGCTTCCCTCTGACAAGACTCAATCTGTCACCGCCCCTGCATCGTATTGGTACCTGAAGCAGTTCCCCATTCAAGCCATTTCTCTCGCCTCGCACTACCTCGTCTACATGACGTACGACCTTCACGGTCAGTGGGATTATGCCAACAAGTATGGCTCGCCTGGCTGCGTCTCGTACGATGCGGGCCTCGGCAACTGCCTCCGGTCGCACATCAACCTGACTGAGACAATCAATTCGTTGTCCATGATCACCAAGGCGGGCGTCCCATCCAACATGATTGCCGTCGGCGTCAGCAGTTACGGCCGGTCCTTCCAGATGACCACGCCGGGCTGCTGGACCGAGCAGTGCACCTTCACTGGGCCAGACTCGGGCGCCATGAAGGGCCGCTGTACCGACACGGCGGGCTACATCTCCGACTATGAGATCGAGGAAATCATCCGCAAAAACCCATCGGCGCAGAAGCTTATGGACCAATCGTCGTACTCAAACATTGTCGTTTGGGACTCGAATCAGTGGGTCGCCTACATGGACAAGGACAACAAGGCCACGCGAAAGGTTCTCTACCCGGCGTTGAACTTCCTCGGTTCTGCAGACTGGGCCGTGGATTTGCAGTCTGAGAACGGCGGCGGCGGCAAGTCCAGCAGCGACCAGAACGTTTATGTCGACCCTAACGTCTGGAACTCGGTGAGCCCTGTCGTGACTGGGTCCCCGGGCGTGACGCTCATCTGGCCGCCGATGCCGCTCTCGACGCCGACCACCATCTCATTCGATCCTTGGACCACCATGGTGACGTACTCCAGTTTGACGACCAAAACGAGCACACTGCCCGGCGGTGGGGTTACCACATATCCAGGGTATATATATGTGTCGTTCCAGACCATCATCACTATTCCACCAGTAGTGACAACCGCGATCCCCGTCTGGGGTGTTTCCATCTCTTCGGACTCTACAAGTGGTCCCATTGTCTTGACGAGCTCTATTCAGCCGCCGCCCTTCGGTATCACCATTACCCCGTAAGTGATTGAATCGGTGCCGACTTCGCCGTAACTTTTGTCCAGCTAACCGTCGATGCTCGCATGAAACAGTGTGATCAGTGGTACCACTTCCATTATTGGGGCCACCAAGACAGAGACCAATTCGACAGGGGTCATCATCTGGGGCACCATCACGTACACGCCCCCCATCGAGACGTGGACAGTCGGTGGTTCGACAACTATCATCGGCGGTACAACTTTGCCCCCAACAGTTGTCATCGTCACACCCCACCCTCAGCCAACGACCACTCACACTCCAGGGCATACGGATCCCCCCATCAACATCATCAAGCCGACTTGGACGGCGGGTCCCACCCCGAAGCCCACCGCTTTGCCGGGGTGCCCAGGATGCGGCACGAGCTGTAAGCCGATGACACGCAAACCCCTCTTCCTCTTTCTTCCCCTCCATCTAACACTCTACCCATCCAGGCATCCTCTTCTGCAACCCCAACTGCCCCAACTGCCCCCCAGGGACCTTCGGCAACAACGGCGACCCGAACGACCCAGACGACGACCCCAATGACCCGGATGAAGACGGCGGCTGGACCATCCTCTTCGATGAGGTCCCCGACCACCCCTTCCCGACTGCCTACGCCGACAGCGGCGACATGGTGAGCATATTTAACGATGTCCGGTCAAGCCTCTCCGCTTTGATGAATCGGCCCACCTCGACCACTACGACGACGAGCGAGCCGCCGGAGCCGACCCCGACGGTCCGGTGCACTTTCGGCGACGCCATCGTGTACTATCGCTTCGGAGTCTATGAAATCTCCGGCTGGGGCGGCGACAACGGTGAGCGTATTCTTGACGAAATGAGAGGTTGCGGTGCCCTCACGGGATGGAGATACGAAGGGCCAGGATCACCGTCGGGCAATCCGAATTGGGCGTGGTGTGCGTTCAATCTGCCGTTCCTCATCGACTCAGGGTGTGTTGAGCGTGCGATTAAGAGCGCGGGAGGCCCGGAGCTCGCATGTAAAGGCACTGGATTCAATATTCCAGCAAGGTTGCCGGGGATTCCAGGGGATGTGAATGGGACGAGCTACGAAGATTTTTATCGAAATATCACGGACCCTGTACTGATTGAACATCATGAGTATCATGCGCCAGAAGGGTGGGGGGACGCCACAGGGACGGAGACCGAAGCGGTGTTGCTGTTGGGGGAGGCTTCGCTGTAGTATTCAGGAGAGGCTATCTGTACGTAGTGAATTGATAGTGACTTGCCTATATGGCTCGGTGTCACCATTTCCCCAACTTGATTTCCAGAGAGCTGATGATCTCCTCGGGTTGATCTGTTCTAGAACATCGAGTTGCGAAGACCTTTCTTCTTTTAACCCTCGCCTACTTGTCGCGCAACACTTCCCGTCACCCTTTCTCTGCCTGGCCAACATGACCTCCACAGCCCGAACCTATCCCTAAGGCCCGCTATATAGTACACTGCCTGGGCACACTCCCACAGAGCACACAATTCACGTGCGTCGACCTGTTGACACTAGGCGAGGATGCAGATAGAGCCTAATTATTCTTTCCGTGTCCTGATAGACTTTGAATTAAAGGACTTTGGAATGAAGCGTTCTAAGTTGTGTGGTTGCCTTTGAATAGCGTGCATGTCTCTTGGACTTGATCTCGGAAATGATGACGGGCAAGAGAAGTGAAGTATGCCGGCCGGTCTAAAATTTGAGGCTGGCCAATGATGCCGACATTACGTCTGTATTGGGAGATCGGTTCCGCCAAAATCAGACCTGTTCGCATCACGATTATGAAGGACTGGGCAAACGTCGACCTTGTTAGCCTGGAATACGAAGAACCCTGAGCGCGGGACAGGAGTGGATGAGGCTTACGAGAGATTGTATATAAACAAGCTGGTTCAATCCGATGACTTGGCTTCCGCTCACCGAGTGACTTGTCAAGTTACCGTCGCAGATGAATGAAGCTATCGACGACCAAGAAGTGAACGTGCTTGTTCTTGACGCTGCGCCGAATCGTCGATTCCGTTGATACCAATTTTATCACGGAGGTTCGCCGATTCCTCCGACCGCCTTGTCCAGTAGTTAGGTCACGTTTTCTGTCGGAACTTGTTTCGGCTCTTGTGCCAAGCAGTTTTCTTTCTGCCTGTGTCCTAGTTCGCTTGCTCTCCGCCACCAGGATTCCAAACCCACTCCCGGATTTTTCTCAATCCGCCCTTGATGGCACCCGCAAGCCGGACCAATAAGGGCTTCCGCGAAGGCTCGGAGCTCGTCCGCGGGGTGGTCCGTGAAGCCCAAGACTTTCAACTGGGAAAACAACAGCGAAAAGGGCGAACTGGGCGACGGCCACGGCCAAGATCTTCCTGCTCACGCCAGATACAACTGTTGACCGTGATCGCGTATACGCACTTGGGTAAGTAGCAGTTGATTAGAATGAGGCCCGTACTCATTGTGGACTGAACTTCCCTCGTAAAGGAAAGATAACTCGAAGCGGTGTTTCTTCAACGAGGAAACCTGGCGTGGTCCTTCCATTGTCGGGCGCAAGAACGTACTAAACTCTGACAAATACATCCGGTTTTGGGAAGCAATGACGGGAGAATCGGGACAGGAACTAGAGAAGACCCTGCCTTGTTACAGGAGTCTTCCCTCCCAGTATTTGGCCGTTCCTTCCTCGAATGAGAAAGCCGCTAAGTACAAGATCACATCCTGGACGCTCCTTCCAATTGTCATTAATGCCACGACACGTGTTGACGTCCCTGAGTAGCGATGTACAGTTGTACTTCACCCTCCACATGAATGCAATTTGTCTTTCTCGTTCCAGCCTGTAAGGCGGAAGAAGGAACGGCCTCGGAATATCGATACAAAGAGACTTAGAACTGGCGTGTGCAGATGGGACACATGTCACGTGTTGCATTTGATGGCATCAAGATTTGCCTCATACGAATCTGATCTATAAATGAGAGAAAGGGTGATGATTGAGGAGCCGTGACAGGTAACCTTTCCTCAAAGCGGCATCAGAAGCATAATCTGAAAGGAGTAAAGGGGCGCAGCTTCTCGACTGTCTCACCATTGCTCGAGTGGCACTGTTGTTCTGCTTCTGATGGGGTTAATTTGCTAGCATTGTTGAGTTTTATGAGGACTCGCTTGTTATCGAATTTCCGAGACTGGTTCGTCTGGCCGATCTGAGTATATCCCCCCTTATGGCTAGCAGTAAAGGTTCCTCCTCCTTTACATGATTGTGGCGATCTATCTCTCCATTCTCGCTTTCGGGCGATTTCACAAGAGGCACAAATCGACCCAAAGTAAGAAGTATCCATGCAACCGGGAAAGATTCACTTATTAAGTGCGTAACTGTAAGCAGGTTCTGGCTCGCTTTCCCACTGTCGGGAAATTAGCGAGAAAGCAAGAAAATCCAAGAGATGGTCCGCGGTATCTTCCGCTTTCTAAAATCGTCACTGAAAGCTTGAAGTTGGAGAGGCGCCTTGTGATTGGCTGCTTAAAGGACCAGACCATGCTTTTCCACACCAGGAAACAAATATCATCAGACGACAAGACAGCGCGGAACTCGTCCAAAACGAACATGCAAAAACAATGTCGCCTCAATCGCAACCGCGCAAAGGCCGAACTTTTCAGCCAGAATTACCGTAGAAAGAAGATACCGGCGGGAACGCACTCCCTCCCGGGGTGGTGGCGATAGGAGTGGGATCCCTGATGCGAAACAATTCCACCTGAGTGCTGAGCTTCAGATACGGATATGAAATGTCATGGACGTGTGAGAGCAGGCCGACAACCCACTATATATTTCCCGTCAACGGGAAATAATCATCGCCTCTCAGTATTTGGCTAATCAGAGTATGGACTCCGGTGCCCACCGCCGGCGACTGGGTGGGTCGGGCTCGGGAGGAGATGGAAATGCGAGGGCAGCCAAGGTAGTCGCGAGACTCAGCTGCGAAATGTGCAGACAACGCAAGACGAAATGCGACAAGTTGAATCCCTGCACGAGCTGTCTAAGACTCGGTGTACCCTGCATACCTGTCGAACGCCCTCGCCTTCCCCGGGGACGGCATCGCGGAGGGGTACAATCGACTTCGTCGGGGGATCACCTTCGTGACGACAGTGGTCTAGACGTCGTTGTGGATGAAAGGCTGGATGCGCATCTACCTGAGCAGCCCACTTCCAATCAATCTCAGCCACCTGCGCTTTTACAGCAATCCGCAAGCCGACCGACGACATCATTACGTCCACAGAGCCCGCAGAGCTTCTCTGATCGCCTCATCTTCAACACTATTCCGGATCCCTCGAGCCACGAATCTGACCCGCTAGAACACAAAGGCTGGGTTAAAAAGCATCTAGTAGAAGTTTTCCTAGTGCGAGTAGATCCCATCTTTAAGATTCTGCATCGCCCATCCATCACCCTACATCTGATCCAAGGAACGTCATATCTTGACTACGAACCCGATCATCCCGCAGTCGAAGCCCTGAGCAGCGCTATTTATTACGTTTCAGTCGGTAGCTTGAGTGAAGAGGAGTGCGCGTCCGTCTTTGGCCGTGAAAAAAAGTCGATACTGCCTGTCTTCCGCTCGGTGACAGAAACGGCCCTGGCTCGGGTTGGCCTTGTTACTACAGAGGATATAACTGTGTTACAGGCTTTCTTATTCTACTTGGTATGTGGCCATTGGAACCCATGGGGGATGGGGAAAAACGGAGACCCTTCACCTGCTGGAACCCGTGCTTATACAATAATTCTTTCTAGCTTGCGACTCGCGCTTATGACCGCACGCGGCAAGTCTGGACTTTAATGAGCCTTGCATTTCGAATCGGACAGGCACTGGCTCTCCATCTCGACCCGCCTCCAGTCCCAACGAAGCCGTTTGATTTAGAAATGCGCAGGCGTTTACGATATGCCATGGCTGTATTGGACCTGCAGACTTCTTTTGACCGACTAACGACGCCCCTCGTGCCACTCGGCTGGACGCAGACTCCATATCCTGCAAATGTAAACGATGCAAGTTTCAACATCAACCTAGACAGCCCACTTTCGGACATGGCGGAGTTGGCATTCACAGATATGACTTTTCCTGTGCTGGTCTGCAGGGCACAGACGGTGTGTCGGCAGGTTGACATGACCTTGGCTCTGGATCCCAGCGACTCTGGCTTCGACACGATCCAGGCGCGCCGTGGCTATGTCGATGACTTTCGAAGATGGGTCCTCACTCTCCTCCGCCACTGCGACCCCGAAAATAACCCTCTTCATTGGTACGCTGTTCAGGTCGCCGAGTGGATCATCGCCCAGCTCCACGTCGCAGTTGAGAGGCCACTTCGCAAGCACCCAAATTATAACCCTCCGAGACCCGGCTTCAGCTTATTGCTGGTCTGCACTGATATTCTCCAGAGATCTCAGAATCTGGTACGAGACCCTCGCGGTAAGTCGTGGAGTTGGTTTGAGTCGATCTTCACACCCTGGCATGCTCTTTCTGTCGCCATTGCCGAACTCTGCGTGTGCGAGGATCTCGCCACCGTTGAGAGATATTGGGATCTGGTAGAGAAAGCCTACGCTCGCTCGGCGGAATTGATGGCGAGGTCGCAGAGCGAGATGCCCTGGAAGCCGATGGAGAAGTTGATGAAGAAGGCCCGCGCGAGACGGAGCAGCCTTTTGCAGGGGAACAGTGCTCAGATGGACTCTTCTACGACGCTACCCGGCCAGCCAGCCTCGTTGTCTTCACTCGAACCCGCGTTTCAGAATCAACTTCAGCCCGTGAGAAATGTTTATATGGGCGGAGAGGACGAGGATGCAGCCCAGAGTTCCGTCCTTCCCGCGTTGTCATTTCTCCGCAACCTCACGGCCGAAGAGTCCACGCCGTCGACGACCTCGACTGCGATTTCACCTTTGCCGTATACCCAGCCTCCCATAGCGCCGGCATATTCAGGACCCCAGGGAGCTTTGGGGAATAGTGGCGGGATTGGTGATGGGAGTATGGATGGTAGTGCGGAATGGGCCAACTGGGAGAGCTTCCTTGATGATTTGTATATGCCGGATAATGCATGGGCCTCGAGCTGGTCGTGACACGGATATGGATGGGAGTTACCTGATACGACTAGTGGGTGGAAGGCGAGGCCCTCTAATTCTCCTTTGCTCTTTGGGTGCGGGATATGATGAAGTCTATCCAATTTTGTCCATGAGCATCTAGTTCTGCTCGATTTCCCTGTTCCATAGATACTTGAGCTACCTACCGCAAGCGCATCACTGAATGGACCATCAGTGCTCCTTCCCCTGTTTGCTTGCTTCGCAGAAGGAACATAAAATCCCCGAAACGTGCGCTCCCCGAGAGAAAAGACCTCACAAGGATTGAAGAGCCTCAACAGTTAAAAATGGGCAGTTTACAGGGGACATCCCTGCGAGACGAGCTCTTGTGGCGGGGACTGCCGAGTGCTCCAATGTTCCCGGAGTGCAATTTGGAAGGACCGGAATATGTATTTAGGCCCCGTCGTCCAATCGCCGGATATACGTTGATATCTGCGCCCGGGGCGTGAGACAGAGGCGGAGGACGTGATTGGCAGTAGGTCAAGATTCGTGCCGTCCCACGGGCTCGGGATTTTGGGTCTTGATAACAGGCTCTCCACCTGGTATTCACCGTGAACCTCTCTCTAGATTAAACCCGGTAATCCCTCTCCCCAATTGGCCTCTCATCGCTCGTGCATGATATTATTCCGATGAGTGCCTTGGATGATGTGCTTCACCACCCCTTGATCGGCCAATCAGAAGCGCGATTTAGTCTTTGTAGCTCTTGCATCGCCGAGCCGCGCAGAGAGAAGAACATGAAAGAACGCGCCGATATCTCTAACTCACCGATCAGGTCAGCCTATAAGAGCAGCTCTTAACTTGATGGCCAAACTCGTGGTAGGATAAGAGGCCTTGCTCCGATTGTTTCCCCTTTTTCCCTCCTTCAATCGTCTGCAAGACAGTCCAGGAGCATCAACGCCAAAGGTTCCCATTAGCTGACCGAAGATGCTGCACGGAGTATATTCGAATTTGGTGGGCCTTGCCCTTGCAGCTACCTTGGTCCAGGCTCAATATCCTTTCGGTCTCCCTTACTTTATTCCTTGTACGTCCCCAACCTGATCTTACCTCCACTACTCCGCTGACTAGAATTCCTAGGTGATGGACCGTGGTGGAATGGCCAACCGTGCCCCGATAGCTCTCATTGTTGGAGTATTAGCTTGTGAGGATGAACCTCAACTCTCTTGGCTCTTTCATGCCAGAACCTAACTAATCCATCCTCCCCCGTAGTGCCTCCTGGGCCGGTCCTGACTGGGCCCTGTGCCGGCCAGATAACATGGCAAATCCCGACGAGATATCACCTCAAGAGCCCGCCCCGCCGCCGCCTCTGCCGACAGTCGGACTAGTACCTGACGAACCGATTCTACCAAAGTAGTACGTTTGACCAATAGCAGGAGCACCCCGACTGTGTGCTGGGAATAATCCTGAGGCCATGGTGTGCCATATGAAGAATTCACTGTGAAATTGGGACTCTGTCTGTCGAGTTAAACGGCCCTAGACACCTGTACAAAAGCTTATCGAAGCAAATATTCATTCCCAAGATCTGGCAGGTGGTGGAGGCATATTCCCGTACCTAAGGCATGTCGCTGATTAGGGATGGTAAAAGGACTTCGCGATCCACAGGTGCTCAGAGGCAGATTGTAGAAGTGGTTAAAAAACCTGTCCTTGAAAGTTGAACGTCACTGAATGATCGTTCGTATAAGTCCCGCTGCAGGTCTTGTCGTCTCGTGAACCTCTTCTCTCCCACTGCCAATTAGTACTCTATATAGGTTGACACGAACAACCCTTAATGTCATTCAATAAAGGTCGGTGCACCAAGAACCCCATCTCCTCGCCCCTCGCTGTCTGCATTACATACCTTCGATTTAGGTGTCAAATGGGCGCTAGAATCAACGAAAAACACGAGCTTGGTAGGCAGACGTTCCCAGTGGTTCAGGGCAGGAGGTATATAGATTGGACGACTATGGACTCAACGCTGGGGTGGGTGCCTGGTGCTTTTACACCAGTTCTTGATGCAAAGAACGATTTAGGTTTATGTGACATCAATGCCCAAGGTGCATTACACATTACGTAATTTTGTCTGGAGACTGGTCCCGATGTGGTATCATGTATGCGGATGAAGCCTGCATTCTCCTTCTTAGCCACTCTTTCTTAGGCTTTTTTTTTTTTCGATGGGTGATAAGGAGTCGTGGAAATGGGGGCAGACAAATGCCTGGAGCTGAAGCAGCTCTGGCCTGAACCAGGGGCACCCAACCAAACATCTCTTGAGTATGGTCCTGTCCCCCAAGTAGGTTCCATTGCAGGATCCCTAACAACGAATGCAGTATAGTGGCCATCCATGGCTTGGGAGGGCACCCCATCAAGTCATGGGAGGGAGGCAAGAATCTATGGCTGCGGGATCTGCTCCCCAACCGCATCCCAGAAGCGCGCATACTTACTTTCGGCTACGCTTCGGGACTCATGTTCTCCGACTCGATGTCGGAAATCTCCGACTTCGCGAGTGACCTGATTGAGCGGCTAAGGAGTTTGAGAAGAAAGGACGAGACGCCAGTAATTTCCTGCCATTTCCTCGCCGCCCGCAGATCCCGAGACTAACCATATACCATTTACGTAGAGACCAATCATCTTTATATGCCATGACCTCGGAGGGATAGTGTTCAAGAAGGTGAGTAAATGTGTTCTTCCCATGGTATGACTTCCCCATCTGATACTGACGCTGCGATATGCAGAGTCTCATTACCGCTCACAGCCGTTCGTCTAGATACGGCGAGCTCTTGGACGACGTGAAAGGGGTCATATTTTTGGGAACTCCCCATCGAGGCGCTGATGTTGCAGCCTGGGCCGGGATCCTGGGAAATATTGCGAATGTGTGCCTCCCCAAATCGATAAGGACTACCCTCCTGAAAGACCTGGAACCCAAATCGAGGTTGCTCGGCGATATGTCCTCGCAGTTTGTCGAGAGAGCTGAGAAACTGCAAATATTTTCGTTTTATGAGAGGGTCAAAACGAAGGGTCTGGATAATCTGGTATGTGCTCGTGTCTATGGCCTTCTATTATCACTTCATCTAACCCAAAATAGGTCGTGGATAAGGACTCGGCGGGTCCTCCATCTGCCAAATGAGACCCCGCTGGCTTTAGAGGCGAACCATAGGGATCTCTGTAGATTCCTTACGGCTGGCGATCCGAACTATGAGATTGTTCTGAGCTCGCTGGAGGAAATTGTCGATGATGTTCACCCTTCGTCGAATAGGACGGAAGAATTGGATGTAGGAAAAGCACTTTGCTATGGTACGCATTAGGCTAATCGGTAATAATCTTTTAAAACTCATAGCTCAGTTCTCAAGCATGCAGATCGATTTGGTTAGTATTTTGGAGCAAACGACTTCACTGTTAGACCCGATGAACAGGTACCGGGTTACCCCAGAGCCTGAGCCCGATACATGTAGCTGGAGAACTTTTTTGCCAGAATTCACGTCCTGGTACGAAACTGAGGGCGCCGGCTCCCTATGGCTTTGGGTACACAGTTCTCTAGGTTAAGAGAAATCAGTGGTAACTAAATATATCATTGGCCGCCTCGACGAACACCTCCCTTCCAGCGCATCGCCAGCGCGCAAAGCTCAAATTCTTGATGTTGTGGTCTATATGTTTTGCGGCGCGAAACTAACTGACTGGCCAAAAGGATTCCACCCTTGCCCTACGGTGCCTCTTGTCTCAAATCCTCAAAGAGATGCTTCTTCCTCTAGATTAACTTAAGGGTGTTTAGATGCTCGGCATAACGCGAGGAATGTTCCCATGACGTTTCACCCCCTTGCTCGGGACTGACGCAATTCGACACCACCTCTCTCTCGTAAGTTGTGTCGTGTCGACCAGACCTAGTCACGGCAGCACGGTAGCTCTCAACACTGGGCCGTAGTGACATTTCACGGAAAGGGGCAGACAAGGAATCCTTGGACGGTACTTATATTCGTGATTGCATCAGAGAAGTCGGGCCAGCGTTGATGTTCGGATCTCCATCAAAGAGTTCCAAGTGTTCGCAGCTCGCCGTTGTAGTCATGGCTTCTTTGATCGATGGGTGTTAATAAGGTCGACGACCAATTGCCCCTATCCACTGAGTCATCGATTGAATGAACGATTTTATATATGACGACGTTGAATCTTTGTCATATCTGAAACTAAGACAAGCCATCTCACCCTACTGCCGCAAATGTTGGAGTCTTGATCTCCTTGATCTCCAGCACTTGTGCACCAGAGCAACAATGGCGTAGGAGAAGTAAGCAAAGAGGGTAGCAACCCAAGCCCAGTCATTGGCCATGCCTCCAGTAACCCAACCGGCAAGCAAGATTAAGTAGGCTCCAAACTCCCAGGCAGTGCGTTTCCACCTGACTGGCAGGGCAGTTCCCATACCTCGTCTAACCCTGGCCAGTCGTTCACGAAGGAGCGCCTCTACGACAGAATAGTATCGCGTAGCTACGTTCCATGCTATGACGCCAATTGGAATTATGCGGTAGAAAGAGTACTCGAACTCCTGCAAGGTTGACTCCGGGTCCGGGGTGGACAGTTGCAGGTGCAGGCCCGTAACCAGGGAGATGAACAAGACAACGCGGGTAATGAGCTGGCGGAGGAAGACGTGCGATAAGAGCCAGATGAAAGCTCCTAGGACCCAGAGGGCAACAAGCGGCACGAGAACGGCCACCAAAGTCAGCGGCCCAGCAATGATACCGAACCACCTAGTCGACCAGGCGGAATTGTTGATCTCAGTAGTGTTCATGCCAAAAAATCCCTAGACTCAAACTATTAGTGCAGCCCACTAAACACCGCTCCATCATTGAAACGCACCGAAACAGCTGAGATGGGGACGAAGAAGGCGGCCAAATAGGTTAGATAGGATAAACTACGAGACTGAGATACGCTATGCAGGTCGATGGTCTGCCCCATGTCAGTCGGGTCGCTAATGCTAATAGGCCTTCAATCCCGGTCATGCTTACTAGAGTTCGCGTTTTGTTCGCCTCCTCGAAGACCGTGGCCGTGTCCGCCTTGAGCGATTCGCACATCTTGGGGATAGACGCCATCCATTCTAGCTCAGGGTCCACCCGCCAGTCGTCCGGGAAGGATCGGATGGTGGCGGAGAGGGCGTTAGCCAGTCGCTGGTTTTGCTCTAAATGGTTCATCAACATGACGCATGCAAGCACGCCGCCGCTCTTAGGGCTAGATGCATTTTGGTATCGCTACCCACGTTAGCACAGCTTCTACAGTGCGGAGAGAGGACCTTGACTAACAAGAATCTCTATTGTATCCGCATACTTGAGCAAATGCATACGCGCGTCGTTAATTGACAGGAGATAGGCGTAGTAGCAGCCCTCGACCCAGTGGCGTGCTAGCTTCTGAAGAGTCGCCGCGTCCCTGGCTGCGATGAGAGTGTGCAGCTGGTCGGCATACGTGTTCGCGGCGGTCTCGTCAGAGAAGGCCAGGACACTAGACCAAGCCGTACTGTTGTGCCTCCAAGAGCCCCAAACAGAGACTGTGGACATGGAGTTCGGCTGTTGGCCATGTATCTTGTGTCGCTCCATCCACATGTAGTTAGTTGAAAATGTGGGATGCGGCCCGGGGAAACGAATGACCTGGGTTGAGCAAGGCGGCGCCCTATCCCGAACCTTCCCGGCCGAACACCAGTTGCCTTGGCACGGGGAAATAAAAAGTTACTAGTTTGTACAGGGTAAAAGATAGCTCGAGAATACATACTTGTCGGCAGCGCAGATATTAGCTTAGTCTCCATTAGCTGCTCGCCCGGCGCGGGGAGCACGGCAGCCATGAACGCACAAAGATCCGCGACACTGAAACCTAGGAAGCGCTTCATAAGTAGGAGGCAGGTGACAACGATGGCGTCAGAGTAGGTCTTGGCCTGTGCTCTCATGTGGTGGATCGTCTTTGAGAGAAGGAGGTGGCCGGGATCCGCTGGTGGCCGTCGCGAACACACGAAATAATACTTCTTAGTCATGTCGGAGCTTTCCACATCAGTACGCAGTATTATAGAAACTCTATGCGGAGCAAAGCAGCAAGCCATACTGCATGGTGTCAGTTCGCTTGCTCTTGACCAAGGACAGATCAACATACCCTCAAATGCTGCAGCTTGGTAGAGAAATGAACGAGGTCATCAGTCGTTCTAAGCTCGAACCTGTGCTTATTGTGGATTCCTGGGATGCTATTAGAAGCGCTCGAAGCCCATGTTCAGCCTTCATCTTACCGGATTCATTCAATTCAATAATATTGGTAGAGAAACACGGCGGGTCCTTGTCGCTGGTCCTGTGCAAGCTCGTCGGGGCCCTCCGCAACTGCTCAAAAAGTGTCCGGGCCGGTTTTTGCGACTTGAGGGTCCGCAATGCCTCGCCAGCCTTTTCCACGAGCCAAGTCTGCTGCGCCGTGCAGGAAAGAATGTCGAACGTGTCGTTCGGCTGTGTCATCTCGGCCTTGCACTGCTGGAGCGCCTCCTCGGCTAGCGTCACTATGGACAAAGTGCCCGTGGCAGCAGTGTCGGTCAATTCCACAGCGTCGAGAACCATTGTGACGACTTTGCGAGACAGAAGTGAAGCCACTCTAGGGCTTTGGTGTTCAAGGAGAGGAGAAATATCAAGACCTGCAGCGGGAGCAGCTGGGAGGTCGAGACCTAGGTACTCCATCTTTAGATCACGTGTGGAGGAGCAGGCTGTAGCCTGGTGATCAATGGACTGCGATATCCCCCGGACCCCGGTGCTGTCGCGAGGAGATGTCAGCGGCTAGTTGTCCTATCAAATGGTTAGTTTTTTGCCCTCGGTCTCATCAATGAGACAATTTGTCATAAGCACAGCCCGGCAGCTAATGAGGTGTCTGGCTAATAATAGAAAAGAATGAACTATTAGGGTAATCATATTCAGACAGTGCTGGAAGAATCGCCAGGGATTCGGACGCCTGAAAATGTTCTTCTAGGGTTGCAAGAAGCGGCTTCAGAACTATTAGAAGCCGGGGAAAAGCTCTTCCCTGCTAGGCGGAGGGGGACAGAAAGAGTGTTCTTTTTCCTCTCGTCTTGAGTTCCTTATATTTGTTTTCTTTTTCTCCTCCCGGTTTACTTCCACCCCCCCTTCCTCTTTTTTTTTTTCTTTGTCAGTTCCTGCAGTATTCGTAGCGCAGTTTTCCTAGTCCTCCCGAATACAGCCAGTCTTGATTCCAGGAGACTAGAACCCATGCTTTTGTCTATGACATTGTGTGTCTTGCGGCTCACAGAGTGTCTTCTACTTTCATTTCACGTTTTCATTACGTTGGAAGCATTTATGTTGTTGCCATTGTTCCTTGTTGGAAACGTTCTAAGTAAAAAATATTTGCCCACTGGGACGATCCTAACCATAGCACGATATTATATTGAGAGGATACTACTCAGGTGAGTGTAATGCGGTGGCTGTTATGAAGGAAGCGACGGAGTTCAATAAAGGTCAGTGCACCAAGATCCATCTCCTTGCCCCCTCGCCGTCCGTATTGCATACCTTAGATTTAGGTGTTAAATGGGTGCTAAAGTCAACGAAAAATAGGTCTTTATTACACTTGCTCTACAAGCATATGAAAAAGTGCCCAGGTACAAGAATTTCTGAATAGAGCGCTGTAGTAATATTGGAGCTTGGTAGGCAGATATTACCCCGGTGGTTCAGAGCAGGAGGTTGAGTTCCTAAACTACAGGGAATGGTGGGGGCAAAATAGCCCGTGTTTCCTGTGTCGGGGACCGCCACCCTAAAGAACATTACGCAACTTCTTGAGAAGTTCCTCGAGGCAAACCGGAAACCGATTTTGCTTCTAGCTGTATTATAAAACCGTCTGTCTGTTTTAGAGTCATTAGGTCGTTGTCGTCTACTGACCACAGCGAGCCGACAACATCTGTTGCATGTTGCTACCACCCAGCATTGCCTACCATCCGCCCCACTAGCGAAAGGACACCTTTCTCATGGGATCCGATCCCTTGTCCTTGCCACTGATCTCGTTTCTTTATCATTCCATCCGCTTTCCGAAAGCTCCCCTCCCCTCATCTCAATCGACTCGACGACTACTTTGCATATTACGGATACTATTTAATACCGCCCGGTAATTGGACTGATAAGCCCGAGACAGATGATATCGTTTCCTGTGAACAGCCACAGAACCTATTCCCGCCATGGCTAATTCTAGTCGCGTCGCTTGCGTGGCGATATCGTTGGCCCTTACTCTAAGCGCCCTTATTCCTATGCTTGTTGCAACTGCCGCTGGTGTTGCACGCGAAGACATCTACCTATTCAAGGTCCAGGCAACCGGCAACTACTTCTTTTCTTCCTCCAGCCATGCAGACCCAGCTGACTTTTGCAGTCTGAAAACGGCCGGCTTCAGAACACACGGCTTGTTCAATGAAATCGACGACACATGCCCTCGTCCCAACAGGAGAACAATCAGATTCAATGCGGCTGATATCGGTGTTCATGCCGTGTATCATGTGAGCTTATGGGGCTATTGCCATACCACTCAAAACCGTTCTTGGGTGTGCTCAGTACCTACACTCAACTGGGCGGAGGCAGCGCTGAATGGGGCCAAACGCAGCGTTGAAGATTGGATCAACGCGAAGGACCCTAACATAGCCCTGCCGGAGCGCTTTACGGACATGATTCGGAAATTTAGTCTCTGGGCCCTCTTGGCCGAGGTGTTCTCTGTTATTGCCGTTATGGCACTTAGTGCAGAGTTATTTTTCGGCATCTTTGCAACTCGCAGTCTTGCCGTCTCCTGTGCCACATTCCTCGTGGCGTGCGTCGCCACTGTTGCCGTCTTCATCACGGCATGCGCTGCGACACTCATGCTTGTTGTTTCTACGTTCTCGATAGATTTCGGGGTCACACCTAGCAGGTCGTTTCTGGCTCTCCCGATCAGCGCCATTTTCGCTATCGCTGCTAGCGTCTCCTGGCTTTTTACCACATGCTGCTGCTGTGCCCCAGACAACGGCCGCCGCTGGCGTGGTAGAGATCGCAAAAGTGAGAAGCTCGTTCCCTCTAGCTCCTACGAACTCGGCCGTAGAACTTTTCGAAGGCCTTTACAGGCACCGCATCCGACGCTTGAGTCCTCAATTACGCCAAAGTGTTAGTGTTACAGTCGGAAACAGATCCTCGTAAGGAGTTCCACCACCAAGATGGTTCTGTGCTGCACGGAGCGCAGGAATTATGCAAACGGATACTGGGGGTTTTTGGAAAAGGGGGGGGGGATGGGCGATCGAGCACTGCAAAGATGGTCTTCTTGTCCATTGAAGATAACGCGACCTATGTTTGTTGTTTGTTCTTTTATTGAGTCACTATCGCCATTGTTTTCACGCTCTTCATTTGCCTTGTACCACACTCTTTTACGTTGAGTAGAAGTTCAAAGTTGATATCGTGGGTACATATTATTGTTGGTGTCGGGAAACTGGCCGCCTAGAAAATGCCTTTCGCTTGTACAATCAGCGTACGGCTTCAAGTAAGCATCTTACGAGAAAAGTTCTTTACTTAATCAAGGCGGACACTGGCACCTACGCTGAGCGACTTCAATCCTTCTGTGGTTCCTTGCCAACAATTGGTTTTGGCCACGCAAACAAGACGTCAAAAGCGGCATCGAAAAAACGGCTATCGGTAGATGTTGAGAGGGATGGAAGTGAATTTGACTGCGAACAGTCTAATAAAAACTAACTTGGAATTTGGTCAGTTTCTATGGCGGCTCCTGTGCACGTGTACGCCCTCATATCTTCGCCCGACAGGCGGGGATTTCCTAAACGTAAACGTCATTGTTGGGAGAGAAATCGATATCTACGTACACGCAGTGTTATGTGGAAACTGGATCGGTATGAATGGCATGGGTTTATTGGCTAATCCTATCTATGTGTCAATAGTATAGTCTGATTTGTCTTTGCTTATGCTGAGAGAAAGAGAAGAGGTAAAGTGTCCCTCCGTCAGGGGGCTTCTAAGAAAATGATGGCCAATACTTCCTTCATGCTCTTGTCGAGTGATATAACATATCCTGGCCACGCCTTATCATCGCCCTCACAGGTTTCTACTCGGCTCCATAGGTGTCGGATAATGCCTTGAAGCGTGATTCCCGGCTTAAGAGGGCGGTGGGATTGTCAAATTCCAGAAGTTCTCCCGCTTCAAGAACAGCAACGCGATCACTGCCAAGTATTGATGACAAGCGATGAGCAATGGTGATGACGGTATAGTCCCTGAACTCCTCCTCAATAACCTTTTTGATAACAGCTTCAGTCTCTACATCGATGCTACTCACGGATTAGCATCAAGGACAATACTCCAATAGTATGAAACAGGGTCAAACTTACTTGCTCGTCGCCTCATCAAACACAACAATTTTGCTGCTTTTCAAGATCGCCCTAGCAAGACAGAAAAGCTGCTTCTCACCTTGCGAAAGCAGTCCATCACCCATTTCTGCACTGAGTCCACCTTTTTCCTGAATCACATCCGCAAGATGAACCGAGGTGAGCGCCTGCATGATCTCCTTATCTGACTTGGCACCATGAGGGTCGGCGTTGAGTCTGACGGTGCCTGGGATAAAATAAGTTTCTTGTGGAATCCCGTTGAGACCGTTTCTTAGGCCATTGGGATCGAGAGAAGTGATATCCAAACCATCGATTTTGATAGAACCCCCCCGCATGTCTATCATCCTGAACAGTGCCAGGGTTAAAGACGTCTTGCCGCTGCCGGTACGACCACAGACTCCAATCTTCTCTCCAGGCTTGATACTCATGGTTATATTCTTCAGAGCTTTAATAGTGCCATCCTTATAAGTGGCGACTAAGTTTTGAATATCGATTGCTCCTTTGCTAGGCCAATCCGATGGCACTTGGATCAAGTTGAGGCCCTTTGTTTCGGATGGGGTATCCTGCTCAAAGTCGCGAATTCTCTGTATAGCGGCAATCGACGTTTCCATTTCAGTCCACACCTGCACGACGGTTGCCATGGAGCCACTGATACCGATCATGCTGGACAGCGCAACACCAGCAAACCCGGGGCTAATTCTATCACGAAGACCGACAATGATGCCGATAAGGAGGAGGACGAAACTGGCAGTAAGACAGTCGAGGACGACATTGAGCCATTTTTGGACAACAAGAAGTAGATAGAATGGCCTCTGAGATCGGTCGAGGCGGTCGTGAAGAAGTCCTTTTAGTTGTGTCTGCCATCCGAAGGCCCGGATGGAGGCAAGGCCGTCGAGCGACTCTACAAATTGCGAGTAGAGAGGGGACTTGGCTTCAAGGTCCAAGTGCCTGAGCTGCCTCGAAGTGCGCAGATATACATTCTGCAATACCCAGAGGACAAAAATGATGCCAGGGAAGGAGAGGGCAAGCCAGTACGAGGTGTTCATGATGAGAAGCATCTGGCCAATAACGATGAGACCGCTACACGCGATATCCAACGCCGCCATTGGCAGCTCGTTGTCCACCAACTGCAGATCCTGGCTGAACCTATTCAGCGTCACTCCTGTGTCCGTCTTCTCGAAGAAGGATAGCGGGGCCTGTAGTGCTGTGGAAAGTAGGGTCTGGTGAAGACTGAGCCCCGATGTGTTGACAATGGTGATGATAGCATGCCACGCGAATATGACAAGCACAGTGATGCATAGGACCTCTAGCACCGCGTAGATGCCCATGTAGTATGCTGTCTTTTCCCCGGGGTTCCTGGCGTTCGCATCGGTCCACCACTTCGCCCATACGTATGGGAAAACATAGAGAAAGGCATAAGTAGCCGCAAGCACGAGGTACACGAAGGCCATCATACGCCCAATGGCCTTGATGTAGTACCTGTAGACGCCGTGCGGCTTTTCAGGTCGTCCAGCCAATTCGGTCTCTTCTTCGGAAATGACAGTCTTCTTTTTGGCGGCCTGGGACAGGGGGTATGGCGGATTGGCATGCTCGGAGAGATCCTGGATCGTCTTGATTCCTAGTTTACGAACGTATCCATCTATCGTACTCAGCTCGGAGAACGACCCCTGCTGAACAATGTTGCCGCCAGATCCAATGCATATAATATGGTCCGCGTATGGGAGAAGATGAACTGCATCTTGATTAGCCTCGAGCTATCGCGCGTGGGATTGAGAGGCTGGTAAAATTCAAATACCTGCGTGCGTTGCGAGGACAGCAGTGGATCCTCTCTTTTTGAGGAGCCCGTCTGGGCCGAAAACACTAGCAAAAACGCGCGTCTCCGTCGTGGCATCAAGACCGCTCAGGGTGTCGTCAAAGAGATTAAGATTCCGTCGGGCGAGCAGTGCGCGAGCAAGGGACTAAAGAGGTCTGTTAGACGAAAAAATGTAAAACTGCTATGTGCTATTAATATGGCTAAGATGGGTCGTACCACTCGTTGCTTTTGGCCGCCACTTAGGGTAATGCCTTTGCTTCCCACTTTCGACAGGTCCCCTTCAGGAAGCTGGCTGAGGTCATCGTGGAGGCTGCATGCTGCTAGCACTGATTGATAATAATCCTCGTTGGCACTCGAGAATAGAGTGATATTATCATTGACAGTGCCATTCAAGATCCAGGGAGTCTGGTCGCAGAATGCTATGCTGCGAGAGGGCATGTTGATGGAGCCCTGGGTGTACGGTACCTCCCCAAGGAGACCTTTTAAGAGAGTGGACTTGCCACATCCAACTGGTCCGACGATCTACGATGCTCCAAAGTTAGTGAATGCGGCGGAAAAGAGAGAGGTGGGCGTAGGAACGGAGACTCGCCATCGTGAGTTTCCCTCGAGGAAAGCGGGCGTTGACATCTTGAAGAACTGGCTTCGAGCCCTGCGCCCAACCAAACTGCCCGCTGCTGATCTTGACCTCCCATTCTTTTTCACCGCCTTCCTCAACGTCCACCCTTGGGTCATCCCATTCCTTGGTCCCGATAAATTCTCCAATCCGATTGAAGCAAGCCATCATGGACGAGATCATGGGGCCTGATTGGAAAAGCCTACTAAGAGGATGCGACATGATCATTAAGAAAGACAATGAGACAAACATCCTCGAAGCATCCAGCGGGTTAGAGTTCGCATTCGCAACCGCGATGAAAATAGCAAAAGTAAGAATGGGGTTGATCATGACGGGCACAAAGCCCATGGCCGTCGCTCCGACATCCCACCAGCGGAACTTTGCGGCCGCTTGCAGCTCGACGTTCCTCAGGTTCTGTATCGAATCGCTCAACTTTTCTGTTAATCCGGACACCTTGACGCCTCTCATCGAGGAGAGGGTTCGAGTCGTGACGTCGATACGTTTTTCGATACGTTTGAGCCAGCTGACCTGTTGGTCGCCCGCGGCGCTGCTGGTTTTCAGGGTCCCATAGCCGCAGGCGGCAGCTACTACGAGAGGCAGGACAATGGCAACGCCCGTTTGCTTCTCGAGTAGCCAAGCAGCCAGGGCGACTTGAATTATATTGGCCCAAAGATCGTGCACGTTCTTGAGCCCAAGGACGATTCTCTCGATATCGGCGCTCATAACCGTCACGGCGGAGGATTTGTCAATGGAAGAGGTGCTGACCTGCATGGTCTTGTCGTAAACAATGGCTACAAGACCGGCTCGTACGGCAGCGATGAATTTGAAGGTTTGGTGGAAATACCAGGCGTTCGCGATGGCGAGACCAAAGAAGACGAGGGCATAGGCACCGAGAAGACCATATCCATCATTTGGCGATTCAGGTGCCTCGTTCAGGAAGGCTATCAGACGTAGCAGGAGGACGGGTTGCATAACCATGAAGAAGACGATGCACAGTCGCGGAATGACGGGGCTAAGTAATCGTGGCAAAAGGGCTCGCGCAGTAACGATAAGGAATCTATTCTTGGTTCCCGGTTTCGCTGCGTGGGTTCGAGGAGAAACGAAACGTTAGGAGTCCACCATGAAAAGCCGCTTTTTGAGGAACTCACATTCCGACCAGCCTTTCCGAAGCTTCTTCTCCAATGGACTCGGGGCAGCGTCAACGGGCGGTGCATACAAATCGTCTATCCTGAGTGTTGTCCGGTACCCCGAATAGATCAAAGGCAGCAGCCAGAGGAAGAAACTGCACGAAATTACACCGCATTTGTCTTCAGGACTGCGAGCGATGTCGACTTCGCGGGCCAGCTTCTTTGGTATGCATTCCAAGCCAAGAAGCAGTGTCCTGATGGCGAACGAAGCAGTGAAGACAGATGCAATGCGTTGGCTAGTGTCCATTGTCCATAAGGTGCGGACCTGGGCTATATCGAGAAGCGTCAAGAGCAGCAAGAAGGTGCAGATCAGCGGAGATGGTTTAATGGTTCTCGTGTGTTCTAGCCAGGAGAGCGGTGCGGCAAGAAGGCTGGAGAGGAGGTAGATTGCCGACATTGGGACCGACATTCGGGTTCTCGAAGTCGGATCGCGGGCCCATAGAACCACGAGTCCCAATTGCGTACTGGCTGCGCCAGTGATGAGGATTTGTTTCGCGATGGCTGCAATGTCCCTCGCCAGCCTTGGTTCCCTGTGTAGAAGTCGCCAGACCCTGAGGAGTGCGAGAATAGAAAAGAGCAAGGCTGGAAGAGTCGAAAGAATCGACTGCTCGAAAAGCAGGGTAAAGTCGAAGGTTCTCCGACATTCGTCGACGACCGGTCCCCATTCATCGTCTAGAGCAGCTGGGCAGGAGCTCGCCATGACTGCGAGGCTAGGCTCTGCGATAAATCCTGGGTGGAAAAAAAAAAATATAATCAGAGGAAGGATAAAAAGAAGACCAAAGCTGAAGCGAGTCTCAATGGGATGAATAATAAGTAGCCTTGGTATTGAAATGGGAGAAGAAAGGACAATCACTTCGGGCTAGGAGGTAAAGAAAGGAAGAAGAAGGGCTTAGAGCCAGCCCCGCGGGCGAGGTTTTGACCACGGCCTTGGTGTAACCCCGTTATTTAGTAATACATTTATTGCATGCCCGTGAAAGTCGAGTCGAGCACTGGTTGAGGGGGTTCAGTCACCGTCAGTGTAACATACCGTTAGGGTCAGGCCGCGCTGAATTAGGGATTCTGGCCTCACCGTCCTTCAAAGCCCGGCGTAAACTCCACGGAGTACCCCGCCCCGGCCCCACCCGCGAGCCTCGTTCAGATGGCGAATTCCCTCCCGATGCGGCACCTTGAGAGCGCCACTAACGGCGATGGAGTCGCCCATCTTGTTATTACAAAGTACGACGGCATACTGCGTCAAAGCTGGGAGCGGGTTGGCCACTGGAGCAGTGCGTCAAGCGAGGAGGTCATCCTCGTCGAAGACGGGGATCCTTTAATATTTCGTAAACATTACGGACTGTGAACAGTGTCCATTTAACTTCCCTGAAGGATGAGCTTGTGGCACCGGTCCCGCTAATGAGATTATCCGGTCCCGCTCTCCTCATCTCGGCATGTTGGTGAGGGCGGAATGGAAACACCAACACCAGAGCGAGCAAGGACTTAAGACCAGGAACCTGAAATGCGCATGACCCTTCCTTATATGCACCTTCTGTAAAATCGACCCCCACATCAAATCAGACTTCGCGCTGATCGGGCGAGTCCCGCAGGAATAAGACGCATGTCCCAATGAGGGTGCGTGTTCCCGCTCAGTGCGATATTATGCAGTCAACAAAAGTTCCTTGTTGGAAAGACCCCTGCTGCCAAGATGGCCAGTCCAAAGATAGGATCTGCTCCCGTTATCCTGCATCACTGAGAAGGTTCCTATTCAGATCTTCGTTTAGCATCGTTTTCTCTCCGTGACGCAACCGTTTATTTACCTGGTTTTGTCCCACCCTGACCCTAACCCGCAACCACCCTTGCCCCGTCGATTATCAGTTGCACAACCCGACATAACGGGAAATCCTCCGAGTCAAACTAACCTTAATACTTTTTTTCCTTAGTGCGTGCCTCCCGTTCAGGAGGCAAGCCGCATCAGATACCTTCGGTCGCTATTTCTGGGGATAGAAGATATTACTCGGCGTCGTGTTCTCCAAGGGCGAGGTACCACTACACCTTCGTTCGCCAAAAGCGGTCCATTGTTCTCCTTGGCTTCAGGAAAGCGCGTCGACGGAGGAACGTATGCAAAGAATGCCTGCTCTAAGTTTTAAACAACCAAACTTGCATTTTATGCTGGTCGCATAAGTAGAAGGCGCCTATCAACACCATCGTGGCTGATCATGCTGCTGTCTACCGATTTGAATATCTCGTGCGGGCAGCCATGAAGAGTTCCGGATATGTCCCAAGAATAACGGTCTTGTGGCGTCAAGTTCGCGGAACTGCTTCCGAATCGACTGTCGCCCGCCGCTCTTCGATTCTGGTTGCACCTTGATACTCCGGGAGAAACAAATCATTCCAGCCGGTTGCCGCAGAAGGGAACGCCGACACCGGTTCTCCCCAGAAAGGCCTGACTAGATACATTCCGAGTTATCCCTTCGACGGCGTGACACTGAAAATCGGGGGCTCTGTCGGAATCCTGACAGCGTAGATATATGTTCAAATGCCGCCCTTCGCAGCGTCTGTCTTTTGGGATCGCCCGCCTTCTTCAGTGGTCTGCGGAAAGGGTAGTGAGGAAGGCCAGATTCGAGAAGCTCTGTGCTGTCAGTGATATAGTGAGATATTTGTAGCCTGGTTATCGTCCGCATTGAGTAATCCACCCTGTTGGCTTTGCTGTAGCAATTTCACATCGCAGAACTTCGTGCTAATAGCCCACCTCTTTTGAAAGTTATTTCATAAACATTTAACTTAACGCTACGGCTGAAATTGTACACAGACTCCGTTCAAATCGACCACTCCTCGTCTCGCTATGACCGCCTTGCCCCAACCCTTGATGCGACAATGATGCCAACTACCATCATAGAGACAAAGGCCATGATGAAGACAACGGCCACCATGCTGCAACAATGTTTCTCTCTGTCTGTCCTCTCACGCCTCGCGGCGATCCTGTCGCAGGCCTCGCAATGGGTATGTGGTGTGGCGCCGCCAAGGAGGATCTCGCCTTCGGCGTCGCCCGCTTCGGGATCAACTCCATTGTGAAAGTGAACATGTGGCTGCTGCTCTTGTGGTATTTCGGAGTCGTCTTCTTGGGCAACAGGGGCGTACTAAGGGAAGGGGGGAAAAGGCTGTATCAGCACACAAGGTATCACTGGGACACGTCGGGGAGATCGCAATCTACATACTGCCTTTGTAAAGCCTCTTCGCGGTGGCGCTTGATTGACGGGGTGCGAGGCGAAAATATCGTCGTACGCGGGGGCAGACTCGGAAGCGCTGCCGGGATCCATTATCGTTAGTCGGCGAGAGAAGTAATGTGATGTGATATGTGTATTAAGAAGGGTCTTAGAATGTCGAAAAGCCTTGGACTGAAGTTTGTTTAGAGTGGGAACGAAGGCGGCGATGACTTTCAGGCTACGAAGCAGTGGAATCGACGTTGCTAATCAATCGAGAAACCTTGGGCGCCACTAAGGATGGGGCCCGGAGACTTAATGTAAGCTTATTATGTATCTTTTGCGGCGTGGTACATACGAGCAATACGAAACAGATCATGGGCCCACGAGTATGCCACGCGTCATGACCCTGGTCTGGGGGAAGCGGCCTCCTCCAGAGTGGCGGTGCTGGAAGCTGGAACAGATAACAGGGTCCTGCCCCCCAATTTGTTGCACCATCCCTACGTCAGACAAGAAGTGTATTATTGCCTTATGATCGTAACAGGTCCAATCAGCTTAGCTCCTGAGTGTACCCCTCTTCCGAGATCAAGCTGTTAGCTCGATACCAGTTCCTTCCCATGCAAAGTATGGAGATTACTAGTAACATATTTACACTCTTCAGTACCGCCATAAAAGCATTACATCAGACACCTCAACTGGTTTACGAAGTACGAAGTAGAAACAGCCCGCGTCGAATTCCCATCTTTAGATGACACCCCGGCTACAGCTGCCCGCCCATCCCATCTGGAGCTGCTGGCACAAAGAAGCATCGTTGTTTTCTCCCCATGACGTAAGCACTTAGCGACCTCCTGGAGCTCCCCCATTGTCCACTCTCGGCATTTGTTCCCAGAGTCCGCTCCACTACACCTCAGGATTAGGCTAAGGTGAGTCCGGAGCGGGCGAGTCAAATCTACACCATTTATCTTCCATTTGATTTCATCTAGATGATATTACGTCCCTTTAGCTATGTCGGTACATACCGGAAAAGAAGTTGCCGCCCGAGATAAAAATGCGCCAGCGCCCAATATCCTTCAGATACGATAGCGGGGAGATGTGATTCCTAGTTTTTTCACCACTCCGACCTCTAGGATCGCAATGCTGATGGTATTTGCTTATGTCTTGGGTTCGCTTCTTGGCCTCCAAGCCGCGGCGTCTCCAGGGCCCTGGCAGCACCAAGTGGACGGCATTGATACGACGTTGAGTCGGAGCTGTTCGATCGCTTCCTTTTCCAACATTACCAGCTTCGTCCTCCGAGAATATGAAATTGAGACCGCAGTCGGTACTGGCGACATAACCCAGACCCTCGCGACCTTCTCGGTTGAAAACCCTGGCTCAGGAGACACATACCGCCTGTACCGCATACCAATCTCGGATGGAGGAGGGGTATGGAGTACATGTAGGGCCGGTGAAACGCCTCTTCCATCGCTGCTGCAGAGATGCCAATACTTGCTAGAGAGGAGGGAGGGTGGCAGAGTTGGCTTCCGGTTTGAGTGGTACTGTGATGACATAGATCCGAGTCAGCCGTATGCTATAACTGCGTCCTTAACCTTGTCAAGACAACAGAGGGAGCTAACATGCCCGGCTGATACGTAGGCTCCTTTTTGACGCTACGGTGATTGGAGAGCTGCCTACCGAGGTGTGTGCAGCTGGAAATGGTGCTGACGGAGTGACGCAGTCGTGTGGTTTAGAGGTTGAGGACTTACTGTTACCAATTGCGAATATCTACTGGGAAGAAACTTCTGGGCCAACAAACTAACGTCTTGGAGACAAAGGCGGTTAAGGATAAAAATACAATAAATAATTGGAACCATCCATAACTTGCCCGAGCTTGTCCTGACGCGCCAATCCACGCTTTTGTGACAGCTGGCGCTTGCCGAACTGGCTTCGTTTCGTTTCCTTTCTCCTCTCCGTCTCTTTCCTAGTCAATTGTCGCGAGCAACTCCTTGTGAAGAAGTCACTAGTGTCCACAAAGCGGCCCATTTGACCGAGACACATGGACTACGTCTAGCTGAAATCTAGAATTTAAAAGAAGCGTTCTGAGAGGAGTCCGCTGGGGGCGTCCATCTACCACTGCTGTGTTGTCTAGATAGATGTATGCGTGATTGCTTTGGTTTGATAGCTGCTGATGCCACTAATCCCCTGAAGCGATCTATGGGCTTCGGCGTCGAATACTTCTACCACCCAGCGCTATACACAATTCATTTAGATCAGTCCACCAACATTAATCTGATCTGACTGATATATTCATAAGGCTATTTTTGACCCTACTACTTTTCAATCGACCCCTGGCCTAGCCTGCTGTCATTCATGGCCGCTTTAACAACGATGCCGCCGTTCATAAGCCAGTTTTTCAGCAGTCGAAGTATGTCAATGGCCTTCCACGGCATGGCATGTCTGCCAAATTCTAGATAGAAGCCTTCCTCATCTCTACACACGGGGAAGTCAATCTTAGTCATAAATGGTGTATCGGTTCCCCGGCTACGCTCTCGGGGTGGGCACGATGGGATCAGCGGCAAAGCTCCTTGGCGTTGGCACGGGGGTTCTGCAGGATCACCCCAGGTTGTGATTCTCGGTTTCAGGATAGATAAACTAAGTGTAAAATTTCAGCGAGGGATAGGTGGAGATCTGAATATATAGTCTCAGAGCTAGCCTCAGTAAAAGAGATATTTTCGAGATATCCCTTCCTCATTCACTCCGTTTCACAGTTCGAATGCCCGTTCCACTCGCCGAGGCAAAGCCAACAAAATTCGTGGCTACATCTGGTACCTGCCGTTCCGGATCAGTTTAGCGATACGACACAAACTCCATCTCTTTCGAGGGATGAAGGCAGACCTACAAGTCATATGATCACAACCGAGATTCTTCTCGATAGGTACTCCACAACCTTGGTTAGGACACGCCTTGGAGTTTCCCTCGATCCACTCGAGGGTTCCGCTGGGATTGGGATCACCCTGGTTCGCTGCGTAGTCTACACACGTAAGACCCGCATGCCACGGGCCTCGATGACGGAAACACATCTCAAAGGAGCATTCGGCGCAAATAACCATTTCATCGTCGGGATCGTATATTTGGCCGTTCTGGCAGCCAGGTCTAAGGCACCACATGAAGCCTTCGTCGCCGCTTAGCTGCTTGAGGAGCTTGTAACGATCGTACCTGGATCTTATCAGCAATGCTATGTTCATTCCGTAGAGAATCCGATACCAGCGAAGACCAACAATTTGAACGTTTCATTAGAGGCCATGCGGCGAATGTCTTCGTACTGGAGAAGGTTCCCACAGCCAAGCGTCGGGCAGGCAATCTGTTCACATCCGAGACTGCCAAGCTGCTCCAGCTGGGCGGCAATGGACTGGCTGTGGCACCGTCGACACACATCGGTTTCGTGCTGGCAGCCGGACTTTGTCGCTGCGGGCGGGAAGTGGAGGAGCGCCGACAGCCATTCATGGTCATATTCTCGGCCGCAGACTGCCTTCCAGTCTTCCTGTAGTAGCCGAATATCGCGGTACCTCTCGGAGCATACGCTACATTCTAAAACTTCCGCCGAACGGTTGAAGAATTTCATGAATACTGGAACATCGATCGACGTTCCCTCTTCATATACGTATACTCGGACATTGCGTATCGTCCCTGGATCGAAAGGAGGGATCGAACCGTTATCGTCCGGCTCAGTGGGAAAAAATCGGCGATGAAAGAAAGACTCCATAATGCCCGCCTCCTTCATCCGGAGATGAAGGTTGCATGAGATGCGAAGGGCTAAGGAGGGTATGGCACTGTCATACGCAGAAAGGGCACGCCGTAAAACAATGCATGCTTCATACCTAGTCGAACAAGTTAGCTTGTACTTATTGAGCTTTTGAGGTGAAGGAAAAGAACAGGTAATACTTGCATGCGCAAGTTATTCTCAATTTCTGGATCTCCCAGGCAACGTAAAATAGTGGCAAAGTCTCCTGGATTCCTCACCAACCTGAAGACCTCATCGGTCGCCATGTCAGTCCATACATGCCTCTCAAAGTTAGTGATGAGATCCAGGAGACGACATTTTGTGCAGACGTTATTTGGCTCTAGTTGCATACGGTGGGGAAGCCTAGGATACTCGTCGAGAATGGCCATCTCCTTTGGCCGGGATTGAGGCGGATCAAATTTGTGAAATCCACATGTTTGGCACGGACGGATCGAGACTTTTGCCCTAAGAAAATTTAAGAAGGGTGCCGATTTTCCCGACTTCAAGAGTGAGAACATGGGCTGCAGCGCCTGGCCAGAAAGTTCCATATCAAGCGTGCCGGGTGTAATCGGACAGAAAACTGGATGGCTGGCATCTGAACCACTTGCGACTGGCATAGCCAGTTGCTGCGAAGAAAACATCATTAGCAAGGATCTGGGTGTTAAAAAATGATCCCCCAGGGTCAATGACTTGGTCTCTGCAAGTTCCCTCTTGCGTCTTTCTGCTTCTAGCTGGACCATTGCATCAGTGTGGACATTGGTTTTTCGCTTCAGCCGACGCCGAGTCTCCAGCAATGTGAGCTCCAATGACTGTTTCTCGTTCTTTGTTTCCTGCCACTTTTGCTTGTCTTCTCGACGACCACTTTTCTCCTTGTCCAGGGCGTTGGCCAAAGATTGGGCTAGGCACGACAACTCCTCCATCTCGCGATTCTTCGTGGCCCTAAAAATTCTAGACTCTTTCTCCAGGTTATCTAGAACCTTTTGAAAAGTCTCACGCATCTGTCGTTCCTTTTCTTCCTCGTGAGCAGCCCATTTCTGTTGCTGGCTCTTATCGCTTGCTTCAACCTCCTCCAGCTTTGCCGCTAAAGCAGAAGTTCTTTCTTTCTCCTCCTCAAGTAGCCGAGCTAACTCGGCAGCTGCATCTGTCGACAAGTCGTGTTCAAATTCAGCTGTTTCCCAGAGCGTGCCCAGAAACTTTTGACTCTCTTGTATACAAGACAGGAGGTCGTTGAGGACCCCCTTGTCGTAGCCTTGCCCCGTCGGACTCTGAATCGACGCTGACACGCCGGGGCAAACTTGGTTTCCCGTTTTCGACTCTTGGGGAAGTCGCTTCTCCGATTCGCTAAGACACGCCGTCTCTGTAGCCTTACGAGTAGCTGCGGAATCCTCGCCGTACCCGGTCGAGAAATCAATGTCCTGTAGTACAGCTTCCTCTGACTTTTCGAGTCCTTCTGCTAGCGCCAGTACCGTCGCCTTGATGTGACTCAGCCGCCCCGACAGTGTTTCAGCTATCCCCAAGATTTTTGTAAAGCCATTGTTTTCTAGTGGTGGAGCTGAACCTATAGCGTCGGATGGAGTTCGTTGCGATAGTTTCAATAATTGGGAAGGGTGAGGTAATGTTCCCGGTGAATCGATATCTCTGGGATCTTGTTCATCCGCGTCACTCGGCTTGTCGGCGGCGTCCACGACTCCCTCCACGGAAGTTTTACGGCCCGAGGCCCTCTTCGACCGGAAGAGGTTTAAGAGACTCTTTCTTCGATCCATGCTGTTTGAATAGGCAGGAAATAGCTTTGGCGATGGGGTAAACCCTAGACTCTTTCCAAATGAATGGGTACAAGTCGCAGTAGTGTGGGTGAACTGAAGAGATAATTGTGTCGAATAAGTGTTTATTTGCGGGGAACTTATCGAAAATCCAGAGGAGAATATTCTCTCTGGCTGGATGCCTTCGTTTGGGCTCCATTGGGTTCCTTTTATCTTCTCTCGCGTGGTTGGCCTCTTGCAGAGAAACCTGTCAAATGCCTCCGTCTCACCAATGATACGGAGATACATGGTAGCACAATGCACTGTATAAATAGGTGACGATTTGTTAGGAAATTATGTTGCTTAAAAGAAAATAGACACTCAAACAGAATATATCCTTGTAGCAAGTCAACGCGTCTGCTGCAAGCATAGCGAGTATGCCCGAGAGCTCGCTCGCATCGGCAATGCCAGGCTGTATCTAAGCCTGGATAAAAGGTTCACAAGCGGATCCTATAGAAAGCTACAATATAATTCTTTAAGCGACTTGGAACCTGGCCTAGTGGGCAGAGGTGGGAGGAGATGACGGAACAAGAGGAGAAGAGGACTAAGAGGACTAAGAGGCGAGATGATGGTGGTGGTGACCTTAAGGGGGCAGAAGATGAGATCGAAACATAAATTGAGGAAGCTCCAGATGGCGATTCCAAGCATAGATCTTCAGAAGGCTAAAAGAGAGGACGCGGCACATACGCCTTGACAATAAAAAATGGCCCGGTGACCACTACCGGTGGAATCTCCGCTCGAACCAAGGGTTTTTAAACCATTCCCTTAATCTCAACAGAGCTTGTTCGTCGTGGTACTTACAAGAGGTGCCATCGAATACGTCAAACTCTGACTTCCCTAGGCCCGTGCCGAATGTCTGGTAGGAACTAAAATCGATTAATATGGGCTTCCCTTCAGTCACAGCCATGATGTCTTCTGGGTTTACATCGTTATAGGCTAGACTGAGAGTGAAAGTTATTGATAGCGGAGATCCATGGTAGACTCTGCCACTAGATCTGAGTACTGATGGCCAAAGCAAGGCGGCAGCGGGCAAGATGAAAACACATGAGGAATACTGGGCAGTGTTCGACAGGTCAATGAAAACGGAGTCCCTTGATGGCGGGACACATCCTCATTCATCAAATGTTCTCTAGCATCGTGTGAACACGCGACCCTAAAACAAGAGCAAGTGCTCTATTACCGACATAGTGCTGTTCACATAGCCGAGGTGTTTCGGATTTTATAGGTTACAGGAACTCTCACAAGCACCCTAGCCGTCCAGAATCTGATGGATGTGTGAGAGCTTATGATTGTAAAGTTAAACTCAAACTCGTTGACATTCCAAGGGCGTTGCACACTTGAGAATTTGTAATCAGAGGCGATCCAGTGAAGTCAATGTGAGGATCAATGACATAATTTTGTCTTCATGAGCCTCACACCCGAGTGGCCCGGCTTGAAGTAGTATCCCATTCCCATATTCTCACGCCCTTTGTATGACGTTGAACTAGATCTCTCCCTTTGGCGTATTCGCAACGTACTAACTAATTCCAAATCCCGAAGCCAATGCAAGGTCTATAAATGAGAAGGATTCCGTCCAGGTCCAGCCCCCATTCTCTCCGCCCTCTATTCTCCATGGAGACATATAACACAGTTTCATGAACTCCCCTCCGTCAGACACCATGGACGCCATCGTCATCACCCAGTTCGGCGGCCCGGAAGTGCTCCAATACAAAAGACTTCCGAAGCCGGCTCCCGTTGCCGGCGAGGTTCTGATTCATGTGAAAGCCTTCGGGGTCAACCATGCCGAGATGCACATGCGAAAGGGGGAATGGGACGAATGGAATCCAATCACAGGTCTTGAGTGTGTCGGAATCGTCGAGGCCTGTCCAGGGGCAGAAATTCCCATCGGAAGCAAGGTCATGGGTGTGATGGGTGGCATGGGTAGGAGCCGCCCCGGCGGGTACGCCGAGTTCGTTAACGTGCCCGTCACGAACGTCATCGCGGTAGAGACAGCATTGCCTTGGGAACGACTTGCGGCTCTTCCAGAAGTCTACAGCACAGCTTACACGTGCCTTTTCACCATCCTCGACCTGCATCGTGGGGAGAAACTCCTTATCCGAGGTGCGACATCGACGATTGGCCAAGCGGCACTCAATTTAGCGGTCAATTCTGGGGCCCTTGTGACGGCCACCACACGACAAGAATCGCGGTTCCCGTGGCTCCAGCGGCTCGGGGCAGTTGACGTAAAGCAGGAACGGCGAGGCCTCCAGGACCAGTTTGACCATGCTCCCGAGTTTGACAAAGTTTTGAATCTCATCGGCAACAGCGTTCTGCTGGAGTCCATCCATCTCACGCGAACAGGAGGACGAATGTTACAGGCGGGATGGTTGGGAGGGCTAGCCCCAGTTGCGGACTTCAACCCCATGGTCCAGATGAAATCTGGCGTTCATTTTAGCTTGTTCCACAGCAAAGTCCTAGGCTCTCCGGATTTCCCATTGTCCGGAATTCCGATGCAGAGGATTGTCCACATGATTGAAAAGGGCGAGTGGGACGCCAAACCTGCACATGTCTTTGAGTTCAAGGATATTCAAAACGCGCATATATTATTGGACTCGCAAGGGGCCGGGGGCAAGATCGTGGTGAAGCATTAACTTAGGGCCTTCATCCAGTTCTCCCGTTTTTTAGCGCCTAAGCCACACCGAATAGAGCGGTCCGAACGTCTCAGGTCAGCGGGGATATCCCGTAGTGATGTCTCGACACCTTTGACAGGCTTACATCGTCGGAAGTTTGTATTAACGGCCAAGGCATATTATCAACCCGCCACGAGAGCCTACCATTCATCCGTAGCAAAAATAGTATATTTAATGATATAAAAATACTAGTGAATTATAGAATAATTCTCTTTAAGGAGTAAAATAGCCGGGTCGGTAAAATAATAGTTGAAGAATGCAACACTTGACAAGGTGGTAATCTATTTTGCAAGTGTTGCGGGCTTGCGACCGACCATCAGGTACATTGGAGTGAAGATCTTTTCCTTGCCGCCTAATACCAAAGCGTCGGCGGCTTCGCACAAGTTCTCGGACATCTTGACAACCCCCGGGGGCGCAAATCGAGTTGCCTCCAGGGCGCTCAAAACAAGGTGCGTGAGAGACCTCCCAACATATGTCATCCGGAATGTATAAAGAAGGTCGCCGAATGTCTGCACGTGGCGCCAACTTCCGGAATCGAGTGGCCAATACCAGGGACTCGGGTCTGGGCGGTCGGCGAGGTCCTCGTGGGCGAGCATCTCGAAACCGGCAGCCTTGATGGCACGCACAGCCTCGGACGCCTTTACCATGTTTGCGATACCGTCGCCTTTCTCGATGTCGAGGCGGATCTTGCGGTGTTTGGGGTCATCGTCGTCATACCTTTCGGTCATAACCCATTCGTACACCCCAAACGTGCCGCCAGGTTTAAGAACGCGGAAAATTTCAGAATAGACGGCTTCGAGGGATGGCGCATGAACGGTAGCTTCGATCGCGTACACGGCATCGAATGTGTCGTCGTCGAACGGTATGTTCTAGTTGCACATATTAATGAGAAGCTCTTATAGCAACGCGAGGCAGTCGCATCTTCGGCTTACCATGAAATCGCCTTGAACAAACTGGACCTGGCCGTCCATGCCATGTTCTGAAGTGTATCTCTTTGCCCTCTCGATCTGGTATTCGTTAAGGTTAAGTCCGACGACGTTAGCACCTGTAAACTTTGCAATCTGGCGTGCCGGGCCACCAACGCCACAGCCGACGTCGAGTACTTTCATGTCATCCGTGATGTTTATCATGCGTGCCAAATAGTGTTCGTGTCTTGCAAGTGTTTGTTGGAACGACTCTCCGATTCCTGCGCGAGAAAAGTGAAAACTTTGTCCGAAGCCGTATTCGTAAAAGTCCGTTGCTAGACTCGCCGTTTCTGTCAGTTCTCGGTCCAATGACCATAGGGGATACTCGTATTTACCGAGGTTGTAGTATCTAATAGTTAACACCAAGCACTGTTAGCATGTTATCGTGATAGCACTTGTAATGCTCGGAAACACTTACTGCCTGGTCAATGATTCGTAACCTGCTTGCCTGGTCTGTTGCGAGAGAACACCTTGTCAGAATTCGCACCAAGACCCCTCCATGAAGCTACGATGCCTTACTTCCCGAGCTTTCTCTGTCTCGCCTTCAGCCGTCTTGGTCATCCAATGTTCGAAGTATTCGTCGGACGCAGCCTTTTGGGCATCGTAGTTCTTCTTCATCATTGCCGACATTCCAACAGCGCCATGAGATCCGTTATGCAACACATTCTCAAAGGTAGTAGCTCTGGCCACTGACAATTGGCGATCTTTCTCGTTGGATGAAGACATGGCAGCTTTGCGGCTTGTGGGCGTATTCGTGAACAGGGCAAGATCGGAGTGGATTGACGGTTTGGAAGGTCACCATATTGGCCTCGAGACTCAGATATCTATCTGGACTATAATGAATTTATAATCTTTTCCATTATAACGAGCCAGCTCGTTTTCGGGACCCTGGAGCCTGCCAAATGGACGCAGAGCTCAGCGGGCTAGGATTATGTAACTGCCTACGCAAAGAACAAAGATGCTGGGAATTTAGAGGTAGTGATCCCGAATACGAATGCGAGTGGGCTTCCCACCACAACCCCACGAACACTCCCATCCGTCTAGTCAAATAGAGATGGAAAATTGTGTCGTCAACAGCGAAAGGCTTTCAGTCTAACTGCTCGATCAAGGGGTTCAAGGAGTTGATTCAGATAATGGAGGGTAAAAAAAAATCGCTCGCTTTTTCTCCTTAACTTATCCGAATACGAAAGCACTCTCGAAGTAGGTCGATAATTTCGTGCCTGGTGCTCTAGATCCGGTACTTCTCCAACCAGGCCCAAGCCATTCTCTGCGTTGAAATCATCTCTGTTCTGTTTCAGGATCCTCGCCTGGGAAGCCGCCTCGTCGTGTGCTGCAAAGTGGAGAGCAGTACAAAACATGTCCCCTCACGTCCAGTCTGCCCGGTGTCGCCCGCTTTCCTGTTATTTCCTGCAGTTGCGGACGCCTAGGCCTCCCTCGCGGGATGTTTCTGCTTCCTGGTGGTGAGGATGAGCGCGGTCAAGCCATATACGGTCTGTGTCCCTTGGGAGCCGCTCAGGATGGAGCCTACTACGTACTTAAGGTAAGATTATTATCCGTGTTTTGCGGCGTTTATGTACAAAGAATACGAAAACGATGGGGAACCAAGGAAATGCCGCGTGCCTTGACCTAATCAGCCCGCCCTGGGCAGAGAGAGGCAGCCTCCCAGATAGTGCCGGTATTGGAACACATAAACTGATTCTGATCTTTCATACGGCCAGTAATAATACCATGACAAAGGCGGTTTATCTTTAACCCCAATCCGTACCCTTCCAAATTCTGAGGTCTTAATACCGCAGAAACCTTTTTAGTTTCAGTCAGTATCCCATCTCTCTTTCCTCAAGCCCACTTGTCTTCGTAAGTCGGTGCCATTTCTCTCCCAAAACAACGACCTGCATGGATTCAGTCTTCCAGAAGATCGACGTGCTTTAAATCGCCTATTTCCCCGTTTTCGGCGTGCAAGCTTTAGTACCAAAGATTCTTCCGGTGTTCACGTCCGGTAACATAGGTTTGTTGAGTGTATGAACTTTCGTGGCATACAGGTGGCTGGAATGACACCCCACCAAACCATTTTAGATATCAAACGCCACGCAAGGCAGAAGCCAACTATCTGTGACAAGAAGATCGTCACTTCCGGGTGCTGTTGGTGACGTGGGCGCCGCTGCATAATCTAGACTAACACCCTGGGCGTATGGGTCGTGGATAACTTTGAACGACGACTGCGTTCAGATCGAGAAGGCATAGTCTACTGTTATCATGCTTAGTGATAGCTGTGAGGTCTAATATAACTACTTAAATATAACCAAGTACTTCAATGGCACGCAGATAATGAGGAACGGCATGCGCCTTAACTACAACCAGTATACGGAAACGTAACCTGCCTGAGTTGGATATTGTTGCCACGCAGTGAGGGGAGCGTCGGCCCCCAGAGGAGTTTAAATTGCTGTTGCAACAACATCCAGCTGAGTACGGAGTGCTGGATTGCGATGCATTCCACTCCTAACATCACTCGCCATGGCCCTTCAAATTCTTCTTAATCCCCTCCACCTCCTCCCCGTTGAAGCCGAGCTCGCTAACCACAAAGCCCTCAACACCACCATCAAACTTCTCGTCCATCGCCCGGAGAAAACTAACCATGGTCTCTGCCCTAAAAACGCGTCAACGTCAACAAAACCTCTCCGTGAATTTTAGAGAGAATAGGAGGTTCCGGGGGGAAAGGGAAGATAAAATGCAACAACGTACTCGCATCCAATCAGAGTCTTCAGAGGCCCATTCTCCCAATCCACATCCCCCAAGCCCCGTGTGATTTTAGCTATCAAAAGATCTCTTACAGGCTCAAGGCCAATCCTCGTCAGGGCATAGTCGTGCGCGATAACCTCTTCCGGAACACCGGCAAGGGAGAGCAGGAGAGCGACCGCAACGGCCGTGCGGTCCTTTCCAGCTGGAGGTTATATCAGTCTCAAGGTTCACGAGGGCGTGAGTTTGGGGCTGAATCTGGGACGTGAAATGAAGTATGGGAGCGTACCTGTACAGTGGATCAAGAGAGGTCGATCCGGCTTTTGAAGAACGTGGAGGAAGATGTCGCGAAAGATTGTCCGATGAGTGGTAAGGAAGTAGAAATACATTTCTACTAGCTGTAGGATTTATTACACCCAAGAAAATCACGATAGCATGATCAGCCACTTTTGTTTCTTGCCCCTCGGTCTGGTTTGGAGGCAATGCCTGGACTAGGCCATTTCACATCCTGTCACGAACGCAAAAGAACCAATGCAAAGAGAGAAAAACCATGACTTACAGTCCTCCACTTATCATTCCCCTCAGCTACCCTATCCACGTCCGCGATCCCCAACCAAAAATGCTCCACCCCTTCAAGCTCCGGCTCAAGATCCCTCTCTCTTTCCTCATTGAAGCGAAGGTCAAAAACCGCCCGGACTCCCAATACCTCCACCATCTCTTTCTTCCCCTCTTCGGACACCGAGCTCAGCAACCCCGAGCGGTAAATGAAATTTTCTTTCACAGAAGGAGGGTGGGAGATGCTGCGGAAGTTGAATGTACCGGGGATCTGGTGCCATGGGGGTGAGGAGAGGTGGGGCTTGAGGGACTCGGGGTCCAGGGGTTGAGAGAGGGGGATCGAGAGAAGGGTGGTGAGCGGGGTTGCGGACATGGTTACTGTTTGCTCCTTTCGGTCTTGCGTGATTTGGTCTGAGTGCTCTAGAGGCCTGATGCCCAAGTGCAAATGGAAGGGGGAATCCGGTTTTATAGTCTTGAGAGTTGCATGCAGAATGGAGTAGATCGGGATTCAAGAGCTGCGGACTCGGAGGCATCTGGATTCCGGACCACGTGTCTGCCTTGCACATACGACTCGTCCAATCTAAATTCGTGCAATGATCGCCTGGGCAAAGGATCACTAAGCTGGCCATGGCCTCAATCGCCATGGAGGAGAGGCCAGGACCTTATTGCAGGACCGGTTCAGAGTTGTACGTCCATACGCATTTTCCTTTTCTTGCCCTTCAGCACATCAAGCAACAGAAACAAGATCATATTATATCATCAAGCTCAGTTTAGCGTTGCCAGCCGAGGCTTTCAGGAAACGGCTGGTCAAATTCATGACTTTGTCAGAAATAGCCGACCTTATTCCGAGAACTGGAGCATCAAGCAAAAGATGGGCGCGCAGGAACTGTTCGTTGCTCACGAGTCATACCATCATTCTCCTCCCATTCAACTCTCCAACAGCCTCATGTGGGCGCGGTCGTATGCTATTGTATTGGTCGTCCTAATTGCGGGCTATGCAATTTCTGAATTGATGATGGACTTCATTTTTCACTTCGTGGAACTGAGTTTGTTTAATCGACTCTAATATTCGACTGGGATGAATACCATCTTGATGTTGGCCCCAAGGCACACATGTGCGGTCCTCGCCGAGGGGGAAAATGGACCCGAGCAACTGCTTTCCACAGCACATGTCTCAATTCACGGCCTCCCCATTGTCTCGAGTCTCTCGACCCTTCCTTTTCGTCACAAAACATCTATTAGGTTCCCCATGTCTACCCCCGAAGGACTTGAAAGCGGGTCCTCTCTCGGAGACTCACTGATGGGCTTCTCCAACCTCCCCGTTTTGAAGGTGTTAGCCATAAGCGCCTTAAGCGAAGTAAAAAGGGCAAAGAAGGTGTGATCGCCTAGTGTATATCAGTTATATTAAAATGAGAGAGGATAGATGTGTGGATTTTAGCATATCCTATCTGCTAGTCAAGAGAGGTTGGGTTGCTGCCTGTCACTCATACCCCGTTCGTGGGTGGTTGCACAGCATTAGCGGGATGTGCTTTGGCGAGGCTCGGCGACAATGTCCGCAGCTTATCGACACTTGGGCTCCTCTCCGACGATCCTACCCCTCACCGTTAGGCAGCCGCGAACCTGCGATGAGCTGTGGATTTGAAGGACGCGATTGTTTTCTATTGGTTTTGGCGAAATGTCATGATTGTGGTCATGCCCAGATGGCTGTCCTCGACTCCGCCGACCTGACCTTCGCGAGTCCCCTATGCTTGTCTATTAAGGATATGAAAACTTGTTTGGGTAGGCGAGAAGGTGATTCCAACTCTCCTCGAGTTTGACCTGCGTTCAACTTGCGGGAATATATCTACTTTCTCTCGCCCTCTGGACTGTTTCTCTCCGCATTTTACGTGAGTATCGGCCACTCCCCTCTTCTCGCCCAAATTGTGTCTCACCCTCTTCCCCTCACTTGCTTCTGTGTTGGCTCGCATGGTTAAATTCCGTGAAGCTCTCTACCTCCTCCGTACTTTCTACGTTCAAGGCTTCTACGCTTGCTCCTAAATTGATGTATACGGGCAAACTTTGCGAAATCTAATCGAGAGTTAGCTTTAGCTGCGATGGCAGATGATCTCAGTCGGTGGAGTCACTCAGCTGGAGAGGCTCGGCAATTCGAAGAGCGCATCGCCGCTGCCTCCAATCGCTCATCGGAGGATAGTGGCGTTGAAGAAGATGCTAATGTCGGCGTACGGAGCAACGCAACTGATCTGGCAATGGTGGTACCTTCCGGCAAATCGGCGAGAGACAGAAGAGCTTAGGAGATGAAACAGCAGGAGGAGAGGGAGAAGGAGGAGAGGGAGAAGGAGGAGAGGGAGCGGGAAGAAAAGGAGCTGGAACAGACAGAGCCGGAGGAGAGGCGCGCAAATGATTTAGCCCTCATAGTCTCGTCTGGCCGAGAGGCAAAAAGTAGAAGGGCCCAGGTCATAAAGCTGCTGGAGGAGAGGGAGGAGCAAGAGAAGGATAGAGAGCAGACCAGTAGCATGGCGACGAGGAGCAATAACAACTGTGCTGCATGAGCCCACATATATGTATTCCTATAGTTTTTCAGAGCCACTCTCCCTGCTAAATAAACTTCTGAGGTTTTCCTGGTACTGATGATATTCGTCCACCTTCCTCTTCACAATCTTACTGGCATCTTCTGACCAAAACCGAGATAACAGCTCTTCCTCCCTAAAAAGGAGACGAGATGAAAATCTAGGGAGGATATGATCTGTAAAAAGGGGATTCATTGCATTCGTAGAAGTAACGCCTTGCCAGAACCATACGCCTCGAGACTCCCAAGTCTCTCGCATAATCCGCGTCAGCGATAGGGAATATTTCGCAGTGGCTTCAGCGTGACGCTCTTCCTCCTCAAAGATGCCCATAAACTCTTCCCGAACTTCGTTGAACCGGGTAAGCTGCTCTCCTTGTATGTTGTCGATGGAACATCCCGTCAACCAGTAAGGCACAGCCAGCATCTCTACAGGCAGAGCGCTTACCCACTCTAGATCGATGAGACAGGTAATATTCCAGTCCCTGTCGACAAAGACATTGCTGGCATGGAAATCATCTAGCTGCAGGAAGAAGGGGCCGTTCCGTTGATTTACCCGGATATATTGGTGTGCAACAGCACGGAGTAATACCATGGCGGCCATCTCACTGCGGCAGCTTTTCTCATTGAAGACGGCGTTTGGGTGGGCGATGAAGCGCGTATTATGGAAGTTGAAGAGGTCTGTCACAAACGATTCAGTGGATTGATAAGTGTTATTCCTCTGAATAGTCCTCGGTGTGCCGTCATTTTCAAGTATCATGACAGAGCAAAGGAGAGGTCTATTTGATAGTGTGACTGTGCCGTCATTGTGTAGCTGGAATGAACCAATTTGTGGCAGGGGAATGCGGGCAAGAGATAGCATTAACTGAGCTATGCCTTGAAAGAGCCTTTGTCTCCGTATAGGGTCCCTTCGGTGTTTATCCCACGTGTTTGAGAGCATTTGGCTTGTATCTGAACTGACATCCTCAAGGAGCATATATGCCATGGATAGATAGTGTGTGCTTGGGTGGCTAATATACCGTGAAAGAAGCGACCCCTTTTGATGCCTAGCAAGGCTTCGGAACAAGCGCTGGAAATAGCGCAGAACACGTATGTATAGTGGTCGATGCGCTTCATGTGTAAACTATAACCAACTATTAGTATGGACTAAGGAATACAGAAGGAACCAGACTAAGACTAACATGACGGTGATCTGAAAAGCAAAATCCATACAGATGTGGAGTACGAATTGAGGGACATCTCTCCTGAATCCACGCATATATCCCTACCTCACAACCCAATTTCTCATCAATAGTGCCGGGATATTGGGCTTCGGCAAGTTTATGTGGCAGCGGACAGCGCAGGAGCAGTTTCCGGCACGGCGATCGAGTAATTGACTGGACCCGGATGGGGATGCATACGTTGAAGCTGCCCCGAATCCACTCATTTGAGCTGGCTATTATACAGGCCTCTTTGTCGCTGAGGCCTAGGTGGTGTTTTGTGAGAGCCTTGATTGTGTCCGTCTCCTCCTGAAGCTTCTGGTATTGTGCCTTCGTCGCTTCAACGTATTGTGCTTCATTGATAATATTTTTATCTGTCTCCAAAGCCTGTTTGTATGTGATCGGGGGTCCGTTTAACAGCTGGATCGTAGGTTCTGCAGGGCTAGATGCCATTGCTTGACCTGATCGAGTTGACATTGCGACAGCAGTAGCCGTGGCGGGCGGGTTGTCGGCGATGTGAGATTTTGGAACAAATCCTCGACTCGTTCTCAGGGGCTGAAATTGCAGGGAAAAGTTCGGGTAAACTGGCTGATCAAATGCTGCTTCACCATTGAAGAAAGGGAGAGGTCCAGTCTGCGATCTTTAAGACACAAACAAAACAACAAAGTGAACCTCTTTCTCAGACTCATTTTCTCGCATTCTCTTCCTTACGAAGTACCTCGGTACTGCCAAAGCGCTTCGCCTTCATTGCCCTGAGATACGAAGTAGAAACAAGCTATCATATAGTCAATCCAATTAAAGGGCATCTTCTCCCTCGACTCAAAGCAGGAATTTTAGCTCCGAACAGGTGACAGCGAGCAGCTCGCTCATTATCCGCTAAACGAGGTCGAGCTTTGTCGATGACGGACAGGAGTTCTCTCCAAGCCATAATAGTCGTATGGCACATGGTCTGTAAGAAGAATTAAATGACAGAAGATTCAAATCGTCAGTGAGAGATTCAGCTGGGAGATCAGGATTAGGAAAGCAACTTCAAATCGGCAAGGATATTCAAGAAATAAAATCACATTTTCTGGGCTAAATGTCTCGAACTGGGACCAGCGCTCCAATTTTAATTTCCTCCATGCGCCATAGGATCGTTCCCCTGGCCCAGTCGGAGAAATGAAGACGCCGCCTCATGCAACGCTGACTGACGATCGCGCTCTTCCTTGGTGACGGGTGGAGATTGTGGAACAATAGCTTTAATTCTGCCATAGGGCTGTGACGGAACCATGCGTGGTGGTTCACGTCCTTCAAACAACTTGTCTGCGCTCTGGACTGAGAGAGTTTCTGAGATTCCCCTGTGCATAGGCAGTGAGATCTTCGAAGCCGTATCCATTCGTCATCCTTAAATGCCCAAAGTCTTTCCCTCGACGAAAAAACGGCAATAAAAGACCCGTCGCCTTGATTTCATCGTTTTCATCATGTTCCCCTTTCTTTTCGCGCTGTCCTTCTCAACTCTTGCCTTCGCGGCCAACAACCAGGCCGTAATCGGCTACTACGTGGATGGAGATGAGAGTAAGATAAAAGATTCCCCTTCCTTAACCACTTGACTCAATTGTTTCGCCTCTCCCACCCACTAACAGATGGTACAGCGTTCACGGCATCTTGCACGGGGGAGAGTGCGAGTTGGCGTACGTCGGATGGGACCGGCGGATGCCTGACTGTATCCCAGGGGCGATACAGCGTCGCCTCGACGGGATATTCGTGCTCCACATCCAATGAACTTTACGAATCATGGACAATCAGAACCGGAGATAACACTGTCTCACACTCCTATTCTATGCATACAGGCTGGTAAGTTGACTGGTCGCTGACTTCATCATGGTTTGGTCGAATACTAACTCTGCCAGCGCGGATAATGGTTGCGCGACTCTGACTATCTTTGAAGCGTCCCCCCAGGTGACTCCTTCAGCAACTTTAATCACCTGCCTAGACAGATTAGGTCTACCTATCACTGCTCGAACATTGTTTCGACAGGCTCCAGGTGTCACTTCTGCTCCTGATTCTGATCCGCAATGTTAGTAAACTACCCTTTCCTCTTCGCCCTTCTAGCTCTGACAGCCCCTCTCTAGCGGATTCTAAGGCGGGCGGTGACGGCGGATCTTCCTCTAGTGACGGCGGCGGAGGCCAAGGACGAAAAAAGTCTAGCAAGGCGGGGGTCATCGCGGGCTCGGTTGTGGGATCCGTTGTTGGTATTGGTCTTCTTATTGGCGCCTTCTTCTTATATCGACGTCTGTCTAAGCAACCCAACCCCCAAGCGCTGCCTATCGCAGAGAGCGACACGGCACCTGGTGGACCGGCAGAGTTGGGAGGCATTGGGAAGACGACCGAGAAACTTTCGAAACCGGAACTAGACAGCAGTCAGGAGAAACCACCCGCTGAGCTGTTGAAGTCTGAGCTAGATGGCCAGGGGCCAGACAACCAGGGAAAGCTCGCCTCCGAACTCTCTGCTGCAAACTTGGCGATGGCCGAGTTGGGGCCCTCGGGACCTAGTCCAGTGACTCACGCACAGGAGCTCTCGGGAGTGCCAACACAACCGCAGGCTGCCGAGCTTTCTAGCTACCCGCCGGCCTATCAGCAGGGTGGTCCTGGAGTGGCGGAGATGCCTGGAATTGGTATACCCTCCGAAATGCCTGCCGGGCCGTACTCGGGTGTGGGTCCCGCGGCTCCCGCCCCAGATCCCGCGGCCCCACCAGCACCGCCTAACTCCCAAATTCCGGCACCTGAAGATGTGGGACAATGGCAGGCTTACGGATGGAGCGGCCCTGGACACTATGGAAAGTGAGGAGGGGAATAAGTGGGGAATAAGTAAATTGGATGTATTCACTGTTAAGTTCTAAGTAGTAATAGTGCTGTACTTGACAATAAGTAGGCTGCTCTGAGATTGCGTGAGGCTAATCACAATGGATTTGAAAATTCATCTAATTTAATTTCTTTATTCCGGTCTACCTCTGCTCTTTAGCTCGATGCTCTCTCCTCTCTCCTACTTTAAAAGGGTTGTGGCTCCCGCTGGAGTCTGGACCACTCACTTTATTGCGATATCTCTTTTCCTCGATCCTCGGCACGGGTCAAACCTCACCACTCAAGAAGAAAAGGGTACCTCATCAACTCACGAGTCGGTCTCTGGTGAAATCTTGGGGTGTGCTCTTCTCTTAATCAGTATCCCGGTAGTTTTTTTAAGCGGCATTGGATCTGAGAAGAACTGGTTCAGATGGGTCTTCTGAAAATAGCTTTCAGCTTCTATGCATCAATGACCCTGGCGGCCATGCCGGTTTGGCCTGGGCTGTATTGCCGCTCGCGACCGGGTAGCGCAAGGTCGAGATGAAGGCCACATCGATCGACCGAATCAAAAAGCCTCGGAATGAAGAAGCGTTACACGTCGCTGCTGCGTGACTTTCGGGCAACAACCATCAGATGCAGCACGACTGTAAAGATAGCCGTCAACAGGATGCCGAATGCCGAAAAGAGCTGAACTCCGAGATAACTGTCGGTGGCGTCGAGAATAGCACCGGCTATGGGCGGGCCAATTAGAGATCCGGTGCCTTTCAGAAGCGACACCATCCCAAGGCGGGTGCCAAGGCGGCTCATGTCCGTCGTGATAGCCGTCAGGACCACTGCCCCGAGGGCCACGACTCCTCCGGAGAAAAACCCATAGAGAACGGCGAATGAGATATTTCCCGCGACGTTCGTAACGCTGATCCAGTAGAAGACACTCGTGCTACTCAAGGCACATATGATAACGAATGTCTCAAGCACTCCGAACTTGTCTGCGGCGAACGACGGCAACACACGACCGGGTATCGAGGAGGCGTTAAGTATGGCGAGGAGATAGTGGGCAAGATTTTTGCCCTGCATCCCGTGACTTAGGGCGTAGCTTTGAATGTAGTACGTTGGTTGGAAGAAAGACAAGTTGTTGAAGAAGATGCCGACGCTGTAGACGAGGAACTCTTTGTCCTGGAAGGCTGTGACGTCGACGAACCACCAAAAGGAGAATCCCGCTTGCCTCATTTTTGACTTCTTCGCGTCTATAAGTGGCCGGATGAGGCAAAGAGAGATGAGGCACATGGAGAATGCGATGAACCCCATAATTCTTACTGCCCATCCAAATCCGACCTTCGACAGCAACTCTTGGAAAATGAGGGGGTAAAGTGTAGATCCGAGTCCGCTACCCACGGTAGCTATCGCCATGGCCCGCGCTCTGCGCTTCTTAAAATACATGGGGACGATGGCAATGGACGGGATAGACAGACAACAAGTGCCAAGTCCGATGCAAAAACCCTGAGAAAGTAAAAGGTGCCAATATTGAGTGCCGATGCTCGTTAGCATGAAGCCGGCAGTGACCAGGAGAGTGCCAGCGATGATAAGAGTCCGACAATAACCTGCATCGTATAGTGGCCCGATGATGACGCCGATAGCCATCAAACAAAAAATCTGCACGGAGCCGATCCAGGAGATTGTCGAAGGCGATGTGCCCGAGAGTAAGTCACTTTCATAGTATGTTTGGAATACGCCGAAGCTGTTGAGAAGACCTCTGTGAAAATGGCCTATTAGCTGAGCCCATGAAGGGAAGGTTTGGGAGTATTGAACAAGGCCTACAAGTGATTGAAGTAGAGAGCGAAAGAAGCGATGACCTGCGACCACGCCCTCCACCCATTTTCTGGGAACTCATCCTCTACTGTACCCGAGGCTAGTTGGGATGGCGGTGACAATGCGGTTGGCTCGGTTTTGCGGTCCGCTCCTTTCTCCCCGCGGTCCGCCGACATGATCGAGAATATTAGAGCTTGCTGACTGAACCCAGGCTTGGGACAGGTTCTGCTCCTGGCTTAATTATGAGAATAATTTCAGGGACCGCCAAGTTATTTATAGCAGCTTGACAAGCCAGTCTTTCTGGGGATGGTCTGGGCTAGTGTAACCCCCGTAGCGTTCACGATGCGGGGTACTCTACGGCAGATCAACCGGCTCCTGTCAACGGCTCGACAAAGTTTTCTGTGTTGCATCTGCCAAATGCAGCTAGTTGAACGAAGTCAGGCGGCATTCTAGTGCCGGTGCCAACCCAATCTGGTCGTTGCCTCGGGTGGCAGCATGAGGGCATACAATCTTTACATATTAATCCGTGAGTTGATGGTTTCCACTGGTGGTATTTTCGTCTACGGTCGATTTGTCGGTTCCATCAACGCTGCTTTATTAACTCGCATACTGGATAATGATGATATTCCTTTCCCCCATTTCTTAGATTCTTCATCCCTTTCCTTCCTCAAGCACTTCCCCCGTATCGCCCTGTCGGTAGAAAGCTGGAGAGGCAGGAAAGACAAGGTCCCCAGCAGCCGTGGTACCCAAGGCACGGAGCTCGGAACTGTTGCCTCCGCAGAAAGGACCAAAGTCCTTCACAAACCCGGACCTTGATCCCCGCTGAAGACGCAAGCAAAGTGCCGAGAAAACCGGAGGAGCGAGGATCGTAGAGGGCTCTATGGTTCATTTTAACGAAGGGCTGGTACGGTGATGGGCGATCGTGGACACTATCTAACTCGCTTTAGATTCGACCTATTAATCACGCTATCTGTTTGTAATCCCCCACCCTACCTATGTTATCCACAACCCTCATTGTGTCCGGCTCGCCATGCACTAATATCCGAGAATGGGTATCAGAACGGGGCGAGGCTGGAGTTTACCAACGATATTTATATTCGTAAGTGATATTCGACGGGATTGTCTCCACGGCAATCTGATTCATTCCCGTGACCGTATTCAATCTCTGTTGGGCCGAACCTTGGCATTTGGCTGATGCTTCGTCGATCCGCCATTGTACCTCAGCGGGTTTCGTGGCAGGCATCAAGTGTCGCGGAACCGGACCCTTCTCCGGCCAAACACCATAGACACGTAGTGCACTGTTCAATCCAGGATGGTACTCGTCCGGGTCCACGGCATATTCGAGGGCTAGAAAATCCGTGAAGCCGACAAGGCTCAGCAGTGGCATACCACCGTAAGGTAGCTGTTGACTGGCCGGGTTACGCACTACTACCTTATGGTCGAAGTTGAAGCCTTCAAGGATGGCTTTGAGCTGACTGTCGGCCATGTCCTCGGCCGTGTACATAAAACTGGCTTTGCGGCTATTCTTCCCTAGTCAAACCCGCCACCGATATTATATTAGCGTGACTCTCGCTGAGGTCAAAAGCCTCGAAAAGGGTTCTTTTGCGTACAAACGTTGTCCTCTGTCTTGAAACCAGATACGTCGAGAAAACTTGACAACACTTCTGGGGTGATGTATCCAGTTCTCTGGGGGTCGAGTCTGGTGAAAAACTCTCTCGTTATGGTTTCAAAAGCTGGCGTTGGGCGCCCGTTCGTGTAGAAGAGATGCTCGTTCCACCCAGACGGCTCTGGTGGAGGTACTGGTTGCTGGGATCGTGGAGGAAACCCAGGCGGCCCGACATACTGTTGCTGGAGGGGTGGAAGAGGCAGTTGAACATATCCAGGTTGATACTGCTGAGGTGGACCAGGAGGTGGATAGTGTTGCTGCTGAAGTGTGAGAGGAGGGGGATAATATTGCTGCGGCCGTGGAGGTGGAAAATAATGCTGCGGTGGATGAGGAGGTGGACGAGGAGGATATGCAGGGCCTGGTTGAGATGGTCCTGTTTCGTAGCCGGCCGAGGAGAGATAGGCGGTGGAAATTCCATGCGTTCGAGTTTTGCCGTTTGTCTTTATGAAGTAAGTAAATCTAAATTCTAGAATGAGAAGAGCTCTGGGAGAAACTCATGCTTTCTTTTTCTCCCTATTAACATTCACTCCGCGGACGCCCAGTCCTCGTCCCCAAGAAGGGCCAGGCTGGAACCAGCTGCGGCTGATTTCGTACTATTGCCAATGTGCAGCTTGTCAGGCTCGATTGGGAATTAAAATTTGTGGCGGGAACTGTAAAAGCCACACGAGCGGTTGAAGATGTACAAAAGTACCTCCATGACCAGTAGAATTGCAATCGCCAAGTTTCTCTTTGGTGATGAAACGACCGAGGACGTGAGAGTATGACAAGGCAGTGGACCTATAGATGGACAATGATAATGGCAGGTAAAAGCCTGGAAACTTGAATGGCCGAGTCTAAGTCTCAGAATACTTTCTTGAGTCGGAGCTGCGCCTTCTCTATGTCCACTTCATCCACGAAGGTTAGGATTAAATGCTTCTCAAGTTGGCGCCCCGGCTCCAGGGAAATATCGCAGCCGGTGATCCAGGATCCAGTTTCCACACACCATTTCTACATCGCCACAGCAGGTGAAAAAACACCCCATGGCATGCAAAGGAATCACTGCAAGGATAGTTATGGTGGGTATGGAAGTTGCTACTAGATAGAATGATTCCCTTGGAGTGGAATTTGAGATCTTTCGCCTTCAGTTTCCTAGGAGAAGGTAAGCAGAGCTGAATTGCAAAGAGTGATGTGGAGAGCTTATGTGTAGGGTAGCATCTCCGAATAGACTTTTAGTTCTCTTAGATGTCTAGTAATGAGATCGTGGGTGTACTGACTGGCACGGCACATATGTTACTTTACGTTGTGGGGAGCGAAGAGAACAAAGCGACGGTCCAGTAGGATCCATATGCCGCCGCTTGAGACGTATACGGAACAAGAGACAAGTCCACGCGGCAAGACATCACTGAAGTCGCCCCGATTTGGACCGTCTCAAAGCCTCAGGGGAAACTACTAACCTGCCGAAATTGACGACTAGCACAATCTAGAGGACTCGATGATCAACAATCTCACCGAGTCGCGAGACTTCAATGTAATTGGGGGTCTATAAAAGGCGTGGAGATGTGACTAAACGCCGGGTAGATATATTTGTTGCATTTTATACTAGCAATAACGCCCTGCATCTCATTCTTCATCCGTCCAGACAACGGCATTCTCAGTAGCCCACTCTCTAAGCTTGTCAAAGTTGCGGCAGGTATGCGTAGTGGCGTAATCCGGCCAATGGCCCTCACTCCCTTCGAAATGACGGAAGCTGAAGACGCCAATGTCGCTCTGGCACATAAGAGCAAGTCGCAGTGCTTCAATGCAATGGTCTGCGAGGTTGCTTTCGTTAGTTCGGTGGTTTTTTTTTTTTTTTTTTTTTTTTCCTTTTCTTTTTTTTTCTTCTTTTTTTTTTAAACAATGGCCCTCAAAGGACCTTGTATCAAGCTGTTCGCGCGACTGGTGGTTTGGAGAGGAAAGGCAAGGGATGAATACACACCGACATGGCCTCTCAAGTCCTCCTCGTCCGTTTCCACGTCGCCCCCAGTATGAGAATAATACTCCTTCCAGGAGAATTGGCGGAGAAGGTTAAGGCAGTGGAGCTGGTGAAAGACTTCCATGCCTACGCGGAATCCTTCAACGCCTGTGACGGGATGCTTTATCGTCATGGAGTCTGGCGCTAACCCAAGCCGAAGGGCCTCATCTTTCGATACCATCTGATCGCCGACTGGTGTTCCATTCATCGTTAGCCAAAAGGGGCGAAGGAAGACGAGGAGGGGGAGAGAGCCGGTAGGATGGGATCTAGAGGTCTCGGGACGTACCATCGCCTGTGATGGCCTCCCAAGCCTTGTCTACCTCTGGGCCTTTGCCTACGTAAATGGATGGCTGGTCCATGGTCGGCGGTAAATCGAACTTAACCACCTCATATTCAACGACGCTGAGGGCCGGCGCTTGAGAATTCGGATCGATCAGCACAACATGTTCTATGTTAAAAGGGGAAGAGAGTGTACTGAACAACTTACACCAGGCTGAAAAGGCTGTCGTAAATGCTGTTGCATTGAGTTGTGCTCTTGGGGTATAGAAGGCGAGTAGGAAAAGCAAGAGCGAGGTTGAGAGTAGGATGCCATGAATCACCCATATCCACTGTTTGAGGAGTCGTACAGCCTTTTCTCGCCACGTGCAGTTCTCATATCGAAGCTTAGTTGCGAAGGAACTCGCTTTTGTAGGCGGTAGAATGGGTTGCTCCTCGTCAAGAGGCACTGAAGTGTATGTCTTGGCCATCCTGGGCTCTCTATAGATTGGGTGTTATTAAATGAGGAGATGAAGCGAAGGATAATAATATTGACCTTCAAGGTCAAAAATTACTAAATGCTCAAAGGAGCAAAATGGCAGATGGAGGAGAGAAAAACGCCAGCGCAGAGGAACAAGGAAGAAAGAGGCAGGAAGGGGTTGGAACTAGAGATGGGGGGGAGTGGTTGAGTTCCAGAGAGACCAAGCTGCTAATAGAATCTCTACACGCATTCAATCACGAAGTGAAGTGGGAAGCTGCGGGCCTTCGCCAGATTTGGGATGCACTACCCGTCTTGTGGGCATTACTCCTTTTCCTGAGGAGTTGAGACGGTCGACGAGGTGAAACCTGGCATTTTTGTCCTCATTGTGGGGTCGCGAGTCTTAGAGGGAATGTCTAAGCGACTTGACGTGCCGATTTTCCCCAGATCCTAGATGAGTCCCTCAGATCACCATGGATCACGGTCGTCATAGAGCACGAAGAAGGCATAAGATGTCGGTACCATGGATGGCAGCTGCGCGCCTGACAACCTGCGTCAGATCCTGGGGCCAGGGAATGGGGGAAAGTACGGGGCTTCATTGGCTAATACGCCGTAGTTCGAGTTCGACCAACATGAATCCAGGCGTTAGGGGTAGCGTCCCTCACACACCGCGACGATCAAGGGAGAGCGAACTGGACGGTAGAACTGCAGTTTTGGGAGGGAGAGTCCAAGCGAGGCGACCAGTGCAAACCAGAAGCGCAGGCTCGTCACCCTGCCGCTGCCGTGGTTGTGGGGTTGGAGCCCAATGCCAGGCCAATGCTAAAAAATCCCCCCCCCCCCCTTTGGCAAGGGCGCGTCTCAAAAGAGAAAGAAAAAAAATCCACTAGTGGCTTCTCGAAGGGGCCCTGACAGGCGAGACCCCTGAGTGAAACCTCAAGGTCTGACTGGGTCTCCAGAATAGGCTAGCCATGCCCATTTCAAGCATTGCCCAGTTCTTCGCAGAGAGAGACGCGGGCGAAAAATTGCAAGTGCACCCGACCGATTTAACCGTTGGACGTCACCTCCTAGAATACTCTAGCCGGGCGTTCAGCTGCTACTATCCCAACCTCCAGGTTAGGTTTTAGACTTGTCCCCGCCTGGCGATATCTGCATCGAGACTCTCTAAATTCTCACGGCCGCACTAGTGCCACAGGTTCTCTCGTCAATGGCAAGCTGCCTTTTGAAACCGAGGAGCTGGTCACAGATTCTGTCAAGTGTATCGTGAACTTTACTTTGGGCAGGGGGAGTTAAAGCAAGCTTACCACGACCGGCCGAGAAATAATGCGCCCGCAGAAACTGGCATCTGCGGTAGGTCTGAATCGGGGCAGGCATGGACCAAAGGACGAGGGGGCCCTCTTCGCCTATTGTCATGGCATGCCTCATTGAGTCTCATGGCCGCTTGAAGCACGGACGAAACGTCAACGCCCGAGGATTCCGGAGTCTAGATGCAGCCACAGGCACCGGCTGAGGCCGAGCAACGGCACCTAGCCTGTCATTGTCTCTCTGTCGTGATTATTCTCAAGGCTAAGGGCCAGGAAGATATAAAATTGCCATCATCTCCACCCTTCATCTGGTCTCTCATGTCTTTCACTTCCTCACCCACCGTTTCCAGATTCAGCTTCTTGTTTGTGGTACTAGCTTGCATTGGTCCTCTCGGCGCTGGGAGCCTTTGTTCACTTCGTTATCTTACCTTTATAGGCTATCTGGGATAGCCTGGTATATATATATTTTTAAGACACGTCGCTACTCTTTACTCCGTTTTTATTCCCCCCCCCCTCCCCCCCCATTTTTTTTTCCCCATATATATCTACGCACATCATCATCATGCGTTCTCAGGCATTTCTCCTTGTGTTGGCCGCGGCCAGCTCTGCCGTGTCGGCTCTGACTCTGCCCGCCCACGATACCCTGGTTGAGCGGGATCCTGTGAGTAAACACGGCACATTGACCCTTTTAACATCGTCGTAAGGCAAGTCTTGCTGATCGAGCAATTGTAGGATTTTGCTGTTCGTTACGAACCCATTGAAGCTCGCGAGGTATGTATCACTATTGGCACTATGGGATAGCGGTTGGAGTTGTACCTGTAGCGCAAGCTAATCATTGGTTGGTAGCCTCATCACCGAGGGAAGAAGAACGGAAACGCCAACAACAAGCGCGAAGAAGGGGAGTACCTCGAGACTCGGGAGCCCCATCACCGGGGAAAGCAGAACCAGGCCGCCAATGCCAACCGACGAGAGGTTGAGTCCCGTGAACCCCATCACAGGGGTAGGAAGAACCAGGGCAATGGCAACGCCAACGCCAACGCCAATGTGCAGAGGGATATTGAGGCCCGTGAGCCTCATCACCGCGGAAGGAAGAACCAAGGCAATGCTAATGCCAATGCTAACGCCAAGAGGGATGTCGAATCCCGTGAACCCCACCACCGCGGCAGGAAGAACCAGGGTAATGGCAATGCCAACGCCAATTCCAAGAGGGAGATTGAAGCCCGCGGACCTCACCATCGTGGCAGGAAGAACCAAGGTAATGCCAACGCCAACGCCAACACTAACACCAATGTGCAAAGGGACATTGAGACTCGAGAGCCCCACCACCGCGGCCGCAAGAATCAAGGCAACGCCAAGGCCCAACGAGATCTCGACTCCCGTGAGCCCCATCACCGCGGAAGGAAGAATCAGGGGAACGCTGTTAACCAGCGAGACCTTGAGGGACGGGAGCCTCACCACCGGGGTCGGAAGAACCAAGGCAATGCCAATACCCGGAGGGGTGTCGAGGCCCGCGAGCCTCACCATCGCGGGAAGAAGAATGCTGGAAATGGAAACTAAGTTTAGGGAGGAATCTGTACTGTATTCATTTGCACCATAGGGTAGCCTTGGAAATAGGAAATTGATCAGCACAGCCATCGCGGCATGTTTGCAATAATAGTTCCTAGGGGATGGGAGTGACTTGTGACTTGTCCATCGTCGGGGCGGTTCTAGTGTGCTTCGTGGTGGCATTGGGGCCCGGCGAGGATTCATAACAGAGTACTGTTCTTGTGCGCAGTGCAAGTAGTTTAAATCCCCAATTAGTTCTGTGCGCTCCCCCGGATGAAGTCCGCTGGCGTACATGTAGAGGCCATATGAGGCAATATGCCTACGGCCGAATGCTACTGTGACACTTGAAATTTGTCGGATCAACTCGGCCGTACGAAGGAATTGAGTGGTGCATTATTGCTGAACAATTTATATTAACCCTTGGGAAGGTCCTCCCTACCCTAGCTGTTTCTTGTAGATCAGCCACCGTGTAGTTCCTCCTCCACCTTGGCTGGATATGAAGCCGGCTCCCCACCTATCCCAGAGCCAGGCCTCCGGTTGGCCGCCTCTCGGTTGCGACAGCATCTCAACCTTCGCCCCGCTTAACAATAACCGCTCCATGCTAGCCAGCGCGTCAGCCAGAGTCGGACGAAAAGACATAACAGTGGCGATCGACAGGGAACCCGAACTCTATGTGCGTTCCCTAATACCGCGCCGATACCTTCCAGCCTGTCTCCTTTACCCTCGCAGCAAGTACCAAAGTCGTGCCGGCGAGACAAAACACTCCCGCGAAGACCTTCAGACCAGTCCAGCCACCCGCGCCGTCCAGTATAGCCCCGTTAATGGGATTGGTCGTCAGGCCAGCAATGCCAGATGTCAGGTACACGATCCCCGTGCGGAATCCCAGCTCGGACATCGGCGAGATTTGGACAATGAGTGGCATAGTTAATGAGACGTAAGCACCGGAAAAGAACCCAAACAAGACGGAAAACGCGATGAGCGCAGCTCGGCTTGAGTCTGGGAGCCAGAGGGCGAGGACCCAAATGCCGGATAAGTAGCAGACAGCAATAAACACGTTGTATTGCCCTATTCCGTCTCCCAACACACCTGCGCCTAAGCGGCCGAAGAGAGACGCTGCGTTTAGAATCGGTATCAGGTATTGTGCGAGATTCAGATCCAGCCCGACGCTGACAGCGTTAACTGTGAGGTAGTTGATGGGGACATAGATGCCAAAGTTGAAAAGGAAGAATCCAAGTGTGACAAGGACAAATTTGACCTCGGTGAGGGGCTTGATGAGTTGGGCGGCCGTAACCTTGCGTGGTTTCGGTGGGCAGCGGTTGCGTACGGTTAGGTTAGCGATGATGAGGAGAAAGAGTACCAAGTATCCGCAGACCCGCATTGCCCAAGCAAAGTTGATCGTGTGTATGAGACGCGAGACCATTATCGGGAAAATGACGCCACCAAGACTAGAACCTGTGAATATTATTCCGTAGGCTGTACCACGCCTGCGGTTGAACCAATCAGCCACGCTGGCGACAGCTAGGGGCGGTTAGTTTACAAGGTGGTAAGAAGAGATTCGTTTATCGAGGCTATATCGGATTTACATACAGGGCTGGAATATTGCCGAAACACCAACAGCAGAGCACAGCCCTTGAGCAAGAAGTATCTGGTAGTATTCTGTGCCCAGGCTGGTCATCATGAGGCCAAAGACATGCAAGAAGCTGCCGGTCAGGAGTAGCCCGCGTGGGCCATGATGGTCATACACCGGGCCGGCCACGGGTCCCTGGAGCTCTGCCAGTAAGGTGGGACCAATAGGAAGATATTCCAACGTACCATGGCCATCATGAAGAATAGTTGTAGTGATGGAATCCACGAAATGGTGCTTGGAGAGTACTCCTTCAGGAGCTCGTTTTGATAATGCTCTTGGAATACCCCAATACCTGAAGATTGAGGTTAGATTAAGGCTGCTAATGTATAGATAGGAGCAAACCATACTGTTCAGCCAGCCAAAACTGCAAAACGACGTACACCAGGCACCCAAGGCGGCAAGCCGGGCGGAAACACCACCATCTGGGGCGCCACTACCGAGAAATTTTGGCTGGGGAAGTGCCTCGGCATCCTGGTCCTGGAAAGAGGGAGCGGTGGCATTATCGACATGGTGTGTGGTCTTCAGGTTCTTCTTTTCGTTTTGTAGGCTGTGGTCATGTTGAGTGACTTGCGATGGGTTAGACATGATGGCTAGATGGCACAATAAAGGGCATGGAAACCAATTAATAGATCTAAGGCCGCCTTTTCTGCTGCATTTGTGTGTGCTCAAACGCTCTGAGGAAGGTAGCAACTCCCAAGTCATCCCATAGCTCGTGGGATCCTAAAGCTGAAAGGTACCTCGAACAGTGTTATATTCTTCAATAGACTAGTTTCAGAGTAGACCAACCCTTGAAATATTGGACAAATTACGCTGCTCCTCAACGAGGACGCGGAGGTAAGCGTTGTGGCCAGGAGCGGGTTTAAAACATCTCCAAAGCCCGAGGCGTATTACCCCGAAGGTCTCGAATGATGTTGATTTTCCAACAACCCAGAAGCTCAATCATGTACACGGAGTAAGCTCCTTCGGTAGGACTTAACCTCAGTCTCCGACCTATTCCGATAAAGCACGGCATTCGGCACCAGCAAGCCCCCTGAAAGACTATAGATAAGGAAGGTGCAGCAAATATGTACCTTGAAATGAAAACGAGTCTTTTGTTTCTCCCAATTTTAAGGCTAATAGCCTGAGGATGAATCCATCTGTGAAGAACTGTATGTGGAATCCGTCATGGTTATCCATCACGGTTATCCGTTACTGTAATCTATCATGGTTGTTCGTTACGGGACTCCATTACGGTCATCAATGTATCATGGGAATGATTAATCCTACATATGGGACCTGTATTATGCAGAATCTAGATATCTACTATTATTTTCTCGTATGTCTTTTCTGGGCTACCCCGGGCTCCAGCTGTAACAAGCGCATCTCAATGGCTCAGGCGTGTTCCTAACCCTCGCTATTGGATGCATCCATGAATCTGTCTCTGATTCTTACTGCCCATACTTTCATTACTTGCTCTTTCGAACGGGTAAGGGAAGCCATTGAGCGGATTTCCAGTGGGCGTTCATACGCCCCATGGTCTGTGATGACCTGGCCGGTCAGGCTGGCCAGGTACAATAAGTCCCTACACCATGGACATTCCAACACGACTTCTAAGCCAAATCCCAACACCTCGCAATGGCGATTAACTGGGTGATTCTTCAAGGTTCCATCAGGGGCCAAAGCCTGGTAAAGAATCTGCATCTCCGCAGAGGCATGTTCGCGGCGGTCTAGACTTATTCTGCCCGTTTTCCACGTCCACCTGACTCTTCAATCCACCCTCCCAACTCCGCCAAAGAAAGCTTTTCGCTCCATCAGCATATCCGGGCCTTATATATCCATGACCCAAACCTAGCCTCGCGTGTGGCGGCTGGGGGGCTCCCACTTCATATGAAGCTACCCCATTTTATTTTGTCCGCTCGCTGAGCCAGGCTCATCTCACTGCTAGAGACCCTCCCTTTCATAGTGCCATAGAATTTCCTCTTCTCGACAATGGAACTGCCGTCCTGGGACATCCTCAACACAAATTCATCTCTTCTCGACCCTCCGGCATCTTTTGCCAACCCCCAGTCCAAGACCCGTTCGGTAGAAACGATGTTGGACATAATTCTCGCCGCTTATGGGTTTGAAAGCGCATTTTTACCGACACCCAGGCTAGATTCAGGCTCCGGGAACGTTGTGCTGCTATTTTTGATTCGAAACTAGAGGCTTTAAGCGAGACAATCTTCTTCCGATGCGCCAAGCTTCAATAGATATTAACCAAAGACTATGCCTGCTGCTCGACAGCGGACACAGTACGGTTGAGCGAGATCATAGCACTTAGTCGACGCAGCTGAAGGCACAGGCACATCTCACCTTGTCCTGGTGTATCTTGAGAAGGCAAACCAGGCCGCTGGAAGATCCGACGACAGCCAACTCTATCATTAGGTAGAATTTGAGAGACGAGACCGCCCCTACACTTTTATTCCTTTATCGCGGCTTCCATACGCCGGACAGCTACGTCGACATGCCGTTTAGTCATTTACACGTCTGAAAGGTAGTATGAACATGGCTCGGGCGTTAGCATGGTCGGTGTAGCAGGGGGAAGGGAAAAGGATCCCGGGAATTTCGAACTTAAAATTCCGATAAATATTCCGCGGCCTTTCAAACTCGCTGCTTTTATCCGATGTTACAGAGCAATTTCACGTACATAGCACACACATATGTATCACGATCTACTTATCATTATCGATTCCCTAGGCCATTTCTATCTAACAGACGGCTATGTATTAGTCTCCTCCTTATCTTCCTATTACCCTAGAACACCTTGCAGGATACCTTGCAGACATGACTACTAGCTACCGAAAGACCGGCGGGAATGTTGACCCAGGCTCTGACGATACCAACGACAAGGCATGCTCCGAGCATGCTGAGTTGCGTTTGGAAAAGGAGATTGGGAGCGTCCCTAACTTTGATATGCCTCCTGAAGAGGAACGGCGCATGGTGCGAAAGTGCGATTGGCGGATTCTCCCGATTGTCAGTGCACTCTACGTTATGTCCTTTTTGAACCGCGTCAACATTGGTAAGTAGTCGCCGATCCTTTTCCCCTGTTGTCTTAAGGATTCGAGTCAACCGGCTGATAAAATGTATCTGATTGCCAGGCAACGCTCGGATCTTTAACCTCGAGAGAGACCTTGGCCTGAGTGGAGACGACTACCAGCTCTGTGTGGCGGTTCTCTTTGCGACATACGTAACCTTCGAGATCCCGTCGAATATCTTGGTTCGTCTCTTGTGTGATGGGATCGCCATTACATGCTAGCACGCTGACAATTCGCCTCCTTCCATACTACAGTTGAAAAAGCTCCAGCCCCGTCGCTTCATTCCCGGCATTGCAATTGCATGGGGTGCGGTATCGTTGTGTACCGGATTCGTCCAGAACAAGACGCAGATGATTGCGGTTCGCCTACTGCTGTATGTTTACCAACCCCTTTTCTAGCTACCCTCTCTATCTAGAGTATTGGCTGGTTCGAACGCGCACGCGAGCGATCGCTAACTACCCCAACTTATTAGTGGCATCTTCGAGGCCGGCTACTTCCCAGGCGCAGCATTTTACCTCACTTTCTTTTACCGCAGGCGTGAGCTGGCCATCCGCATATTCTATCTCTATGCGTCGGCCGCGTTGGCAGGTGTTATCGGGGGACTGGTCGCCTATGGTCTCGGGCACATGGACGGCATTCGAGGCTTTTCTGCGTGGCGATGGCTCATGATTCTCGAAGGCCTCCCGACAATGCTGCTTGGGATCATCGCGTTCTTTGTCCTGGCCAACAGCCCTTCCGAAGCGCCATATCTGACCGAGCGAGAGAAGTCCTTCGTCCCAATCCGGCGGCAGCTTGACGGCAGCTCACTCGGACTGGACGGCGAAGGGAAAATTGATTGGCAGCAATCTATGTCTGCCTTTCGTGATTGGAAAGTGTGGACTTTATCTGTTGGGCAACTGGGCGCCACCGTGGCCATCTACGGGTACAACACCTTTCTGCCGACAATTATCAACGCCCTTGGCTATAACAGTCTGCACACGCAGTTGCTGACGATTCCATGCTACTTTGCCGGCGTCCTCTGCTTTCTGGGTACGGCTTATCTATCCGACCGAACCGGACGACGGGGCTACTTTGCTATCGCCGGGGGCGTGACTTGTGCAGTTGGCTACGCCATCATTCTGGCTTCTTTCGCGAAGGGGAACGCGCCACAGTACGCCGGCTGTATTATTGTAGGAATGGGTGTGTACACTGCTACTGGCATTCCTCTTTCCTGGATGCCTAGCAACTTGCCCTCCCACTACAAACGCGCTGTAGGGCAGGCAATGGCTATGGCGCTAGCCAACGTCTCGGGAACTTTCACCCCTTTCCTTTACCGAACACAGGATCGACCGCTCTACCGCCTAGGGCATGCTGGGTCCCTGGGATTTGTGGTGCTCACTATTGTCATGCATGCTTTAACATCTGTGTTGTTGAAACGTGAGAATAAGAGACGGGACCGCGGCGAGAGGAATTATCGCTTGGAGGGAAAGACGCCAGATGAAATCGCACAGCTTGGTGACGACCATCCGGACTACCGATATATGTACTGAGAAATCAGCCGGCTCTGTTGTTGGATAAGGGAGCGGTGGTGCCTCGAATGGTTTTTTCCTCCCCAACCCCTTAGTGTAGTGTTGTGTAACTGAAATTTACATTTTCTAGCAAGGATCTCCGAGATGCAGTGATCTCCTACCTCGATTAAGCCACGGTGCCTATAGCGTGGATGTTAATTAAAGGATTAGAACATAGCAAAAGGGAGGTCTAGAAAAGGGTGAGCCCGAACGTAGAAAGTGACAAGGTGCTCGCATGGCATATTATTTATCCCCCTGTCAATTTCCCTACATAAAGCGTCCTCCGTCACACTCAATACAGGTTGCCGTTACGTATGATGAGAGCGGACTTGCCAAAAACAACATAACCCCGGCCGCATCGTTCACGGTGCCACACCGCCCAAGAGGAATCTCGGACAAATCGCGAAATTTCTTCGCGTTAGCACTAATCCCCAGGACTATCTCCTTGCCGCCAGTCGCTACAGTCTCCTCGCCCGTGGGGGGTCTTGTGAGCCTGGTATCCATCCAACCATACGCCACCGCATTGCAGCGGACTCCGTATCTGTACAAACGGTTAGAACAGAATAGACGTGTCGCGCGAGAGGAGGTGCGGCGGAGCACATACCGGGCCCACTCGGAAGCCACTGTCTTAGTGAGGCCAACAACACCCATCTTCGCCGTGGCATAATTAATTTGACCCATTTGTCCGTGTAGACCAGATGTGGATGAGACGTTCACGATCACCTTGGGCATATCGAGGTTGGCGGGATCCATCCAGTGTGCGGACAAGGCGCGGATCATGCGAAAGGGAACGTAGTTGTGGATCTTCATGATAACATCGAATTTTTCGTCGTCCATCTTGTGGATGGCAGCGTCATAGCAGAACCCGGCGTTGTTGATTAAACAGTTGACTTTGCCGAAGGCATCGAGCGCGGATTTCACGGCCTTCTCGGCGAAGCCGTCTTCGAGTGCGTCCCCGACGATCGACAATGCCTCGTATCCGCGGGCACGAAGATCGCGGACCGCCTCACTGGACTTTTCCTCGCTAACATCTGCTATCACAATCTTGGCGCCCTTTGTTGCCAGGAGATTTGCGGTAGCTCTGCCGATACCTAAAAAAACGCCCATCCGTGTCAGCACTTCGAAGACAACAAAGCACATGTTAGTAGCTTAACTGCCTTACCTTGTGCACCTCCGGTAACTAGCACGACGTAGCCGTCGACCCTGCAGTCACAAGTCAGTCATGTAACCGTCGAGCATTGCTATGGCTATCTGCCAACCTTGAAGGGTCTTTCGAATCTAGCTGGGTAGCAGATGCTCGAGCTGGGCGTAGCTGCCCAGCAATTTGCTGGAGTCTTTCGGCCATAACGTTGGATTGCGGTATACAGCGGGCCTGGTTGTTGTCTACCTGCCGAATTGTCTGCCGGAGTCCGTCTCGATGGTGGATATTTAGGACATTCTCTCGGGTGGTATTCTAAGAATACAGTGTAGCACAGGGGTCTGGGAGTGGCTTGGATTGAGTGTGTATTCGGTGAAGGTTGGCTTAATTCCACGGAATTAAATGTGCTCCACTGCCATCGACCGCGGAAAATTGCCTGGAGAGCTCAATTCCGAGACCACCCACATCCGATGGATGGCTAATGCCAGAGGACGGAATCGCATGTTAAGGGCATATTAGAGCCGGGCTTCCAGATGGGTTAGCTACAAAATAGGATCTTGGAGTAGAAATAAGATCTTACCTTCATCTGCCGACAATCTCTGCCGGTGTTTTCTGTCTTCTCAAATTATATTCGACTTTCTACATTTGTCTTTGCCCGTGAGCGACGAGAACTCAATATGGCTTCTGCCCTAACCAGTAACATTCCCTTCGCCGACCCGAACTGGCACACCGACAAGGGCAACCCTTACTACAAGGACTCTCACCGGAAGCTCCAGCGTTTTATCCGAGAGTACGTCGACAGCGAGATCATTCCTAACGGCGCGGAATGGGAGGCGCAGGGATACGTTCCTGACCACGCTTTCAAGCGTCACGCCGAGCTTGGCTTTCTTGCGGCTGCAGTATTCCCCCTGCCGAAGAGTTCATTGAGCGGCGTTAAGTTGCCAGCCAGTATTTCGCCTGATGGTATGTCGAGTAAAGACCCAGGATAGTTACAGCAGTGTTAACATATTCGGGATGCAGAATGGGACGAATTCCACGATGCAGTTGTAGGTTTAATATTCCATCAGTCAATTTCTCACGTTGAATCTCTACTTAACACGCAACCGGGTAGCTTATCGACGAAATCGCTCGCTGCGGATACCTCGGCGTTGTCTGGGGTATAAATGGCGGCGCGACGACTGGAGGCGCCCCGTTGTCAACGTACGGCACTGAGGAGCAGAAACGGAAGTACTTGAGGCCCCTCCTGACGGGTGACCAAAAGCATTGCCTCATGGTTACCGAACCGGATGGTAAGTCTCTCGCATTGGATTGGGATGCCAACTCGCGCCTTATTCTCGAATGTCTACTGATTTGAGCCTCAATTCTGAAGCCGGGTCGGATGTGGCAGGTCTTACGACAGAGGCCAAGAAGACGAAAGATGGCAAGCATTTCGTGATCAACGGCCAGAAGAAATGGATTACTCAGGGTCTACTAGCGACCCACGCTCTTGTCGCGGCTCGAACTGGAGGGCCGGGCCACAAAGGCCTGACCGTGTTCATCGTCGACATGAACACACAGGGAATCCACCGAAAGAAAATGTATAATTCGGGCGTTAGCTCGAGCGGCTCGACGTTCATTGACCTCGACAACGTCGTAGTGCCAGTTGAGAACATTCTCGGGAGGGAGGGTCAGGGTTTCGAGGTCATCATGTCAAGTAGGTAACATACATACCTTGTCTATTAGAGTGCACGGAGACGAACGCTAGGGCCTGTCCTTAAACAGGCATGCTAACAGACTAACAGCCTTCACACATGAGCGTCTGTGGGTTGGCATTACTGCTCTCCGTCTCTCGCGCGTGGCTCTTGAGGACAGCTACCGCTACGCCCTCCGTCGCGAGACCTTTGGCAAGAAGCTATTCGAGAACCAGGCCATCCGGCTAAAGTTTAGCAAGATGGCTGGCCTTATCGAGCCAATGCAACATCTGATGGAGGATTTGGTCCGGCGTTCCGTCACCACACCGGCGCTCGCATTCTCGCCATGGGCCGCATTGCTTAAGATGCAGGCCGCACACAACCTCGAGACGGTGTGTCGTGAAGCGCAGCAGGTATTGGGAGGAATGGGCTACTCACGAGGCGGGGTTGGTGGTCGTGTCGAGCAAATAAGCCGGGACGTCAGGGTTTTGGTCGTGTCTGGTGGCAGTGAAGAGATTCTCATGGATATGATTGCCAAGCAGCAGAAGAAGCTGGCAAAGTTGTAAATGGGAAAGCGGATAGTACATCTCAACCGGCTTATATTGTCGTATTCTTTTATAATGTGTGACTGACTCTCGAGTTTTTTTTTTTTTTCTTTTTTTCTTTTGGGTGGCTTCAGTAGATAGCACGACAAGTAAACACAATCGATCACTGACGATTGGTGATGAGTGGCGCAAATGGGTCTCTTCTTCGCCAGAGGCAATTTGTAAAATCGACTCTCGCACATTTATCACTATCCTCAAACTAACCAGTTCCCATAGTCTGGTGTCGACGGTGGCCACGGCGACAGTCGAGGATAAAAGTCCGAGAGCCCGATGTCATGCACGTCACCTAACATCGGATGGAACTCCCATCCCAGCGGTTCGTTCATGCTCGAAACCATTTCACCCAGGCTGGTCTGTTGTCCCTCTGAGTTTTGGAAGAGCTGGTCGAGCAGGTCATTTCCCGAGTCCGATGTTCCAAGCGGTCCCGATGATGATGACGGCGGGGCGACACCCTGTAGTCCGCAGGCCTTGACGATAGCACAAAGAACTATATAGCTTCTTCCAGCAACAGGGTAAGTTGGAGTGATATCTTTTAGTGTCTCGAGTATAGCGGAAAGCCATCGTTTCTCCTCCCTCTTGTCCTCTCCGACCTTGGCACTGACAATGTCTGAGATGAGCGCTATGGACGCGGATAGACATGCTGGGTTAATGGTGGAGAAGAATTTGTTAGCGCCGTGATAGCGCTTGTATGTGCATAGAATTTTAGATATCCGAATGCCGCTTGTTGTGCAAATCCTCTGTGAAATCTCTGGTGCTTGCCCGTTGAGGCGGCTATTTCCAGCAACGCCCTTGTCATCGGCAGACTTGAGCATATAGGCAGCAAACGGTCGGTTAAGAAGAATGGTGGCAGAGAGAAAATGGATGTGCAGTGCGCATGTAGCTGGGGATGGGAGCTGTACAGCGCTCGAGTTCCACTGTAGTTCTGGCGGTAACGCCTTAAACCATTGCAGGAGATCGTCGCTGGCGCGAGACAGCTTTTCAACTGAGGCGTGCTGATATATGGAGTCTAGTCGACGCCCATTGATAATGGGCAGAATATCTTCCAGGATTGAAGAGAGACGTACAAGCGCAGTCACGGACTGATGGCCTGAGTCGAGAATATCTGCCGAGGGAAGAGGGCATGAGATGTCTTCTAATCGGACAGCCGTGGGCCGGCCTTGAAAGGAGCTATATAGTCTGCTAAAGTTTAGTGTTTTTTTGTTTTGTCCCCCGTTTCTTTCTTTCTTTCTTTTTTTTTTTTTCTTTTTCTTTCCCTTGGAATGATTACTTACTTGTCAAAAACATAACAGTGGTACAGAATAGAGTGCCTGATCCGGCGATCTGTTTCTGTTAGACGCCCAGACTTGACGAGGTCAGAGCAGTCTTCATGAAGGCCGAAATCATAGAGCAGACGGAAACCAAGGCCTGCAAAACGATGTCAGTAGGGGAAACAACAACACTACGGTCCAAGTCAAGCGGGGGAGGAATCTGTATACATACCCGGATATAGCCAACATGCGCGATCACTACCCTCGCCCGCCATGTAGGACCCAAACATGCACAGAGCTGGAATTGTGGCAATACTCGGATTCTCAATCTCAAATAGCAGATCGCGGCGGATTCGTCGGAGGTAGATGATCTTGAGTTGGTCTGCATGTGGGTGTGTTGAAAATTTCAGCGCTCTTAAGAGAAGAGAGTGCAGGAGGAAAGTCGAGTAATATTCCGTCCGTTTCCCCCGCATATACGATTCTCGAAAAGCTGCCTCGTCGAGGACAGGTAGCGCTGCGTGTTGGTACCGAAAGAAGAGGTCCATCAGATGATGGTGAGTTTCAGTCGAGTCAGCCAATGTAGCCATGTCCCGGCTGATATCATCCAAGGTGCCAACCCCAGAGGCCACCGTCGCCGCCGACGAGGCGGTCGAGTTGGAAGGCGAAGATGGCGGGAGGATAGAGACCATCCGCATTAAAGACGAGTAGCCGAAGTATCGGAGCTGGCCCCGTTCGTCTGTGGTGAGCCGCGTATGGCCTGCGGGCACGGTTTCCGGAATTGTTTGTGGCCCGTTCATAGTAGTTTTGCTGGTGGAAGGATGTCGGAAGGTATCCGAGAAGCGCAGTGTAACTGAAGCGCTGGTCGTTGAGTTTGTAGTGACGGGACGTAATGCACAGTCTTGGTCCATGTTCTCGAAATTGAGTACGACATCATTGTCTCCTACTTCAGTTTGCGAGCTCGCTTCTTCTGTTGGACAACCTGCCAGGGACTGTGAATTTCCACAAAACGCGTAGTCGGTGGCATTTGAATTGGGTGCTGATTCCCCAAGCTGTCGCCCCAGGGATCGCGACTTCTGGACAGCACGGATGCGGCGCCGAAGGTCGCGAAGCCCAGTATTTTGCGGCTTCCCCGGCATCATGCCTTTCACATGCCCTAGGGAGAATCGCTGCGGCATAACAGGCGAAGGCGGGAAAAAAAGGGGAAAAAGAATCAAAACCGTGAGGATGAAGCTGTGACCGCGGAGTGGTTTCACAAGCTTGATGTGCTTGTCTTCTATTCTTCCCTTGCCTGAACTTGCACAAAGAGGGATGGCACAATGCAGGGTCGATGGTGGGCCCCTGACCTCTCAAAGCTACTCGGGAGCTTCAATGGTCTTCCTGTCGACCAAGCAGATACCGCTAGCCCGTTGCCGGTTCCAACTTCCAAGTGCTCCCCGCCTGACAAAATCGGTCTTCCCCGCATTCTCTCCACACCGACTATTCTTCTTTGGGTTAAAAGTATCGCACAGACACTTCGATGGATTCGATCGCCCCTACTTTATGGTCCCATTTGCATACGAAGTAGGGAGCCGAATACGCCATAAGACGTTGCACATGTTCCTTAATTCCGTGCCCTCCCAAGAGCCGTGACCGCCTGCAGCGGTGCTCAATGAGCGTCAAGTAGCGTCAGCGGGCGTGCAGCCTTGACCGCCCCATCTTCACCCACTCATCACTCCGAATGGCCTCCCCAGAACAATTGGAAGCCTCTCGACCTCCACGGAGGCACCGTCGCGACAAGTACATCTCCAAAGCATGGTGAGCTAGTCCCCCGGTAGCCTTTGTGTACACCTGGGTGTCTATTGACCGCATGTCCGGAAACAGCCAAGCCTGCAGGCACCGTAAGATCAAGGCAAGTCTGCCCAAGCCGCGCAATCAGTAGACGCAGTCTTTCGGTTGAATCTTTGAATCATTGAGCCTAACTGTATCTTAGTGTTCCGGTCATGACACGTGCTTGAGCTGCGTCGATCGAGGTATCGAATGTGTCTATAATCCTGAACGGAGGAAACGGGGTCGCAAGGTAGTTGTAGTGACAAGAAGTCAGAACGACAACCGGTACGTCCTCCATCGGGTTAAATATGCTTGACCAAGATCGCGATGCTGCTATCGCCTTGTTAAACATTCGGGTCTAAGAGAAAACCCCCTCCAGGAGCGACGGCGCAAATAGTCAAGCAGGAAGCCAAGGTAGTCCTTACGATAATGTCACCTACACATTCCCAGATAGGACGCCACCCGTTGAGGAAGGACATGTGAGGCTGCCACCACAGGTTCTGGAGGTATCTGACGATATTTCGGCCCCGTACGCTCTATCGGACGCTTCACTTCATCCTCAGATAACCGCCGCCGTTCCCACGGCTCCAGCTGGGCATTTCCGAAGCAGCCGTGAGGCGTCGGCTATCACCACTACAAACGTGTTCCACCTTCGACTTCCTCCCTCGATTGAAAGATCCCGCCTTCTCCAACAATACTTTGACAATTTTCATCCCGAGTATCCCTTCCTTGACCAAAGAGACATTGAAACTCGTTTGTCTCGTACTTTGACCAGACTTGGGTGTCCTGCTGCTGACACAGGCTCCTCTCCTGTCATCGCCATTGACTCCGAAGCGTCGTCGTTCATGGCACTTATATGCGCCATTTTCGCACTAAGTCAAAGCACATCGAACACAATAACGGAAGCAAGAAGCGGTCACCAGCCGGCTGACCATCGACCTGGCTATGCAACATGGAGCACATCGAGGAAATTGCAGCAAGCCTTCGACGGAGTACGACCTCTATCCCTGGAGACGATAAGATGCCACGTTCTAAACAGCCTATATGCTCTCCATGCAGATATGGTAGATGTAGCACTCCAGTTACACGCGGCCGCAGCACGATTGTTGCCCATGGTTGATTGTCCTGGTCGCTGGAGGAGAGGTCAAGAAGACTGCAGCAGGAACGCCATTGATTTATTATGGTGGACCGTCTTTATTCTCGACCGTACTCTTTCCCGAATCTCCAAGACGCCATATATGCTCCACCCCGACAAATTGCCAGTCGAACTGAGACGAGGTTTGGAAGCACCCACGTGGGAGGGTCAAACGTGTGAGCAGCTGCCACCCAACGCGGTTTCTGGTCTGGCATTCTGGACGAGTGCAAATGAGAACGGTACTCTTCATGTGGACGCGCTATACCTGCAAGTCTTGGCCTTTATTTGCAATCTGTGGAGCTCATTCTCCGATCAAGTCCTTTCAATGCCAGTATGTGGACACCATTGTACTCTGCGACTATCAGCCCTTCTGGATACAGAACTCCAAGTCTGCGCCGCCGGCATACCGGGGATATTGCAATGGGGCACTCCGGAGACACCAGAAGAGAATCTTGGAGAAGGGAGTGCATTATGCTTAAATCGTCGCCTGTCTATTCTCTTGGTAAGTGCAAACATCCGCGCCACAGACCACGAGGTACCACGACTTACAGACGACGGAAAAACAGAACACAAATACTTTTCGGCTACTCCTAAGGGGGGCATTTCCAGGAGTCTGCAGCTGTTTTGGTAAAGCGAAGACGGGCGACAGCCGCGAGATTGCGTATGACAGTATCCGGGCCATATCGCAGTTTTACAGCAAGACAGCGAGGACACCTGTCAATTCGGGCATCGCCATCACCATCACAACAGCCCTAGTCCTTTCCATCTCCCTATTTCTCGATGTTCTGGGCAATGAGGTAAACGGCCAGGAGGAATCCGAGAGGATCTCCGTGACTATGGAGGAGGCCTATAGTTTGCTTATGGAATTGGCACCAACTTGTAGGTTTGCCAGCAGCGCCATCTCATCCGTGGATGAAAGGCTGTTTTCTTCGGAGGACAATTTGGAAGACACAAACGTGGAATCGCGGGTGCCACCTGTGTTCGGCATTGACGGCCCATATAACCAAGAAGTTGTGCCGGGGTTGTTACCAGCTAGGGGCACACCTTTAGCAAGAAGCGACATGCCAGGGCGCGCATCGATGGAAACAGAAAGGAGGAACAACCCACTGGATGACCTCCAAGCTGGGTATGGTGATTTAGACACCGTCTCTCCAGGCCCAGATATGCGAAACCTCGGACGCCGAATCTAATTTCCTCATCGTACCCATTACAAGACACTTTATATGGCTCTGTGACAATCTGTCAGGTATGTCCTGGTAGGTAGTCCTTTAGCGCTGTGGTTACAGCCTGCGAGTTTCCTTTTGCTCGCGTAACGGACTCAGCTGGGAGGAGGATACATCTTCGAATAATTAGAGAGTTACTAAATAGACTGTAGTTGAGCTATGAAGACGCCTTGTACTACTATAATTTAGCGACGGGACTGGTGCTCCTGGTCCCTCGTGGCACATCCTCGAGAAGTCTCCTAAGAATCTTGCCGGTCGGACTCTTAGGCAACTCATCTAAGAACACCACGCCTCCTCGAAGCTGTTTGTAGCCGGATACTTGGCCGGCTAAGAACTTCGAAATCGACAAAGCGGTCTCTACAGTTCTCTCTATCCCCGCCTTGGGCGCTATGTATGCCCGCACCAGCTCTGTCTCTGCCTCGCCGCTCCAGACGCCGCACACGGCCACTTCGTCGACCGCGGGGTGGCGAAGGAGAATTTCCTCGAGCTCCACCGGGGACACTTGGAATCTGCCCCCATCAGATGGCATTGTTATTAGACCAAGAGCAATTCGGGGAAGGCGAGAGGTGTCGCCGGGGGGATCTAATCACTTACCCGTTGTACTTGATCGTATCTTTCGACCGACCGTTCACCACGAGATAATCCCGAGAGTCGAGATATCCAAGATCACCTGTCTTGTACCATCCACCGTCAAGCATGGCCTTTTCAGTTGCTTGAGGGTCCCGAAGATAGCCCCTGAAACTGTGGTTAGCCACGAAAGTTCAGGGCCCTGATGGGAGATCCTGGAATGTCCGGGGTGAAACATAGAGACCAACATCATGATATTCGGTCCTCGTATCGCAATTTCGCCAGGTCCCTTTGGACCCACGTCCTCGCCTTTGTAATCGAGGAAACGCATCTCAAGGTTGGCGATAACTTTCCCCGTTGCATTCCTGGCCATATCCCTGTCCCGAACGCCGCTTTGCACGCATGCTCCGGCGGCCTCGGTGCAACCGTACGCTACCCGCTATCAGCCAACTTCAAGTCCAAATGCCCTTTAGGCGTTTCTGGATAAACTTACTCTGGCAGAGTACAACATGAGGGAATACCTTCCTTAAATGAGCGGCTGTGGTTTCCTTTAATCTCGAGGTTAGATGGTGTTCCGTCTTCCGCTCAACGTGGCTTCGACTATTAGTTCTCCAAACTCACACTCAAAGGGGCGGCCGAGCAAGTAAAGTATTCAAGTGAGGGGTACGTGAACTTCTTTGTAATGGGACTCTCTGCAAGCATCTTGGCGACCGGGGGCACAAGCCGCACTACTGTCGCCTTTCGCTCCGACATCAAGCGGCAAAAGGTCTCTAGGTCGAACCGTGGCATCAAACACACGTAGTATCCCAGCCACGCAGCCCCTGTCATGACAACGTATGTTGCATAGACGTGGGACAGAGGGGGGAAGAAAACCTCGCGCATGTCCCTTCGCCAGTTCTGCGGATTATCAGCGCGAAGCTGGTAGTTGGCGGCGATGAGGTTGTGGTGCGACATCATCACTGCCTTGGGGCGGCCGGTTGTTCCGCTCGAGAGTACAATCGCCGCAAGAACCTGTCTGTTGTCGCCATTGTGAAGCGAGTATGGTTCAAGTCCGCTGTTGTTGTCGTCTTTGTGAGGCGGGGGCGGATTTACGTCTTGTCGTCTCCCCATGGCGTCAGACCAGCACGGGTACGACGTAGTCTGGCCGAAGATGACGATGCGGTTATCCGGGACAGCATGGGAGGCAGTGCGTAGACTTCGAGTGACTTTGCCGATAGCTGTGCTATCCACGATGAGGAATTTCGGCTGGACCACCTCCAATCCGTGCGCAAGATCCTTGGGCGATTGCCCATCATTGATCATGGAGACGACACCTCCGAGCCACCAGATGGCATGCGTGGCGACGACATAGTCAATCGAGCTAGGAGAGATGATGGTAACAATATCTCCAGCCTCGAGATTGAGGTGCTGCTTAATCCAGGCAGCTACCCGCTTTACTTGGCACCTGAAGCCTAGATACGTGGCATTGCGGCCGGTGAAGGCTTCCTCGAAGAGGACCTTGTCGTCTGGAATAGGTTCGGGGTCATTGAGAAGAGTGGCTTCTGTCACAGACAGGTCCGTAGGAATGATGATCCGTTGCTTAGATCGATATACCTGAGACATGTTGCAGCGTGAGGCCCTTCGAACATGCGTGTCTGGTACGATAGGCGTAATACAAACGAGGCAGGGTACATGGAAAGCCTTGTTAGGACAATATCCAACCCATTACGAACAGGGAGCTATTTACACCACTCTCTTGAGGTATTCGCTTAGTTGTCCACTGTGCTCTGGTACTGTCCCGTTGCTTAGCGGGCACGGGTTTCCCTGGCTTTCCGCCACGGAACGCACGCGATTCTAAGTTCCGCGTGTTAAATTTTCCATGGTGTCAATCATGTTCTTGTGGTCTCTTTTTTCCGATGCAAAGTGTCCCATCTAAAAGATATTTTGATCGGCTCGTTTGGCATACACTAGGTGCAATAAGGTTAGTCGCGGAATTTCCCCAATCCCGTTCAAATTCCGCGGAATTATCTCACGTACAGTGCTAAGGAACGCAGACCACAGGCCAGGCCAGGCCCACACTTCGTAGATATGTGTCAGGCCGGTCGCCACCGCAGACTTGTCCGACTTACAATAGTGGAAGTAAGGATAATGGTGGTGGCTAGCAGGGACTCTGGTCCGAGACTGTAGGTACCGCTTGATGGGTGTCCAGGTGACAAACCTTAGCCGGATGTACATATTCCGAATATGTCCCTTTGACTTACTGGCCGTAACCGAGGTCGAAATGGTGCTTCCTAAGATCCAAATATGCCTGCCCATCCTACTTCGTCTTTCTCTACGCCCGAGCCAACCTCGGCCGAATCCACTCGCCGCCGCCGCCCCCGCCGGCGGCTCGGTCATCCCAAGTTCCGATCCTCAACCAAGAGACGAGCGGCATGGGCTTGCGTCCCTTGTCGCAATCGAAAAGTCAGATGCAATGTTACGGCGGAGCAACCATGTCTGAACTGCAAACATGACGGCTTTCATTGCTTCCTGAGCTTCCAGAGGAATAGGTGAGCGAGACTCAGTCATAAGTGAATGAATCAAGGCTAGACTGACTAGGTCTCGTATGCTTAGGAAGGGAATGCCAGATATCGAAGCGTCGCCACATGGCTGTAAAGAGCTTCATTTTGGTCCGGAACCGCCCAACGACGAAGACGGGACGCCAACCAGTGCATTGCCACGGCCAGAATCGGCGGCTCCCAAAACTCTAGTTAATACTCTTGATCAATACATTTGCTCTTCGGGTCTAGAACAGGCCGCCCACCTGGGACCTGTCCATTCAGACCCAAGGAGATGTGATAGTAACACCAACCCTACAGCGCTGTCCGCCTCGTCGGAGATAGTTTCTTCCCCTTCTACTGACGGCGGGGAAAAGCCTTCGTCGGCGAGTTGGTCTTGGAGAAGCAGTGATGAGGAAATAGAGCGAGTTTTAAGATCTGTCATAGACTTGATGTCCCTGGCAGAACTGTTAAGTGATACTCCGGTGGGATGGGAAGGCTGCTCTGTAGGATTAGAGTTTGAGGAAATTCTACGCACATACTTGTGTGAGGATACCTCTTGGATTAATCTAGAAGAATAACTAATCTGTTGTCCAATGGCTAAGATCAAACCCCCTTCTGACTTGATGCCAGTGGCATACCCGTAACGGGTTATATTGGAGAGGTAGATGGACTGAGAAGAATATACAGAGGATATGATTGAATCTTATGACTGGCCCATGCGGACCGGAGATACGGTAATTGATCTAAAACTAAAACAAGAGATGTAGAAAGTGGATTTCAAGGTAACGAAACCACCATAGTCTGGGTCATCGTTAGGAATCTTGCCATACTTTCCAGACCTCGTTTCGTCACCGTTAAGCATTCCGCTCTTCTTCAGCTTTCCAGTTTCGGCGTCCCCTAGTGGAATCTTCTCCTCGAGCCTTAGGAACCCTGTGTAATGGCCATCATTGTGAATTATCGTGACCGGCCTAGGCTTTCCAACGAGGAAGCACTGCTCAACTACTATCTCGAAGTCATTGCATTTCGTCACAACCCTGGGGCTGGTGTCCGCCATGTTGGAGTATCCGTCATACACCTCATCAAAGCAGAAGCACACGGAGTTGTGCAGGCCCCTCTACAACTGTGGCACCAGGATTTGAGGAACCCGCCATATTTCGTGAAGGGGTTCGTCTCAGGCTCGAGCGTATCAATTCCGAACGGCCCCGCGTCTGGTGCTGCTCGGAGATAAAGAGAGGTTCGTTTTGGCGTTGGTACTTGGTGCATAATTTTTTATAGTCGCTTGGGTACACATACGATAATGTAAGATAATTGCAACTGGTGACAATGACCCCAATAGACCAAAGAACTGCCAGTTCCAACGCCACATGCCCGGAACTGCCTCTTGCATCCAATTGGCAACCCTCCCGACTGCGTCGGAATCCAGCCACTCATAGGTATATAGTCATAGATAGCCAAGGCGGCCAAGCAGTGTTTGCGGCTGGTATGAGGAGTGTATTCGTCTAGGGGTGCAGTGGTATTTGAATTGGCTACTAAAGAGTCTTAGAAGACAAACCGAATACAAGGTAGAGGCCGGGTTTTCTAGACATTTCCCTTTCAAACTCCTCCTTTGTCGGTCGGCTCTCAAAATGGTAGGTCCTCCTGCAATAGACTTACCGAATTCCCCTTTGACCGATCAGTCAGACTTAGCCCTGTTTGGCTTCCTGATGAACATCGTTATCCCACGCGATCATTTCTCCGCCTGTTTAGAGAGCTTCCCGTGGTCCGGCCGAGGCCAGATCGTAGCACCTGTATCCAGGCATCATATATTTTAGCAGTAAACTAGGCATCTCCACGAACTCCGCTGACACCAGCAACTCAAGCCCCACAGCGAAGGGAACAGATGTGGATCTGGGGGGAAGAAGAGGGGAAAAGGGTCATGATTGTGGACACGAAGATACCGAAATTGTAAACTAATTCGCCAATAGACCGAATCCGGTGCCGTTGTGGGCCCGGCACGACCTTGCTCGATCTCCACGTGCCACTCGGTGGGTGAGAGAAAAAGTGGGTCCAGACCCGGCATGGGCCGGGCCCACATTGATGTGTGGCCCAACCACAATGCAGCACCTCCTTCACGATGCCGAATGGGCCAACGGAAGGCCATTCTGGCGATTCTGATGCCGTCGAGAGAAAGGGGCCAAGGGTCGCGGTCACGCCTCTTTACCTCGGCAAGCTAGGGTGGTATAGATGTCTATCTATCTATATATGTATACTTCATATCCCTTGCTCCAATCTAAATGCCCTTTACGAAACACGCTGCTGTTGGCTCACCCGCGTTTTCTCTGAACCCTAGAGATTCATCTCCCAACCATATCGTCCATAAATACACCCCACCACCATACCCCATCTTTCTGAAAATGGTCGATACCGAGCCCCAAGCGGTCCAAGTTAGCAAGACCTCGGACGGCATTACCACTATTACAATCAATCGACCACATCGGCGCAATGCGGTTGACGGCCCAACCGGCAGGAAGCTGACCGAAGCTTTCCTTGCCTTTGAACATGACCGAAGTCAGAAAGTGTGCGTTTTTTACGGCGCCAACGGCACGTTCTGCGCCGGATTTGACCTTCACGAAGTCGCCAAGTACGACAACGGGCAGACGAGCAACGCGTACAAGGGTCCCATCATCGATGCCGACCATCGCGTAGAAGGACGCAACATTGGACCCATCGGCCCGTCCAGAATGCAGATTAAGAAGCCTGTCATCTGTGCGGTGTCGGGATACGCTGTTGCTGGGGGTCTTGAGCTTTCCCTCCTCGGCGACATCAGAGTCGCCGAGGAAGATACCATATTTGGAGTCTTTTGCAGGAGGTTCGGTGTACCTCTTATCGACGGTGGTACGGTGCGCCTCCAAGCGATCGTGGGATTGGGAAGGGCCTTAGACATGATCCTCACCGGTCGCGGTGTCCCGGCCCAGGAAGCACTGCAGATGGGTCTTGCCAACCGTGTCGTTCCAAAGGGACAGGCGCTAGTCGAAGCCACGAAAATTGCGAGACAGCTCTTGACGTTCCCTCAAGCTTGTATGAACGTCGACCGCACCAACTGTTACTACTCTGCGTACGGCGCCTCGTCGTTTGAAGATGCGTTAAGGAACGAATTCGACCAGGGCATTAAGGTGATCACAAAGGAAAGTGTTGCAGGTGCAGCGAAATTTAGTGGAGGAGCAGGCCGACACGGCGCATTTGAGAAGCCGAAGCTCTAAGTTGTCGGCCGAACGGTTTTGCCTACACATAAGGAGGATCTAGCAGCCTCGCGCTAAATTGATGTCATATTCCTGATAAAACCTAAGGAATGCCCCGTCTGTTGTGCCCGCCAATTTCACGATGATACTGCTTTGAACCCCGCGTTAAATCTCTTCTTGCGGCAATCCACCAAAGACTCTATTAGCGTAGATCTTACCCTCTTCGACGATAAATTCCTTTCTCCCCAGGCCATGCACGAGCTGGACTCTCGACGCTGAGCGCGACACACCCTTCGTCAAGACACGTGGGGACGCCATCGAGACGAGCCCATCACTCCAGGAAGGTGGTGGAAATTCCAGGAATTCGGAGTACCAGAGGGGCATTGCCACAATTTCCGGCGAGAATCGCTATGCGGACTACTCCGGCCTAGGCCAACTGTCCGACGTCGATAGTTAACGGCGTGGCGAGCCTTCTTCGAAAGCAAGCGAGTGACACGAACGCTCTCGCCCGCCTCCAGGAGGGGTTCAAATGGTTCAGCAGCGTAACGACCTAACCCATCACCGAACTGGAGGTCAAGGACTCAAGGGTGTCCGCACTTGGCTCGCAGGCGTTTTGATGAAGGTCTGCAATCTTTCATGCGCAGACTTGCACAGGATATCGAAGCAATCTCCTAGACATCTTTTTCGTCTGTAGCCTGAGTGTCTGAACGAGTCGTGGTTGCCGAGTTCACCGGAACGTCCGGTGTCGGTGAGTACGGCAGTGGCCTAACCTTCCTTTGGTATGTCACGTGCCCTCCTCCGCTTTCGTGGGGTAAATGCGGTTATTCCTCCCCTTCCTGCCGCCCGCGATTCTTCGCTCAACCCTAACCGGCTAACCGGCGTTACTGTTCGTCTTGATGTTGATGCCACAACAACTTTGTATATCCTCCACTCCTTGCCTCTCGGTCTCGCTGCTGGCTTGGCCCTTGTGTTAGGAAAGCCTCGTCAATCCTCCACTCGCAGCCGTCCAGTCGTCTCCGGGGTTCAGCTCGGACACAAACCGACTAATAGCGTTCCACCATACTGCCATGAGCGAGCGTCAGGCGAAGCGTGTCCGCCAGGCGTGCCTAAACTGCAGGTATTCTCTAGTCCCAGCAATGTTATATGCAGATCTGCTCTTTCTCTTCCTTTTATGCTCTCACTTCCCAGAAATTACATCTATGTCTTTGCCATTTCTAGTCTGTCATAAGCATTTTATTAGGCCTCAATGAGTGCAGAGGCTTATGTGATGCAATATTTGGTTCTTGTTAGGCGTAAGAAAACACGATGTTCCGGAGAGCGGCCAGTTTGCGCTTTCTGCGCTAGACTCCAGCAAGTCTGTCAATATGACGACGGCTTCTTCTTCTTCCCCACAGAAGATGCGGTACTCGAAATCGAGAACGCACAGGATCGCGTTCCCACCTCGAATACCGCGGATGTGATCGTAAGATATCCGGCATCCCCATGTTCTTGTGGTATGCCCCTACCATCTGACTCTGACCCGCACGTTGACCCCTCGATTTAAGGCACAAACTCTTGCCGCGAGAGTCTCAACGATCGAGTCCCAGTTGAGCATGATGGACCCCATAAGGTTAGTCCACGGCCCGAGCTATTTATCGTCCCCTTACAGGCCGCCTAATAGTCTACGCTGGCAGTGGTATCACTTCATATTTCAGTGACTCGGAACACTATTCGTCCGCGCTGAACGTACCCATTTCCCAGGGCTACCCGTCAACTTCCCAATCGATAGATGCGGTCAGATTCAGTACCCTACCTGAACCAGCTGTAGTTCAGTCTTTGGTCGATACGTATTTCCGGTACTGCCACTGCCAACCCTATTCCTATTTCCACGTAGCCAACTTCCGCCATCGCCTCTCCAAGAATGCTCTTCCTCATTGGCTATTGCTTGCCGTCATTGCCACCGCAGCCGGGTTCTCCGACGATGAGGTCTTCCAGGGGAAGCAGACCGAAGCGTCCGACTGCTTTGCCTCGTTGGCCTGGAAAGAAATTAATGACAGGATGTTTCAGGAAGAGGACTTCATGACCATTCACACGGTGCAAGCGGTGAATATGCTGGCAGTTATTGATTTTTCCGGTAAGGCCCTCGTGATTTCCAAGATATCCTAGTGTTGGTCTTCTCCCATTTACCGATATACCGCCAGTCATGACCTGACAATAGACCCATCACGGGTGAAACAGCAGGAAGATACAAACAGTCGTGGGTCAAGATCGGCCTCTCGGTCCGCTATGCTCAAGCCCTAGATCTTCTTTCAGAACCGGATTCAACCCTACCCATGTGGACTCAAGAAGAACATCGGAAAACTGCGTGGTCGGTATATTTGCTTGACAGGATAGTTTCTTGCAGCCCAGAACGCACACCCACTTTACAAGATGCCGACTGCACACTAGGTCTACCCGTGGAGCCTGAATACTTGGGCGGCGCCGGCATGGAAAGAGTCACGCTCACGCGCTTGGTGGAAAATCCCGAATGTGCTGGAAAGCTGGGATATTCGGGCGTTTTATGCATTCTTACCTCAGCACTCGGCCGAATTCAAAGGTGCTGGCTACGGCGGTCGGTTCGGCCAGGCGCTCACCTCCCCTGGAATTCACGTAGCGAGTTTGCTTCCATCTATAGCACCCTCCTGACTTGCGAATCTTGCTTCACGGAAAGCTTAACTGATTTTAGCGCAGCTCTTGATAAAGAAATTGCCAACGCAGTTGACGAAACCCAGATAGATCCTACACTGGGGTTTCTGTGCATCTCGCACGCACTCTACTTTCTTAGCCAATGTCTACTTCATCATCCCTTCCTGATCCGCCATCACCTACAGTCAGCCAAGGCGCCGATTCCACCGAGCTTCCTTCGGCGTGCCCTCACGACGTGCCATGAAAATGCTACCGGGTTATCACGGCTACTACGGACTATCCTGAAGCGACGGTTGTGCATTTCCAGCTTCATTGGCTATTGCGCAGTGATTGCCGGCACCACTCACCGTCTATTTGAAAGCCACGGCGACGCGGCTATACAAGAGTCGTCCCGGAATCTATACAAAGAAGCATTAGACTTCCTTTACCAAGCACCGGGTCGCTGGCGGCACTACCCACGCCTGGTAAGTCGCACAGCAATATTCACGAGTGTATCAAGATATGACCAGAGAACTCTTGTAATTGCTGATCTATTCCCGCCTTCCTCTCCCAACTTCTCATAGGCCCGAGCCCTAGCAGAGTTCAAACCTGACCCGGCGGCCACATCAGATATGGTCTGTCCTTCGCTCTATACCAGCCTTTCCCCTCATCCTGATGCGGAAGCAATATGGAGGCTGCTCGACTATGGCAGGCTGTCTGAGCAGGGAAGAGAGTCAACGGGAGCCAATTACGTTTCTGTGCCAACGCACAATCTTGCTTCGCAGGAATGGACTTCTACTTTTCAAACACCGTTGCCGAATTTCGACATGACAGGTTACGGAAACGAATTATTAAGCGTAAACCTGGAAGGATTGTTATCTGTAGGAGCGGCAACGGAGAGAGATACGTCAACATAGTAGCGCCTCTGCCTGCCTTTCCAAGTGACCAAGTATAGCCGTGGGAAACACCGACTCCGCTCATTCTCCGGAGGCCCACGCGCGTCTCACCGCTTCGAAAGTCACTGGTTTAGGCGGCTCATGAGTATCGAGTCATTTCTTCTTTTTCTTTGGTCGGTAACTGAATGGAAAACGCTCGGATACTGCAGAAACTGCGCTCTAACCAGTGTACATTCCAAGCACGCATAACTCTCCGCTCTCTTTTCAGATACAGCACTTAAAATTTTAGCAGTGGTAATAATCGCGTTTGACTACCCTACATAACTCCCTGTCTTGCCCAAAACTTTCAAGTAACTCTGCTTAATTTATGATTTGAACTTGTATATTCTTGGTTAAGATACTCTGTCACGTTTGTCTTACTTACAGCTGAGCTATACGATAATAAAAAGATGCCCCAACTGTTGTAACTAGTAGTGATTGACTTTCAGTAGTTTTAAATAGTTACTGCGCAAGCTGTCTTTATAGATACGTAGCTTGACCAGTCTTGATAATAGGTACTCTAGAAAACTTATAGGTAATACCTGAATGCCTATTTACTGGGTCATATTGTGATGAACCAGTACTTTGGTATTACGAGGCCAGTTTCGTTTGCCATTTCTCATGCCGCCCCTCTGAGCCCCGAGGAGGACATGGTCAGGGAGCTAAGACATTCGCGTAGGGAAAATAGAGGTAGAGTCATACAAATAGGGCAGTTAACTGCCTAGAAATACAGACTTCAAGTGGATGTTAACTGCTCCCTTGCAGGTAAAATAGTCACTAGATAATCTGACAATGTAATGGCCCATAGGGCCTACACCGTGCCCATTGCTTTACTCCACTGCATAAGTAAGGAGGTTTAGGGTGGCGCTTTGATATCCCTTGGTTGCTATTCTATCTTCTCAAATAACACAGATAGGCCTCGAATAGAAAAGCCCTGTGCCTCCCATAAGCGTACATAGACTTAGCAACAACTGCAGCTCCATAGAAACACAAGAACCCGAGTTTTTAATTTCCACGAAAGATATAGCTTCTCGCCACCCACTAATCCCATCTAACCTCTATTCCATTACGATGGCTCGAGGTTTCGCAGGGCAACGGGAATAGCCGAAGCCGACTCGTCATTCCAAGTAAGTTGCCACAGAGTGCTCGTGTTAGTTGGCAATGCATACCATTGAGTGGTCATGGCGCCATTTATGGAAACGAAAATCACATGCCCATAAAAGCCAAAGCCGGAGGTGATTTGCGACGAGTCATCCGTGGTGTTGGTAAAGCCAACAGGACCGGACCCTGATGGGACGAAGAAGAGGCTGGTCCCTTGAGTAGGAATGGTGGCGGTGATGTTGCCTTGGTTGGTAAAGGAGTTAACTGATTCTTGATGTCAGATGGAAGCAAGTTGTATTTGATCGTTAAGAAGGAAACTGACAGGTAACATTATTGGCCACATCGGTGGTAGATTCCCAGTTGGAAGTGATGTATGCAATGTCTAGTTCGGAGGATCCTCGCGATTAGCTGGCGATTCTCTCCTCATTACTGAGTTTCACTCACCATCAATGGCAATGACGGGGAAGCCTCCGATGCCGTCAGGCCCGTAGGCGTATACGGTGAAATCAGTGACAGCACGAGACTCGAGTGGTTTCCCAAGAGCGCTGGCGACAATTGACATGAGGGCGAAAATTTTGGAGCTCATCATAATGGAGGTCCAATGTTAGTCTTGGTTTGTTAGAAAGGGCCGTAGAATCACTTGGGACAGGGCAGGTAAAAATGAGTCAGGGGATAACGTTGTGATCTCGACCAAGAGTGGCGGCGATATCAAATTCAAGATGTTGGCGGGTTCTTATTGATATCTTCTCAGCTATATTCAGGATTCAGAACGCCTCACAAGTGACTAGTAGACTACGCATACAAGAGTCAGGACGCGTTACTATTTGTGCTTGTCAAGCTCGAGTGTGTAGATGACGCGTCGCCTCTGAACAGAGGGCCACGGCAGCGCTATTTTTGGGAATCTCAGGGAGCGTTAAGTTAGCATAGACAGTCCCTACGCGATGTGGTGGAGTCCCCGCGGTGGAGTTGGAGACGATAGCAGTGAAAATATCTTCATCTGTTTCCCCTGGGGTTTGGACGAAAAGGGAAACACGCCGAGAGGGTAACGAGTCAATCTGCTCCTTTAATGGTCGTCCTACCGAGGTCATGATCGTGCACGGCTTGAGCCGCGTGTCAATCTTCATGCGATCAGTAAGCCCCCCCAAGCGGCCCCTTTTTCGATGAAACGTTTTCAAGGCTGGGAACCTCTTTTTTTAGTTGGACCCCCACCCATGGGCCATGGCTGTAACCTATATTGAACATTTTTGCTGGTACCGAGATTGAGTCCCCTGCCTCCCGTGCAGATGCCTTACGTATCATGGGTTCAATATGACAGCACACTTGATGACTTCCACTATCGGGCTGTGGGTTTGGGGCTTATCAACGTCCTGGCCTCGTGCATATTTTTCGGATCTGAGCGGGGGAAATACGCGATGCAGTTTCTGTGATCCCTAGTCGAGACCTATTCATGCCCTTCAGCTTACGACTCTTTGCCCGTCCCCCTTTGGGATGATTTCCGCATACGCGCCTGGGTGGCTTTTCATGCTGATTGCGAATGCCGTCAACCGCTTCATCTCCTGTCTTCCACCTAGAGAATTACTACTCGGCAACCAAAGCCGCGGACGCAGGCGACGCGCGTTGGGTGTCGTAGGCCGACGATCGATGGCTTGGATGAGGGTTGGGTGAGACGGGGTTTCGTCCGAGCCTTGGGATGGTGATCTACTTGGTGAGTGTCCAGCCTCCCAGGGAAAGAAATTTTCTTATTAAACTCGAGAGGCCACCCGTAATCGCCGACAAGATCTTCAAGATCAACAGCATGATCAACAGTCCCAATTTCCACTTCCAGACAAAGCGTCGTTCACTCCTTAACATGCTTGTTTCTCTCTTTTCGGCATCCCTCCTTGGGTTTGCAGTTGCCATTCCTTCTCTTCCAGAACCACTCCTGTTTTCACGCGCAGCATGCTCGGGCAACACTGCGAATACTCGGTCGGAATGGTGCGACTTTTCCGTCGATACCGACTATACCAGCATTGCCCTGGACACTGGTGTCACTCGTGAATGTGAGTTAAACAGAGCAGTGCCTGGTAATCTCGAGATTCCCTTGCCTTGGAAAGTCACCGCTGATGATATGATATCTGCAGACTGGTTTGATATTACCGAGACCACGGCCTCCCCTGATGGCGTGGAAAGATATGTTCAAGCCATCAATGGGAGTATTCCAGGCCCTACGATCATTGCGGACTGGGGTAAGTCAATTCCCAGGGCCGGACTACATCTTGATCCCCTAACTAAGCAATGATAGGTGATACTGTCATTGTCCACGTTACCAACTCCATCGCCGAGTCGACCAATGGTACTAGTCTTCACTTTCACGGAATTCGTCAAAACTTTACCAACCAAAATGATGGAGTCCCGTCAATCACTCAATGCCCGACGGCCCCAGGCTCGAGCATAACCTACACCTGGAAAGCTCTCCAGTACGGGAGTGGGTGGTACCATTCCCATTTCGCCTTGCAGGCATATCAAGGCGTTTTCGGCGGAATCGTCATCAACGGTCCGGCCACCTCGAACTACGACGAAGATCTCGGCCACCTATTCCTCAATGACTGGAGCCACCAGACAGTTGATCAGCTGTTCCATGCCGCGCAGACGACCGGACCCCCCACCATGGATAACGGCCTCATCAACGGTACGAATGTGTTTGGTGAAGATGGCGGAGAGAGCCAAGTCGGCTCGCGGTTCGCCGTCTCGCTCACCGAAGACAAATCCTACAGACTTAGGATCGTCAACGCTGCAGTCGATACCCACTTTAAGTTCATGGTTGACAACCACACCTTGACGGTTATTGCCACGGATTTTGTGCCGATCGAGCCCTTTACCACAGATATCTTGAGCATCGGGATGGGTAAGAAACATAAACCGAAGCCTAGCTTGCGTTAGACTCCACTGACCATATCTATATAGGCCAGAGATACGATGTAATCATCACAGCTAACCAAGTGGACGTTGCGGACAGTTTTTGGATGAGGGCCATTCCACAGTCCGCATGCAGCGAGAATGACAGCCAAGACAACATCAAGGGCATCGTGCGATATGGCAGCTCTACGGCCACTCCGTCTACATCCAGACCCGATAGCTACTCAGAGGGGTGCGAGGACATGGGCGTTTCGAACCTCGTGCCGCACATCTCAAAGACTGCCAGTTCCATCAGCAGTAAGGGCGTCGAACAAGCAACAGTGGGATTCAATGAGAAGAACCTATTCCGCTGGTTCTTAAACTCAACTACGATGCTTGTTGAGTGGGCCGACCCTACCCTGTTGGCCATCCAGCGAGGGCAGACGACTTGGGATACGTCCGACGCCGTCATCGAGCTGCCCAATGCTGATGAGTGGGTGTATATCGTCATCGAGACCACGCTGGCAATTCCTCACCCCATCCACTTGCACGGACACGATTTCCTTGTCCTTGCCCAGGGGTCTGGAACGTTCAGTAACTCCGTCACTCTGAACACCAACAACCCGCCTCGCAGAGACACAGCGATGCTTCCAGCCTCGGGATACCTCGCTCTCGCTTTCCAGACCGATAACCCGGGTGCCTGGCTCATGCACTGCCACATCGGCTGGCACACCAGCGAAGGCTTCTCGCTGCAGTTTATTGAGCGCTACGACGAAATTGCCGCATTGATTGATTCGGACATCCTTAACAACACTTGTAGCGCATGGGCTACTTACGAAGAGCAGTTTAGTGTAGAGCAGGAGGACTCGGGTCTGTAGGGTTCCCCCCGCTATGAGAAGATGTTCGTGGAGGGAGATCTTGTTACGGCTTTCTTTTGTCCGAAAGTGCTCCACTGTGCCAAGTTCACATGGATTTTGAATCAGCTGTAATAGGGGAAACAATACTTTTGAGAGTCGTCTGTGAATATATTCCTCTTTTATTTTCTTTCCCCCTTCTATGAACCCTATCTCAAGCCACGATGTCTGCTTGACGTCCCCAGAAAACCACCTTATTACCCCTTCACCTTGACCATTTTCAACTCCCCCTTCTCATCAATCACAGGCTCTGTGCCGCCCTTAGCCTTCATCGTCTGGTAATACGTACTCAACCTGTACTGGCTCTCGCCATCTAACGCAGATAACTCGTGCAGCGCCTCCTCGCCCTCCCGAATTATCGTCTCCTTAATCTCCTCTGTCCGGGGAATAATGTCGCACTCGAACGGCTGCGGTCGAATATTCAACCCGTTCGTGAACGCAAAGATGTCGAGGTCAATCTCCTTGCCCGTCTTGGGATCCCTCTTTTTCCGGATATCAAAGGCCCAAAGCAACCGCGCAACGCTAACCCAGGTTCCTTGCTCGGCGAGTGCTTGACCACTGCAGACGCGACGGCCCCATCCGAAAGTCATGTAGCCCTTGTCGTTGGGGAACGGCCTCTTGTACTCGTTGCCCTCTAGAAACCGCTCGGGCATGAACCTGTCGGGGTCCGGGAATTCGCGCTCGTTGCGGTGGATGGCCCACACGTTGCCCTGGACCCAGGTTCCCGCGGGGATCAGCCAGCCCTTGTACGTATCGTCCTGGGTAGGCGCATGGGGCTGTCCGCCGATAATGGCTACGCTACGCCAGCGGAATACCTCTTTCACAAAGGCATTTACGTAGGGAAGATTCGCGGAGTCATCCCAGTGAGGCGAGCGTGAGGAGCCGATGACAGCATCCAACTCGGCCTGGGCCTTCAGCATCGGCTCACGGAAGACACAGCAAGCAAGCATGAATGTGACAAGAGTGCTCGAGGACGTGTCGGCACCAGCACCGAACAAGTTCGCCGTGAGACTGGATATTTCCCTCCGTGTGAGGTTGTACTTTTCTTTCTCATCGAACAAGGTTTGGGCGAAGGGAGTAGACATGGATGCTTGTGCAGCGGGGGACTTGGCGGCGTACTGCTCAACAGCCTCTTCGTTCAAGGTGTAATAGAAGTAATCTCCGTCACCGCTGCCGCGAGAACCGAGACCTTTCATCCAAGGCATCCATCGAGGGAATTTTGCGAGAACTACCCATGCTGTTAGTCTCAGGTGGGTTGACTTTTCACCCACGATTTGTGAGCTGAGCGATTAGGGAGCGAAATGGACAGATGCAACGTACTCGGAAACGTCTCCATCAGCATAGGAAAGCTCTTCCCAGGCACATTCAGATCAGCTGCTAGCTGCATCAGGGCGATGACCTCGGTGATGATGGGATCATTATAACTGGCCACCCGGCGTCCGAAGCCAATGATTGATACGACGCTCGTGGCATATCTCTCCAAGTGTTTGACGTACTCCTTCGGCTCGCGGAGGAAGTCCAGAGCGATGATTTTGCTCTCATTGTTCTGGTCATGGCGATATTTTCTCACCGTCTGAATTCCCACTGCCATGTGCATTAACTTGCGGTGGCCGCGCCATCGCTCGCGATCCTCCTGGTTCCGCGTTTTCATGGTCACTAGACTGTATTGCCCATCGCCTAGTTCACCGAAGACGACCATGTGTGGACGCGACGAGTAGATCTGGGCCTTCTTTTCGAGGATTTCTTGTGCGCTCCAGGCATCGTTGATCCATACTGTTGGATTACTGTTGTGGTGTTAGCGGAGGATTGGCCAATGTTTCAGGGGCTCTCGGGGGGCTCTCTTTATGGCCGCATCATCACGGCAGGGGAGAACATACCGGCCAACCCAAAACGTAATGACGGGCGTCTTGTACTTCTTAGAAAGCTCCTCAAACAAGAGCCACGGCTTATTCTGTGGAAGCGAAAATGTGTTGCCGACGATTGGAAGAGGAAATGGGCCAGGAGGCATCTTCGACCTCAAGTACAGCATGTGCCCATAGTCGATGGCGACGACGGCAGCGCCGAACGCCAACGCTGCGAGGGCGACATTCGCGGCGCTCACATCTGCGATCTTTTCTTGGAGAGTTAAGACGTATGGATGTGTTAGTAGGAGGTCTATTTGCTTCAACATCGTTGAAACTGGTCGACGAGAGTATCCGGGGATCTAGATATGGCTAGGACTCGAGACTTTGGCGCAGTAGAGGTCGTGGAAAGAGGGGTCTAGAGTTTCCCGACCGGTTGGGGAAATGAGGGGAAAAGCGGGAAGTCAATGGACAATAATAAAGGAAAACGGAACAAGATCAATGTTACTGGAGGTTGGGGCTCGGGGACGGGAAGCGTTCCGGACACTTTATTCATGCGCATTCAATTCATCAATTTCGATAGAGGGCCATCATCAATCACTAAATCTGTGGGAACCCTTGGCTTTTCCAAAGTCGCCTTCGGTCCTGATCGGCATTACATTTGGAGCGTTTTGACTGGCCGGGCAAGATGGAAGTCTTTTCGTTCCCCAGATTCCGATCCATTCAGTAGTGTTGAAACCTCCACGCCACGCTAAAGGTTAAGAGTTAAGAGTCGTATTTGGGGAATTGCTAGTACCAGCAGCGTGGGGCGGGGTGGAGGCAGGCTAAGCTCATGGAGTGGGTTGCAGCTTGCACTTCGTAGCTATCCTGGATCGGCACGTCCTCGACCGGAGGTCTTCGGCGACTCGCATCGCATGGGATGTGTAATATCAAATATCCCGTCCAATGCCTCGATCTCTCTGTGCCAACCCCTGCTGCCTGGAGAATTATTAAGACTAAAAACAAGAAGCCTGTCCTCTACTTCGTACACTAGGTCAAAAGATTGAAGAGATTCAATGCCTCGGCATCCTACAGAAGGATAGCCATGCGTGCCCCTGTAAAATCTTTAAGATCATAACATTTGGAATCTCGTATTGACAAAGACAATAATCTCAAGATCCTTGTCAGTGGGAGCAATGTGCAACGAACGAACCACGGCAGTGGAACCCAATGCACCCACAGATGAGCGCTCGCAATGCCGGAACTTGTTGTTCTGCGGCATGCCCTCCGAACCGACCGACAGTCCGATCAAGGAGCACAATTTGGCATCTTGACCACCCCATCTCCTACCCCAGACTCATGTCCACGAGACGAGATCCAGATCCTGGGGAACGAAAAGGATCAACCTAGCCCCGATTCGGCAACAAGCTACCCACTAGCGAAGCTACGCATGAAGAAGAGCACTATTTCGGAGGATAGATTTGAAGACCGGCGAGGAGCACTCTCTATTAATACTCCGGTTGTGGTGCGAAGCAGACTAGTGTCTCCAAGTATACCCCTAACTCTGTGGATTCTCAGCGCCCGAGTCATGAGGTGGAGCTACTCCGCAGTTCATTGTTCATTGTTCGGCCGGGGTTCGCAGGCCTTGAAGATCTGCCGTCGACCCACTTCCACATTTTCCGAATCCCCGCATCTCACCTCCGCATCGCGCCATGCCCAAATCCATCAGCTGACCCCACACGTCCGCCCAGCTTCTACCTAAGCTCGCTGAATGTCATGGACGGTGAAAGTGGAGTTGCGGAGTGGTTGAGAATGCATGAATGCTAGTTGGACGTGGGTAACCTTGACTGATGGTTCCCCGTTTCATTTCCCGTACACCATACTTCTAGGGGGGGATAACCCAGTGGACCCTAGCACTTTGCTTCGCCGTATGCTTGGCATCGCCTGCATGACACTACCCTCAATGCCCCAGTGTTACGCGCCTCAGTGGCCCTCGTAGGTGGAGCCCAACATGCTCCAAGTGAACCGAGGATAGGATGATGGGACCCACATCTCCCACTCCGTTTCCCTTCATCTCTTGTCGCCTCATCTCACACTACAACCCCTTTGGGAGCCTTCGACTCCTTTTTAGACAGAACTCCGCGTAGTGTAGTGTACTCATGGACTCATGGCGCGGTGGGGCTCTTTGGACCCAAGGACGCTAGTGGAAGTGGGACTAGGTCATCCTGGGTCTGAGGGCGACGGCAATTGTGAAGACATCTCGAAGTGTTTGAAAAGACAGGCCAGGGGTCGCAGATTTTTCGAGATGTCAGGTTTTGACTTAATAGCGGGCCCACTGCGCACTGGGGCAGCGTCGCAATCGTTCTTGGATTCCAGCTGATTGAAGCGAATGATACCCTAAGCTGCGTGTCGCTTATGTCTATATACCCTCTCTTGGTAACACGCCTTGCTGCCATTTTCCTCGCATTCCTCGAGCTTCATTAATTTTGCAACTCTGATCTCTATAACCAAGTCGCTTCAGTTGGGATTAGACTTGAAGTTGGGTTTTCGACGCCCTCATAATGGCGACGCATTCAGACAAGAGTGCCAGCGACCAAGGCCAACAGGTGGAACATGCTGAGCCCCATCAGCAAGACGTAATCGTCCAGGAGGCTGCGGAAGACGACGTTCACATTCAGCTGAGTTGGAGATCTTGGGTAAGTTTTTGATATTGGCGATTTTTTTTTCGATCAGTGTCGCTAACGCCGTTCCGAATTTCTAGGTCGTGGTGCTTGTAACATGTTTTGCGTACGTTGAACGGATTCTAGGCGCCATACCTTGCTCATCATGATCTATGTAGACTGACAACCTATTTTCAGCGTCGTCTCCCAGGTCTTTGTCGTCGTTGCGGCTGGATCCGTCATCGCCTTTATTATTCGTGATATGGGCGAAGCCGGTCTAGCGGGTTGGATCATTCAAGCGCCGCTGCTGATGCAAGCTGTCTTGTCCCCCATATTCGGTCGTCTCTCCGATGTTCTAGAACGCAAATACCTTGCTGCTGGTCCCCCGTTGATCGCCTTTGTCGGCGCCGTCATCTCCGCCAAGGCCACATCGATGAATATGCTTGTTGGTGGAGGCATCTTGATTGGAACGACGCTTTCGACCATTTCCATCGTGCAGGCTATTCCCTCTGAAATTCTCCCTCTCAAGTATCGTCCTATTGCGCAGGGTTTCTGCGGTATGGGCGGTACGGTTGGTGGACTGTAAGTCTCCTTTAGCACCGCCGATGTTCTACTTTTCCCAGGCTACAACCTGTTCTCAGACTAAAATCTTCGATCTAGGATTGGAGCTCTCGGCGCGGGTGCGGTCACTAACGTCGACTCCGGTGGCTGGCGATGGATCTTTTGGATCCAGGCCATCTTCCATGGCCTCACATCCATTGGCTTCCTCTTCTTCTACTGGCCTCCCAAGAACAAGGAGTACCCCAAGATGACCCTAAAGGAATACATCTGGACGTGCGACCCGATCGGCTCGCTTTTGTTCATTGCCGGCTCTGCCTTGACCATTTTGGCCCTCAATTGGTCTAGCGGTGTCTACGAGTGGGATGATGCTCATGTTGTGGCCCCTCTAACCATCGGGTTGGTGCTGCTCGTTGCGTTTGGCCTCTATGGTTAGTTTTTGCTGCTCAGTCCATGTTTTTTTTTGGTCTTTCCGCTTATTTTTCCTTCCCTTCTTTTCTTTTTTGTCCATACTAACCTCTCTCTTTTAATCCAGAGTGGAAAGGGCGTGATGACGGTCTCGTTGCCCACATCTTCTTCCAGCATAATGCCAACTTCTTCTACTCAACCTTTGCATTCGCCGTCGAGGGCTGGATATTCTACAGCGCTGTTAACGCTATTGTGCCCCAGATCGTCTTGAATCTCGGCTTCGAGAATAACTCGTGGGACATTTCCGTCCGGCAGCTGTCATTCCAGTGCACCATCTTGATTTTCCCTCTCATCCTCTCAGGCTATGCTAGTTACTTCAAGGATCTCAAGAATCCCCTCCTCGTGACCTTTGTCATCTTTCTTGCGGTGTAAGTCAGGCCTTTTGAGAATCAATGCTTCTTGAGTCTTGGCTAATTTTTTTCTCGGGTGCTTTAGCACTATCTTTTACGCCAACATTAAGCCCAGCATGGACAAAGCCCAGATCGCTATCAACGTTTTGGCCGGTATCGGTCAGGCCGGTCCTTTGACCCTGCTCCCAGCTGCTATCCAATACACCGCTCCTCACGCCTTCCTCTCCACCGCGACTGGTCTGGCCTTCTCCGCCCGAGCCATTGGCGGCGCCATGGGATCTGCTGTCCTGGACACCATCATCCACGGACGCCTCGCAGGGCATTACGCACCGGCTGTTACCGCAGCGGCTATCGGCGCCGGTCTTCCAGAATCCAGCGTGGCTGACCTGCTGACCGCGATGGCTTCCGGCCTCCGAGAGGGTGTTGAGGGCGCCACCGATGCCGTTTGGGCCGCGGCGTCTGCTGCTGCGCACAAGGAATACGCCCACGCGTATCGGTTGGCCTGGGCTAGTATTATTCCGTTTGTTGTGATTGCAATTGTCGCCATTTGGTTCATGCGTGGTGTCAAGGAGCTGATGACGGGCAAGATCGAGGCCACTGTTGAACACGTTGGCGAGGCCCAGGATGAGGAGAAGGCTGGAAAGAAGAGGCTCAATTTCCATCTTTAAGCGGACTTGTTATCTTCGTGGGTGGACTTTTGTGTTTCCATGATCATCCGAAAACTCGGCAGTGTTCCGTTTTTATGCAACCTCCATCAGAAGTAGTGGATCGCAGTATAATGATCTAATATCGTTGTTAACAAGTTAGTATGTAGAGCCTCGATTGGTGTCGCTCGATGTGATTCTCTATGGGCAAATATGCCCGTGAAAACCTAAAGACTTGTGCAGTCGCTTATGTGGTAGTTAATATTCTCCCGATGTTGATGTCGTGTTTGCCGAGGTCATCAGTGGGATCTTGGTGCGTGAGCCTAGCATTGCATGATGGCAGACTTCGATGAGGCACCATCTCGGTCTGAAATTTCGAAATGGTTGCAATAATAAGACGCACCTTTATGCCTTGCGATGTGCAATCATGTGGCAAAGACGAATCTTACTCCGCGATCGAGCGCAGCACCCCACATTCAATTCAGAGATTGATTGATGCCAAGTCTTGAATCCACCAATGCTGGGTCAAAGATTGTGTGTGCCTCCCTGTCAAATGACATACGCCGAGACCGTTAGCGGGAGTATCCGCATTCCGGGGTTGCTTGATCTGGATATCACTTTCCATCCGCGAAGTTGGGACAGCTTCTTTTCCTGGAATATCTATCCTTGATCGCATAGAAGGGAAGCTTCGAGTTCATTCGGGTGAAGAATAGAGTCCAAGCCCTGTCGTCATAAAGCAAGTAATTCGGCAAAAATTTTAGGGGTGCAACATGCTCAAAAGCCAGGCAGTATTATATTTTCTCTGCTCCTTCTCTGACCTAGAACACAAGCGTGACGGAAATGACCCCTCAGATTCCGAAGAAAGGACATAACATTGATCAGACCAACCATCGTCGACGTGAATCTACCCCCTTCCGATGCGTTCCGACGCTAAAATTCTCGGGTAAGACGGCACCATGTTCAACAGAATGTGGCTCTGTCAGATCGTGTCGCCGGCGATCAAAGACATCACGGGAAATTGCCATCAGCTGGAATTCGGGAACAAAGAAGAACTGGTAAAATTGAGGAAGAGACACAGCCACGGATCTCGAAATAGCCCCGAGTCAAAGCCCCAGGTGCTTTCCTTCCCCCGAACCCTGGGCATAATAGCCAGCCTGGTCTCGAAAATGCCTACAAAGCCACCTGCAAGTGTTCCGCTTTCAGGCTCCAGAGCGAGCGAGTGAGGAGCATCGATCCCGGCCCACTTCGAATGAAACACATTCTCATCCCTGCGCCTGAAAACGGTTGGGCTCAAGTTGATACGTCCAATTATGCGCTGGGAGGACCAATTTTGTCGACGCTTGGGGGCGCTAATCCCCTGCCGCTAAGGTCAGGCCCACCATGCGTCGAAATATTGATCGAGATAGCCCAATGAGAAGCAGTGCGGCTGAAAATACCCGAGTACAAGCCACGATGCTCCTCTTCAGCTAGGGCGGCCTAGGCCTGGACTATTAATTCCTTGTTCCAGACCCCTTCAGGGATTTGGATCATTTTCTCCTGGTGTTCCATTTTCTTTCTGTCCTTGGCCACATCCCGACTTCCTTGGCATCATCACCGTCTCCAACTCGTGCGAGATTCAAGATGCCGTTCGACTTCAAGGCCTACGACGCAAAATGCAATGGCATGACCCCCGAAGAGCTCCAGAGAGAATGGCAGCACTACACGCGCCTGATCTCTGGAGCGTCCACATCAACGGCCGTTTCCGGTCTCGCCATACCCTTGACACTGGGTGTCTCGGTCATCGGTGTCGGCATGGCAGCGCCCGCGATCCACAACGCGAGAAAGAAGCGAGAGATCATCGAAAAGCACCTGCAGAAGCACGGAACGACCCATAATACCCGAAAACGCGATGTCCTCGGCAGCATGGCATTCAGCGGTACGATCGGCGTGGTCACGCTGGGCGTGGGAACGATGGGCGCGGAGGCGATCGCTGCCAATGGTGCCGAGCACGGTATCTCGGCGATTGTGCAAAACGAGACGGCGATTAAGGTCGTTACCCATGCTGCCATGGATGGGGCGGGCATGGGTATCGAACATTTACACACGAACCATGTGAAGAAAAAGGAAGCACACAAGGCATTTAAAGCTGCGGGAGTGTTCAAGGCGGTTGAGAATGCCAAGGCCGCCGAGGCCGGATATTCGGTTCAGCCCTACCAGCCCTACACGTACGGACCTGGAAGCAGTACTCAACCTCAGACCTATGCCTACGGTCCTGGGAGCGCCGCCCCACCATATACTTATGGCCCAGCGGGTAGCGCCCAGCCTCAGACCTATGCAACATATCCCGACCAGACCTGGGTGCAACCTCCTCCAAGTTACACTGCGAGCACTAATGGCCCATCTGCCGGATTCGTTGCTGATTCCAAAACGCCCGTCGCGCCGGTTCAAGCTCCCCAAAGCTACCAATACCCGAATGGGACCGCAGCCACACAACAACCTTACCAGTACGGTCCAGCCCAACCGCAATACCAGGCCAATCAACAAGCAAACGTCGCTTATCCTCCTGCGTCAGGAGCTCCCCAAGACCGAAGCATTCAGCCGACCGGGGTAATTCCCAATCAACAGTCGGTCCATGCCGCATATGGAGCCACTGTGCCGGGATACCCCCAACAAACCCAGCCCCAGACCGCTCAGCAGGGAGCCCCTTCGACATCCCAAGATGTCCAGGCCAACCATGTCCCTACTCAAAGTACTTTGGCCGGTCCTGTAAGCGCGTACTATTCAGTTTACGACATGACATCGATGGCCGAGTCTCTTCCCGGACCTCCACGTGCACAGCCTGCGAACGAACTCAGTGCTACCCCTGCTTCCCAGGATAGAGGCTTGGAGGCCCATGCTCCTGTGTCGTGCAATACACCCTCAGATGCCCAGCAACCCATCAACCCTCAGGAAGCGCACTCCGCACCGCCAGCGCCATCGGCTCCTACCAAACCGACCCAACCAGTCATGCGCTCATCATTCGCGTATGAATCCTTCGACTACTACGAGCCTCAACCAACTGTGACACCAGAAAAGCCCGAAGACAAACAACCAAGCCCTCAGCCGGTAGATCACCAGTCCCATCAATCTCCATCTACTCAGCCCCAAGGACCAGACAACCAACAGTGCCATGGCCCTCAAATACCACCCTCTGTTGTCCCTCCTCAACAGTCTCAAAATAATGCATCGCAGTACACGACCCCGCCTCAGTCATCCTACTACCAGGAGACAAGTAGCCTTTCTCAGCAGCAAACCGGCAACTCTTCGTATTCGACTCAGGCGTCATCCTCGGCGGCATCATATTCCACCGCGGGTTACCCCCATGCTGGGTCATGCCCAACCCCTTTGTCCACTTATTCTTCCGCCGCTACTCCAATCTCGCCCACAGTTTCTGTCTGCTCGACTCCGTACCAACCATACCAAACTTACCGTCCCCAGGATTATGCCTCGATGCCCAATAACAACTTACCCCCACCGCCTGCGGCCCCTGTCGCAGCAGCAAGCGCCACCTCAGCTTATAATCCATCCTACGCAGCACCACAATATCATTATGGACCTGCGCCGACGGCAAGCCAGGCAAGCAACACCACATATCAGCCTACTCAAGTGCCCGCCCAGAACCAAGCCCAACCACAACCACAAGCGACATACAACGCCCCGGTTCAGGTTGCACCGCAACAGCAACAGTACCAAAATTATGGTTCTGTACCCCCTCAGCAAACAACTCAGCAGCAGTATTCTTACCAACAACCCCAGCAATACCAAGCCCAAGCGCCTGCGCAACCGCAGCCATATCCATATGCCCAGCCCCAGACGGCTGCTCCCCAGTCATACTCGTACCCGACAAACTGGAGTGGAAATCCGAGTTACGTCCAGTGATGCCGCACTTGTTAGAGCATGGCCGAGCTGAGTGCTTCGGAATATGCCGAATACTTGCGGTGAGGTGAGAGCTACCTGTCGACAGAGTGAATTTAGACAGGAGATTTGAGGACCAGAGTCGTTTGCAGTCGAAACGACGAGGCGTTCATTTTTCAGCACGGAGAGGGTTTCATGCCAGTAGAATATTGTTTTCGGTTGTTTAGGGTGGTGATTTGAATGATGCCATTTGAGAGGTCTGGGAGTCGATAAGATATAATGAGTGAGAAGTAGAAAGGATCTGGCGTATCGGAGACATCCCGAGTCAATGGGAATATAATTCATATTATTCAGTTTTACAAATCTGGTGAAAGTACGCGTTAGACCACGCTTCCATTAGTACGTCACAGGCGAACGACCATTTCAATACTGAGGCGAATGAAGTTGGATACTCGCATCCGCATCACTATGTCGAGACTACATCCGTGGACATGAACGGACGCGCCTGCCGAGTGCCGACGCTTACTTAGTAAAAGCAGGTGAATTCAATTTCTTCATCACAACTACGTTGGGTCAAGCTGCAAACATTATTACAGTCTCTCCTATCCTTCAGCATATCAGCCAAAGAGCCATCTCTTAGATCGTGAGGCAAGTCCAGGCTTATTGGTATGCCCGACTCTCTCCATGGATATATCCCCTAGCATCCCCTCGAACTCCCCACCTTTCTCCCACGCCTTCTCTACCGTATCCATGCCGAAATGCTTTGCTACAGACTCTCCATCGCCGTAGAGAATCACCTTGGCACACAGCTTTTGACTTAGGGCCTGCCGCACTTCCCTCCATGTCGGCCTAAACAGAGCTGGAGGCGAGATACTGATATCCCCACCCCAGCTAATGTTAACCTGCCTGCAGCCGTTAGTGACGACCATTTGCACTGGGCTCGCCTTGGCATCGAGGCAAGCCATGTATTCCGGTTTTCCTAGCTCCGCATCGTGACCAGCCGGTGTAAAGCGGAGCTTTGCAGTGTACTATTGGTAATTTTTCGATGGTTAGTGGACGTCATCCCTTTTGATACTCTTTGGGAATCAAGTCTCCGTACCTCATACATGTACCACAGCACGTCTGTTCCACTGACTGACTCTGTTTCAGAAAAGATTTCGGAATCTGCCTCGGCGTCCAGAAAAGCTGCCCGATCGGGCGTTTTAGGTCGTACCCCGATTTCGTTGAACAACCTCTGGACCTCTTCATCGGGATATATCGGGCAATGGATATGGACGATCCTGCGCTTCCAGTCGTCCTTGAAAGAAGAGTTTCCACGCAAACGTGCCCTATCGTCCATGGCATCGAATGTGGCCCAAATCTTCTGCAACGCAGAGAGGAGATCCGAAGGCTTGGAAACAGCAACCGAGATGAATAGACCTGTCGTCCTCGGTTGAGAAAAAAGCGACGGCCGCAGCTTCCACGTAGGATCTGTTGCGAACTCCTCCCCACCGCAAGTCACAGCGGAGTAACGCAAGTGGCTATACTCGCTTCGAGCATCTGGCGCGAGTCCCAATGTTGTGCGGATGGCCCTTGGACATGGCATGTCTAAAATCAAGTGGCCCTTGAACAGAAACACATCCCGAACACTCTTCCATTTTCGCGCGACCTTCTTATCTGGTTGTACATCCTTTCTACCACCTTCTGGATGTTTATCTTCGCCGGTGTTCTCGGTTGCGCTTTTCTCGACATGTGTTTGTTTCCCTTCCCCCCTCGCCTCCTTTTGTGCTTCGTCCACTACCGGTGCTGGAGGATAACGTCTCTTGGAACTCTCTCTATTGCCGACAATGATCTGTAAGCGCAGCTCTCGGTAATGATCGTTTATCTGGGTGGCGATGGTATTGACTGTTGCGGTAGTAGTCAAATCTCTGGGGGTTCCATCCTTTGCTCTTTCCCCAAGTCTAACTGTCACTGCCCGAGGCAGAGCTTTCATCTCTGTGGTAACGGTGCTCGACAGCGCTTCCGATGCCGGGGAAGCTTGCTTGAACTCCAAGTTTATGGATGTCGGCACCTCCTGAGCTGCCGACCGTCTGCAGGGCACAAAGATGGTTAGCATAAACTAAGATAGCTTAGGATCCTCGGAGATTACATACAGGGCGAGAACCTCCAGCGCCAGGCGCAGTGCCGATGTAGATCCTTGTATGCTGCCCTGTAATCTCTCAACGTCCCTGTCCTTCGCATCTTTCCAGCGGTGAGCGCGTGTGAGGTCCTCGACTTCGTAGATTACGGTATTGCAGGAGGAGACAATGTTGCAGACATGGCTTCTGACCAACGTCTCTGGAAACTCGTTTGCCTTTGCCTGTACTAACTCTAAGGCTCTTCGCAGTAATAGGATTTCCCTCGAAACGTGGTTTAACCTGTCCTCTGGCCCTCTGCTTGCGCTATCTAGCCGATGATTTAGATAACTAGCGGCAGCGAGAGCTTTCTGGCAGCTGCGGGTGATGGACCCCGTTTCGGATATCGTCGGTGGCAGCTCCTTGCCGGAATTCATGGCGCTAAGCCCAACTTTTCCTGCTTGTGCTTTAGGCAGTGGCGTTTATCAGAGTGGGCATCTGTCGACCACAACGCAAATCCGATGGAGGAAGCTCTGGTGATGTCTCAGATGTCTTGGAGCGCGTAGGACCTAACCCCGCACTTGGTCTGACATGCTGACAATGAAATCCAATCACTTGGAATTAGCCGCAGTTTTGTAGCAGTACCGCCTACAATGTACTCGAAGGGGTGTGTTATGCACCTGTGAAACTGTTGCTCGATTGGATCAGGTCATAGAATCAAGACAGGCAACCCAGAGACCCTCGGTCGTCGGCTATGTAGTGCAAAGGACACGAAGGAACGGTGTATTTTCAACGGAGAATATAGTGACGACTATTCCACTGAGCAATGTGATGATAGACTATTACAACGTGACCATGCTTTGCGAGTACATCCGATTCCTATCAGGGCCGCGCAGCTGTCCCAGACCCCAGAGAAAACTAAATTCGTTCCTGGGCGAAGGATATGATATCTCACGGAATCAAATTGCTTGAGAGAAAGAGAGACTAGAATCTACGACGAAAAATAGCTCTCACAGGTAGCTTGAGTAATGTGGATGAACTTGGTGACAATAACTCAAGAAAACATATCCCTGCTCGCCTCAGCTGACCCGGGAAACTACTATTCCGACCGAGAAGAGGTAGAGTCCTGGCGTACTTTGGATCCAAAATATGGAAGTGCGACATAGATGCCGTCTCCTTCAAGCCGCTGGCTTTCTTCCAGGAAGTTACCCATACCTCAGAAGACTCCGAGTTTGGTTAAGTTCTTCCCGCATCCATCTCGGAAATCCGCCCTCTATCAACCCTCAGCAGCCCCCATGCACCGGCTGGTACATCAGATCACTTGTAGATTGCCATTTGAAATAGGCAACGTTTCCTTGTGTCGATAACTCAAATCCATTCAAGCCGACTGGAGAACCACTCGACCTGCGACCCAAGTTGAAAGACGCCGATGGTTATCAGCTAACTCACCACATCCACATCTTGCACTTTGACCGACCCTCATCCTCCGTTTCACTTCCGTCCCTACAGGTTTCCAATCTCTGATTTACCTCGTTTATTAACCTCTCACACCGCCAAACGAGCCAGATTGCTTGGTTGGATAGCTTGGGATATGTTTGACCATATTGGCTGTGCGGCCCTTGGTTCTCCCAGGTAACTTGGACGTCAGCAGGCCAGCAGAAAGGGAAACCCGAGCCGAGCGGCCGCTGCAAAGATCCCATCAATTATCCTCATTCGACGTGTAGTGCGTGTTACATCACTATTGAACACATGCCATGCATCCGTGACATTCTTGAGTTCCACTCTCTAGAGACACATATTCGGTCGGGATGAATGTTCTGGTGGGGACATCTATGGAGTTCTTGCCAATGGAAGCTAGAATATCCGGAGTGTGGCGCCAACGATATAGATGACAGAGGAACTCCACTTACGGGATGTTATCCTGACAAGACGCTTCCGATGTGCATTGGTCTACTGTCGGCTCCAAAGCATTTCTCCAGTCGCTCCTCCGTGAACGACATCGGCCTACAGAGTGGCGTAGCATTTCCTAGATTAGAAATGAAGATGAAGAAGAGGTGATCCTGGAAATGGGAAGAGATACTTCGCATTGTCTAGAATGGAGATGCTGGCTGGCTATCGCGGGCTACATTTTCGGGTCGCCACCGACCACATTTGTATGCAGGTTGCGACGCCAGCGTTGCCGTGGCATGGAAAAAATTGTACAATGAGGTTACGACGCTGCTTGTTAATTATACATGTAGATATTTCCAAGGCAAAAAAAGCTGGTCCGCGTGGTGTTGGAAGATTCGGCGAGCAGGAAGCAATCGGCGACTGGGGTTCTCCCCCCTGCCACCATTTTCCCACGCGTTTGACAGCCTCGAGCCCTCGACAAATCACACTTCGGATCACATATTGCGGTGCTGTTTTCAACGTTGCTTTTAACCTGCAGACGCGTCTTAAACTTGGCCGTCATGCATCGCACCTGTGTGTGTTTTGCTTGACCGCAACGCCCGACTGACTTTCCGTAAAGGATTGGCGTATCAAGACAGCTTGAGGTGAGAGATAGAGAGTCGATCCTGAACTATGTACTAGATGTTATTTGCTGGTTGTAGTTCGCCCTCGGCTCAATCCTTGAAAACCGGGCGGACTTGGATAGAGCTGAAAAAAGAATAAGAAGGAGAAAAAGCAGAGTTCCACATTCAGCTGTGGGTCTATCGTGATGAAATGGCCGAGGCTTTTCTTCCAACGCCGCCTGCTAGCTCTGGTTTCCTGACTTGCAGCCAAGAGCAGATTCTCGCTACGTGTGCGTGGTGATCCCGGACCTGTGACCCTCCTAGCTTTCCTGCCTAATGATTGCTGAGACCTCATGATTATCTTCAAGTCATAAACACTTGGTAGTGCAGCCTCCTAGTGTTGGCCTTATCAGTTAACCACTTAAATTGGGTGAAGCGGCACTTCTGAACCGTCTTCATCGGGGATCAAGTGCTGGGATTTCCACGGCGGCAGTGATACGTTTCCTGTCTCGTTAGACCTCATTGCCTAGGCGCTTGAATCTACTGTACGCTGCGGCATGGTTTCATTCCGGCGGTCCGCATACAAGCTGCGAGAAGCATTTGTGCCCCACATAAGAAGCATGCTTCCGCACCTCAATCCTGTATCGGCTTTGACGGCGAGAGTGGCTGGCTGGCGAGGGGGACTAATGGGGGGAGGGCAGCAGAACGCGCCACCCCTCGGTGGTTATGGCCCGGTTACGGGGTGAGAAAGTCGAATGGGAGCAATGTGACATAGTTGAAGCTGCAAGACGGCCAATGAGTTATAAGACTTGCGTTGAAAAGAGAGATTTATGAGGTCCTCTGCCAGCCCTTTTGCAATATATAAAGACAGCAACTATTTCCTCGACGAGTTTCAAAATCCTTCTCGTCACATTTTCACAACAATCCAGCCCTCGAACATATACAGCCCTGGAAATTCAATTTATAGCCCCTCTTCAATTCCACTCACCAATATGTCACACAGCACTCTTGGCAACGGCGAACGGCTCTACCCCGGCCAGTGTCTCGTTAGCCCTGATGGCGACACCCAGTTGAAGATGCAGCTAGATGGCAAGCTTGCCATTTACTGGGACAGCCAATGCAAATACCAAAGCTCCAAGGATCAAGTTTGGGATGTAAAGGGTCTCAATATGCAGGATGATGGCAACTTGGTGATTTAGTAAGTGGTTGATTCCATGTTCTCTCCCCTCTCCCCTATCATTCAATGTCCCTGTACCCGTCCTCTAGCTATGCTGCCATCTTCTTTCATCTTCGAAGGCTACCGTTTCGGCTGACGAACTTTTGTTCTAGCGACAATCTTGACAAGCCCATCTGGAGCGCCGGGACTACCCTCCGTAGCGGGGGCGACAAAGTCGTGCTGACAGTGCAGAACGACGGAAACGCTGTTCTTTACCAGAGCGAGGTGCTCTGGGCTAGTGATAGCGTAAAAAACAACTAGAGGAAAGGAATTTTGAACTAGCCTGAAGCTTCGTGATGCATGAGCGATGGACACTATAGTTGAAATAGTCGGTTGGGGAAGAACTACCTGTTACGTGGCCTCGATCTTCACCATCTCATCCAAAGTTTAGCTTTCAATCAATCCTTCGGCTTGTTTTTTATACATTGAGAGGAGTAGACAGGCCCTATGAGAATTAACCTCCCCCAATCCTCTATGGCCGACCCAACCCCTTCTTATAATCGAGACGAACTTCATATTACCTAGACTACTGCCCGAACCTTTCCAAGCCTAAGCCCAATGCCATGGTCTGCTGACTCAAATGGACCTTAGCAGGGCACCTCGCCCAGATCTGCCTGCCTTGAGTGTGCCCCTTTTGCGTCTTCATTCTCGCTGCGTGAAACCCCGTTCCTTCAGTAGTCGGGCATGCTTGGATCTTGGCATCGGGTGAATTTCTCCTCGAACATTTTCTCTATCCTAACATAAATGTCCCCCCAATTGCTTGTTGATATATGCCATCTCAGTCCTTTCTGCCTCTCAGAGATGTTGACAGCCGAACACTTTTGGTGAGCAAATTTCTAGGCCCTCCTGGGTATCTGTAGTAACTTTCCCCCTTGTCTCCGGCTCCATCTCCAGTCTTGTTTGCAAGACTCAATTCGAGTCATTAGCTATGTATGCTCAATGTATTTTCATAAGCCTATAGTCTCAGTTTCAATAGGCTCTACCGTCCATCTGATTTGAACAATAACAGACAAATCTTTTGCCTATCTCAACGTGCCTCGTATCACTTGCATCCGGTCAAATCTTAGGGAGATATCACGATGTCTATGACTAGAATTTTTACTCATTTTCAAAGAAAAAGACACAAAATCCATATTCTAGGTTACACTTATGTGTATCAAACTACTTCCAGCACTAATAGCCCTTCAAGAGTGTAGCTCGATCCACTCGTTAACAAGGCCTTTGTAATCGGAGACTCGGTACGCTTCCATAATCTCCTTGTACAAGCTTTGCTTCCTATTATACGTCAGGCCCATGTCTGAAAGAAGCATATCCGTGTACGGAATGCTATCCACTACGAGATCGGGATATCGTTCCCCCGCGCCACCCGTCTCTCTTGGACGACGGATCCGTTCGAACTCAGTATGATAGAAAGTATCATGCTTGATCGTATTGTAATCGGGTTCTTTGTTTGATCCCTCGAGGTGCGGGATCCTGCTATCAAAGTAAGATGTGATCCACAGCGCTTGAGCTTGGGAGAGGATCGCGGTGTGGATGGTGATGTGTGCGCCGATGATCGCGAAATTTCTTCGCCGAATAAAATCATGGTGGTAAGGGACGACAAATCGATAGAGGCGATATGGTGAGGACTCGCCCTTTTCTTTCTTAGACGGCAAGGTTTCCGCATTCAGGGACGCAGGAAGGTTTCGGATCGGTTCCCGCCTCAATATTGGCGCTGAGTTCCAGACCTCTTCGCGCACCTGAGCTTCGAGGGATGGATCGGAAGGGAGCTCTCCTGGGAATCCGATCTTGGTTGCAACATCTTCCGGGAGAAATTTGATATTCGGTTTAGCCTCCCATCCGGTACAGCAGACAATGGCATCCGCCGTTATAGATGTCCCGTCGGAGAGTTGGACGGTTCCTTCTGACAGAGAAACTACCTCGGCAGCATGAGCAGTGATCTTTCCATCCTTAGCCAGATCAAACCAACTCGTTTCGTAATTATGGATGCTGAGCGAGTTGCCCATCCAGTATGTCGATGTCCAAGGTTTCAGGCTCTTAGTACCCAGATGGCCGTCGTATTCGTTGAGAGATACAACTTTTGAGTCGAGGTGGCTCCAGAATAGCGATATCAATTTCTGACCTACCCATGAACGATTCATGGCGGCTCTCATGGTCTTTCCAGAAGGGCCAAACGGGCTTGGATCCAGCCAGGATACTAAGCGCGTTGACGAGAGACCAGCAAGCGAGGTGAAGAATCCTGGGAACTTAGCTGGCCACACCCAACTCGGGCCACCTCCGGAGCGGCGCATGATCATATGAGCATTGGCACCGAAGCGGGCGGCGGAGGTATAGCAGACATCCCAGGCAGACTTGTTTCCACCGATCACGACGACAGTCTTCGATGATGCTATGTCCTCGGCACGAGATTTGAAATCCTTGGCGTGGAAGATGTGACCCCTGAAGTTTTCTCGTCCTGGGAGAGGAGGCATAAACGGTTGCGAGCTGAGCCCAGTTGCCAGGACCAATTTTGAGGCCAGAACCTCCCCGCGGTCCGTCGTGGGTTCCGTATCCAACTTTCCTGTTCCAGGCGACGATGGACGGGACGTAGAGTAGCCGATCTGCCATAAGCCACTCGGCAAGAGCGTGGCGGTGTCAACTTTTGTTCTGAGGCGGATACGGGACTCCAAGTCGTAGTGTTTCGCAAAGTCGCACAGGTACTTGTGAACGACAGTTCCAGGGATATGTTGTCCCGGTTCAAGACCATAGAGTTTGGGAGTCAGTGGAAAATCACTGAACTCGAAGGTGCCCACAATGTTGTTCGTCTTGAGCCCGGGGTAAAGTCTTTCCTCAGCCCAGGTCCCACCAATCGACTCGCCGTAATCAAGAATCAGGATGTTAGCCTCCGGGTGAGTCTCGATGTAAGTCTTGGCCATGACCAGTCCATGCCAGCCTGTTGTTAAGAAGTACATGGGGTTAGAAGCTACGAAAGACACCACTCTTTTGGGAGATTGTGTAGAAAATGCATACCAGCTCCGACGATGAGGAGATCAACGCGATCCATGCTATCGATTGTCGAGAGGGGGGGGAATGAAAATGGAAGAGGTCGATCTTAGTGCGGTGTCTTGTTTAGGAGAGTGTAAAAAGAAGACGACAAATGAAAAGGGTGTGTTGTAGCGTGTGCCCAAAAGATTGCGTGTCGCTATTTAGTATGAGGTAAAATCCACTCCAGGCTGTAGAGGGAGGCGTTCTGCTCGGTGTCTTTAAGCATGCGATGCTATAGAAATCCAATGAATCACATCGCGGAGGCCCGTAAATATATTGAGAAGCAAGGCTGGGTTAGCGGATAGTAATTGTTGGATGTTTTGAGATTTCTTTCCGGTCGGGAAGTCGATCGGCTTGATATGGGTGTTATTTCCTGCAGCGCCGGGGAAAGCAACAGCTCCAATCCCGGACCGTTCCATCTTCTCCGCCTATTCTCTACAAACAAAATATACAATTGAGCACGTTTGCAAATACACTAGAGATTAGGTGCAGAAGGGAAGGGATGGCAGCGGTGCACTCTGGCGGATGAAAGACGCAGGAAGACCGCAAGTGGGGAAGTCTCCGGTTAGATTCCAAATCGGATCCGTACCGGATACGTACATCGGCAAGTGGACCGGCCTTGGAGGTTAAACTTCAGTCCGATGTCATTCATTCCATTTGCTTAACATATGAACCCCTCATGCCTCTTCCAATCCTGGAACAACTGTGAACGTGCGCTTAGATCTTTCTTACCTCCACCCCGTCAACCCATCTTAAAATTTCGAAGCTTCAAGCAAGAAACGCGAACATGGCAGTCGATAAATCCGGCGTTTTGGAGATTTCCAAGTGGCCCACGGCCCAAAAGTTTGTTGCCCGGTGCGCTGAGTTTTTAAATGAGGTGCAAGACCTGTGAGTTTCTTGCCTTCTTCTTTTTTTCCCCTTTCTTATGTTTCTCTGTAAGTTTTTTTGGTGAGCAACTATGGGAATGAAGGAAACTCTATTCTGACGTCTGCCATGATCCAGCACTCCAGGAAAGGATCTAGAAGCGAGGCTTAACAGAGACTATGGCCCGGGAAACCCATACTACGACGATTTCTGCTCATATATCCGGCAGGGACTCAATGAGGGATGGGTAGCAGAGACGGAGCTCGACGGGCGCAAGTATCGCAGAGGAAGGATCGCCTTGCCCACGGCGCAGACGAAATACTGTAGCATTACAACGGTCTTTATGGACAGCCAGGAGGAATACTCCGGTCAGTACCACGCTCATCCTTACGGCGAGATCAACTGCGTGGTCCAGATCGATGAGGGTGCGGAGTTAAAGGGAATGCAGGGCTGGCAAGGCGCTGGGTGGACTTCACCGGGGCCCGGCACGCACCACTATCCCCAGGTGCGCAAGGGTGCCCTGGTAGCATTGTTTTTCCTTCCGGCCGGGCGTATTTCTTACAATGCCAAGCCAGGAGAACCACAGCCTATTTCTCTTTAAAGCTACCAGACATTAGGAAGCCATCAGGCCTCTCCCGATGACGGTGTCCCGTATGTTCTGTTGCACACGGCATACTCATTGAAATGAACTGCACATCGACCAAGAATGGCTCACCCTACTTCCCCCTTAATCCGCTTGCGCTAGATTTCGTCTTGACAACTTTATCTATCTCCCGAATCTCATAATAATGTGAGGACTGAATTCTTTCTGACCAATTACAATTCACGACCGCTCAACGCGAAGTTGGGACTCTGGGAGCGTGTCTGTAAGTTACATAACAGAACACGATCTCATGAGTCACAAGGAAACTAATATTCATTGTTTGAACCCACGTGGTATCACATCAGCAAGGCCTGCTTCGGCTGCTGATCAATCATAAGAAGGTGCTTTTCAAGATCAATTAATCTTCTTGGTCTTCGCTTGTCTGGTTTTTTTTTTTTTTTTTCAAGTTGGGTAGTACAAACAGTCTTGACGTTTCTCTTGACGTCTCCTTTTGATGCTTCTCGGCCAGGATGATTGATTCTCTTGGTCGATCATCGCGCATCATGGCCCCGAGCTTCCTATTACGCCCGGGTCCAGTGCCTGAGTAGTGTAGCTGCTTCATCGGGCGGGTCATATTACTTACAAATTATGTGCCTACAAGAGAAATCCTTTCCATTCCAAGGTTCTCCTTGTCCTCCGTTCCCCTCCGGCTTCGATCATTTGAGATATATGCACACTTTGCTAATCTAGTATTGTAAAGAATATGCATATCCGATATAATGAAATCTATCCGATGTCGCGGGACGTATCCGAGCAATACGGTAAGCAAAGTCTATCCGGGCCGTCTCATCTATCCGGCGTTGTCGGACGCTCCGCTTCGCCTTGGTACCCCCAGCATCGTTAATATCTTCCCTCCTTTTGGTAAAGGCTCCATGAATAGCTTCTGCCCCACATGCCGTCATTTTCCAAAAGAGATCCTTTCCCTTGTCTAACTACCAATTGCGGATGTTGAAAGTGACCAGAGTTACTCGGCAGGATCGGTAAGTCTTGTTTAAACTGTTTACCCCACACTCCACTCCTGCACACCCGTTACCGCTGTAAACCGGGAGGTGACGCGAAATGTCCATCCCCCAGGTTGTTGAAAACTTCAGTTGAATATCTTATCTCGAATCTTTCCGAACAATTGAGATGTTGTCTCAAGATGGCCTAGCGTGAAAAATAGCTTCGTAATTGCATATGCTCCATATCTCCCTAGCACAGCATTGCCTGCCCAGCTTGACATCTACATAAATGTTCCGCTTCCGCCTTCGATTACATCCTGCCTAGGTGCTTCCTCCCCCTTTATAAAATCGAGGCGATTCCAGAACCCTTTGCACCTCAACCCATTTCCTTTCCAACCTCGGCCAACCCGGTCATCCCCACCGAAAGGCATCTTTCCATCATGGATCTCGAAAAGCCCGGCTTCCAGGAGGAGGGCGTTGCGCAAGGTGCCTCGCCCCATAGTAGCAAGATGGCTGCGTGCACCGACAAGCGAGTCTACCTCTCACAGTTCCTGCTTTCCCAGTTTCCATCCGCTACCATAGATGTGCTGACTAGCGCATCCAATATACAGATCTAGCCAGTCTACCATGCACATTGAACCTTCAGTGGAAAGAAAACTCCGTCTCAAGATAGACCTCGCCATCATGCCTACTGTGGCACTTTTGTACTTGTTCTGTTTCATTGATCGCGCAAATCTTGGTTCGTCGACCGTATACTTTCTGCTTCTATTCATGTTGCTATGGCGCTAATATTCGAACTCTCGACGTCACAGGTAACGCCAAAATCGCGGGCATGGACAAAGATTTACACATGAAGGGATACGACTACAACATCATCATCACCTCTTTCTATATATCCTACATCGTCTTTGAGATTCCCACTACCATGCTATGCAAGTACATGGGCCCTGGATGGTTCATACCACTGACCACTATCCTCTTCGGCGTTGCATCCCTCGGAACTGCGTGGGTGAACACTGTACCTCAAGCCTCGGGGGTCAGGTTCATCCTTGGGATATTTGAAGCTGGAATGATGCCGGGGATGGCATATTACCTATCCAGGTGGTATCGCCGCGCCGAGCTCGCCTTTCGGATCTCGCTCTACATCGTCATGTCACCCCTCGCAGGTGCATTCGGTGGTCTCCTTGCCTCTGCTATCCTCAAGCTTGATAGGTTCGGTGGCCTGCATACCTGGCGGATGATCTTTGCTATCGAGGGCATAGTCACCATTGGCCTCGGGTTGATAGGGCTTCTCACATTGACGGATAGGCCGGAAACAGCCCGTTGGCTTTCTGAGGAGGAAAAAGTTCTAGCAGTGGAGCGAGTGAAGGCTGAAAGAGTAGGCACCACCGAGATGCTCGATAAGATTGATTCAGCCAAGATGTTCAAGGGAATTTTCAATCCTATAACACTCGGAACCGCCACCATATTCCTTCTGAACAACGTTACCGTCCAGGGCCTTGCCTTCTTCTTACCTACCATTGTGAAGACAATCTATAAGGACGCCAGTGTTGTTCGCTTACAGCTACAGACCGTTCCGCCCTATATCGTCGGTGCCTTCTTTACCTTGCTCTTCCCGCTTCTGAGCTGGCGCTTCGACAAGCGGCACATCTTTTTCGCCATCTGTGCGCCCATCACCATGATCGGATACATTATGTTCCTGGCCTCCGATGAGCCAAAGGTGCGTTATGGTGCGACTTTCCTGGTTGCTCTGTCGGTCTTCCCATTTGCGCCCTTGGCAAACGGTCAAGTGAGTGCCAACGTCATCAGCGATACGGCCAGAGGTGCGGCAATCGCAACAACTGTCATGTTTGGGAACATTGGTGGGCTGGTGTCCGGTTGGAGCTTCTTACCTTGGGACGCTCCCGATTACAAGATTGGAAACGGCCTGAACCTGGCAACTTCCTCGACAGTGCTTGTGTTGGCGATGGCAATGTTTGTGTGGGTCAAGATCGACAATGGGAAGAGGAAGAGGCGCGATGGTGCGCGAGAACTGGATGGTCTAACTCAGGGTCAGATCGAAGATCTGGACTGGAAGCGTCCCGACTTCTTCTGGAGATTGTGAGTTTCTCGGAAACGTAGATGTATGTCGGATTGGAGACAGACATACTGCGATGGTGAAGTGGCGCCGTGAAATAAGAGGTCCGGTTGTACAGGAACAGAGAGAGACTCACTGAGCCCTCGGGCATCCTGACCTAGTCTCTAGGCGAGGTAGCTTTGATGGAAAGAAGCTCCCTTTAGATTCATGTTCTCATTACATATTATCAGGCCTTCCAAGCCCCCCTTTGTTTAATTTCTTATTTATTGATTTTCAGGGTGTCTTAAATGAATCCAAGATCTACTCTTCACGCATCGGATCTGAGTGTTTTCAACCCCTTTACTGCTAAGTACCGAGGTAGACCAAGTCCGCTGGCGCCTGGGCTTGGCATTTCACCGGATACGTACCGGATACGTCCAGATCATCCGTGCCCAGCAGTGGCAAGGATTAAAGTGAGGCTACCGAGAAATAGATAAGGTCCGCCTCCACGCAATCTGGGCAGTTGGTGTTCCATTGGTCTATTCTTTACCCCTGGAGCCTCACTGAGTCCAACTCTTAACTTGAAAGAGAAGATATGTATCACTGATCCCTGGTATTGGACCTGGGCCACGAGGACACCAGCCACAATCGATATCTTTTTCTTGGCGTTATCTTGAACCCAACCGAGTGGATGAGAGATATGCGGGGGTGGCGTAGGTGTTGGTATCTTGGGGCGATTTGGCACTTCTCCGATTGGATATGCCGTGTGGAGATTGCTCAATCTTTCGCGTTAGCGTGTTGGATCCTTCTTATCTCTTGTTCTGTATGCTCAAACTCCGTAAATGCCGACCATCCTCTGCCATTCAACAATAGATAGACTGTCCTTACGACGATCACTGGGAGCTTCGCTACCTCGTTCACCTCCCTAGAACTATTCTTCAGTCATTACCCATTCTCCGCCCTTATGCCTCGTCCCAAGGTGACAGAAGAAGCACGACGGCGAGTCGCCAAAGCCTGTCTCCGCTGCCAGGAGGCAAAACACAAATGCGACGGATTGACGCCTTGCGCCCAATGCTCAAAACGCGGTCGAGTGTCGGAGTGTAAGTACTCGCCTCTCGAAAGATCCTATGGTCGTCGCCGCCGCCGTCGGAATGTCCAGCATCAAGATGGCCGAGAGAACCGCGGGTCAACGGCGCCGAGGTCGACAGATAACGAGGAGTCACCGCGACATCAATCTTCAGTGCCGAAAACCCGTCAACCGAGAGAAGCACAGCGAACTATGCATGTTAGGGAATTGACCATCCCCCGAAAGTCTCGCACACTTTACGATACGAGTGGTAGAATAGGTACGTACGACGGCGATCGCCTTCCCCCACGGCTCGCGAAACCTGTGACTAAACCTGTCATATCTGGCCAGTTTATTTGGGAGACTGCGCCGCTCCCGCGTTTCTCCAACATCTCCAGGGATTCCTCGAGAGCGAGCTATGTCTCTCAGCAGAGCACTCGGGCTTCTCAAAATTAACTGCGATCGAGGAGATTCCTCTCTACGAGGTGGAAGCTAGGCCGCCAGGAGGCCCGGGGAGTGTCTGCGACCTGCAGGACTTAATAAATGTGTACTTTGTCTCTGTACGATCATTCCCAGCTTCGGTTAGACTAACACGGATTTAATCCCTGTTACTAACGCGTTCCTGCAGTCCTGTGGAATATTGGACATCATTGATCGGTGCCAAGTCGATGACCTCCTTCAGAGCTGGAAGAGCTACAGTCTAGCGAACACCGGACGCACGGCAGTGCTCTTTTTGATTCTCGCATACGGTGCCCAATCGCGAAGCGGGAGCGTAGCCGATATCCAGTACTCTCAGTACTATTACCATCACGGTCGGCGGTTAGCGCTCCTCGAGCTGACGAATGAACCAAGCGTCGAGACTGTTCAGGCATTCGTCCTGATCTCGCTTTACATGCTCGCTTCTTCTCAGCGGAACGCGTCCTTCCTTAACCTGGGCATAGCAATCAGTGCAGCCAAGTCTCTTGGCTTTCACCGTGATGATGTCAATGCCATGTTTCCCGAGAACAACACCAACTTGAGGTAATTGCAATTCAATAATGGAACCCCCTGAAAAGTTCTGTTCTGACGATGAGGTTAAAGGAGCCGGATCTGGAGATCTCTCCGATATCACGACCTATTCTTCTGCGCTATGATGGGGCGAACTCCATCAACCTTGACCACAGACTCCTATTATTCAGAGAAACAAGTCCAAGATCAGAGCATACCGAATTCGGACTCGGGACAGCAACTTGCTCTCACCGAGGCTGTGCGGGCCTTTTCCATCCTCGAGCGCACAGTTTCCGAAATATACACCAAAAACACAGCATCCCTCGCTCACCTAGAGTCACTTGCTCGAGAACTGCAAGCGGCGACCTCCAATATCCCCGCTGAACTACGTACGGTGACTACCGCGGAGAGTCCAGAGCAGAGACATGTGATCAGGAATGCACATGTCGCCTGTAGCTATTATTTCAGCATGATGCTACTGACTCGCCCATTCTTAATTTCTTGCATTCAACAAAAGTGCGGTCGGGCAGGCGATAAATCCAGGGCTGATGCTCCAGTGACCGAAGGCGAGGAGTCGACTCTCAGCCCGGAGATCTCGCAAGGTGCGCTCGCCTCTATAGATTCAGCCATTCACGTCATCCAACTTATCCACGAGCTCTTAACAACCCACATGCTCTACAACAACATGGTACTCATCATGTAGGTCGCCTCACAGATCCTTTAGAAATCCTAGCTGACTCGGTTCTTCATTTTAAACCATAAGTGCAATGGTGTTTGTCGCTTCTCTCACGATATGTTCGGCTCATCTGGGCCGCCTCGGCTACCTGGCAAGCAATGAACTGGCTATCCGCCAAGCCGAGGAGATATTGCAGCATTTTTCACATCACACCAGGCAAGGGAAGCGGTATGGGGAGATTCTGAAAAAGTTATACAAAGCAGCCAGAGTTTATCGGGAAGCTGTTGAGCGGAGATCTTCTGGCGCCCCGACCTTGGAGATGCCCGAACTATTCAGTTTGAGTAATAGCGGCCGCGAAGAAGCCTGGAAAAGCAACGACATGTCCTCGGAACGGCAGGAAATTGTCGAACAAAATCAGGAACCTCGTGATGGCTCCGATTCCTCAACCGAAAGCTCTGTTACGCCCGGGAACAGTTTGCCGATGGAAGCCGCGCTCTGGGGTTCAGCTTGGCAGGAAGGCCTGTGGCTGACATCGCCCGAAATATCAATAACAGATCTCATCGATTCATTCAATCAGACTGGAGGCGGCTCGATTGTGGACAGCATGCCATTCACCAGTATTCAAGGCTACACACACCCCAGCTCACATCAGAGTGGCCATATCTGGGGTTTCGATTAGAGCGCTGCTTACCTGCGTTTCAGAATTGACGTCGATCTTTCGCAATAATCAATCGGCCGGAAAGAGGGAGAGGTGGAAGAGGCACAACAGGGTTAGATGGTGGAAGTATCTTTGTATTCATAGCAAACAATAGAGCTTGGAATTCAGTCACCAGCCGTGGTTTACGCAACATTACGGGGCAAGTGTGTAGTAGCTAGACCCAGCTGATGAGACGGTCGGAGTTTGTTGAGGATTCATGTGAGCATTCGAGCATTCGAGGAGAAAGTTCAGTGTTAATGAGAAGGAAAGTTCGCTTCAGCTCATTGTTGCCTGTTCCCTCACAAGATCAGGTGTTGGACTTTGGAATTCGCTGATAAACTCGAGGCCTCCATCGTCTTGCGGTTACGTGTGTATCGATGTTAAGGAAAGGTCCAACCTCTGATGGACTGAATATAGTCCTAGGACTTCCAAGTCTATCCTCACATATAAGCCTCCCCCTGTCCAAGCCAAGCACCACCAGCTCTCTCTTTCATAGCCCCAGCCAACGCGTATCAAAATTACACACCAAACCTCGAACGCTGAGAACCCAACACTCTACGAGCACGCGGCACGTGAGCACAATGAGGCCCCTCAACTTCGACAAGACCACGGCTTCGTTTCTCAGTGACAGACTGCTTCTGTTCAATACGAGCGCCGTGGTCCGCCATTACTTGGGGAATCTACTTGCCAAGGACAGCACCAGAGTTACGAGCAAGGGTGGCATCACCTTACCGCCAGAGCTGTGGGATCGAATCCTCGCCGATTGTGACGATAATTTCGTCTTTGTGAAGCCTTCAATGGTATCCGAGACGCAGACGAGAAAGGTCATCCGCTGCCAGCTGGTACAGTTCGACATGAAGTATGGCTTTGGAGTGTTCGCTGAGAATGACAGCATTGTCTATCTCTGCGAGCTTTTCTTTAATTCCATGAGCAAAGCCGCCGAGAAAAAGTCTATTTCTGAAATCGCCATGCCCCGTCTTCGAGAGCCCTCAGGGCCGGGTAGCCTCCATGACGTCGTGCTGGAGAAGCATCGGCATGGGGGAGGCCGGGAGATGGGGAAGCCGTCGTGCTTATTCTGGGACATAGACATCCCAGATGTCATCGCCCGGATGGAAAATGGCTGGTGCGGATTCTGTGGTACAGGACGATTTATCTGCCCTGGATGTACAGGGGGTAGAGCCGACAATTTTGACGTCTTCATGGGCTGTGGTGTGTCGCTTGCTTGCCCTCTATGTATGGGTGTCGACTTCGCGCAGGACCACAAGGGTTTCTTGCGATATTACTACTCGGAGACAGCGCCGGAGGATGAGCAGAAAGAAATGGACCGGGCTGTTCAGAAACGACTGAAGGAGTTGGGGTATTGTGTGCCCTGGCCCTGAATACGCTCTCACCCTTGGGGCCAACACCTGTCGTTGTTCAGTTTGTAGGCAGTCAGTCGAGTTAGCAAGTTGTCTGCCATTCGGATGAGGGAGTTGGCTCATGATGAAACTAGCAGATGATGGCGAAGCGGGAGAGGAGAAGTGAGGAGACCATCTTCATTTATACGTAGTAGTAGACGCGCTCTACCCCGAGCCTGGAGCAGTAAATCTCCAGCCCCTCCGGGCAAGCCCCTGCTAGACTGCTGTAGGAATTTTACCTGGCGAAGTTTTTTATGTGCTAGCACTACACTCTCCCTAACTAATGAAGAAGATTCCCTCCAATCAAAGAGATCTTCGACCACCTGATGCGTGATTAACAACAACAGTCATAGACTACACTAGCTAACACTATAATGCAAATGTGGCTGTTCGCTGCTGGACTTAGCAGCCGATGACTCTTGTCCGAATGGTCCGAATGGTTCAGGTCCTCGATGCCTAAACTGTGTTCTTTTTACGTCAAAAATTTTACCAAGCAGCTAACTCGAAGGAGCACAAAAGAGAAGCGAACGGCAGGGACAAGAATTCTAGACATGTTGAAGGCTGTGAGATCTGTGACTCACGGCTGCTAGGATCCGGAGGATAGAAATGGGAGATTGCAGAATGTTGAATAGCTGGGAAGAATAGCCGGGAAATGTTCCATGTTCCTCATTGGCTGAAGGTGGAGATAGGTGTGGGGCGGGCCCTTGGGCTGGTACATGGTTTTCTGAGAGTGGCGGTGAATCCGGCAAAGAAATCATCATCGAGGAGATGCCTGGTGTTGAACCAGCAGATGCGCCTACGAAGCAACGTAAAGCGGATCGACCTGGTATCTGACGGGGCTGTTGCGCCGGATGAAGAAGCGGGAGAATACGTCCCACAGGGGCAATCCTATCTGGAGTAACGGTCCATCACGTAACATGATCACATATCAATGCGAAGACTCCTACCACCATATTGAGAGAATGGTAGCGAGGCTGTTATTTGTTGTTTTCCCACTAGACCTCACTCCGCACAACGCATGACCCCTATGTTGCAGCAGATATGGCTTCGGGTAGTGCACCTGGATCAGCTTGCCCGTGTTCGAGCATATCCAGGGCTACATCTATCGTGCCGTTGGGGTTCGGTGGATAGTACGCAATGGGAGAAATATCGATGGGTGGTGGGTGTGGAAGTAGCTATGATAATTACAGGTCTTCCCCTAGAATAACGCTGCCGGCCCCGCTAAGGGCGGAGAGGTTCTCAATGGCTAGCACCAAGCTGACGCCAAGTTGGTGGAAAGTCATGGCGACCTAGGAGATGCTGAAGTATTGTCTCTCGTCCCTGGCAATTATCTAGTATCTAATTGTTAGGCCCCATGGAAGCCTCACAAGATTTCAGCTTCCTAAGTCCCAAAGCAGTGATGTCTTCCGCGGTCTTTCTAATATTTCGATATAGAAGATATCCTACACAATCTGTACTGGCCTAATCTTCGATCTCAAACCTTCCTCCATGGCCTCCCCGTACATGATACCATGTACATATGCATCACCTACGAGGGTATACTTACTTCCCTCCGGCACTTGCCGGAGAACGAATGGAACTCGAGCCCCTTTCAGTATCCAGACCCCGTCTCCAGGTTCGGCTTCTTCCGGTCCGAGCCCCAGATAGCCCTCGGCGGTTTGAAACAGCTTCCGTCCATCGCTGACAATATCAGTAATAACACTCAGTGGATTCGCCTCACGTTGATGACGTTCGACTCCTCGCCCTGCGATGCGACACAATTCATCCCACGGAGGTAGCCACCCTAAAAAGCCCTGGCCTCGAGCTTTGTTCAGATTTGCAGGCAGTTCGCTGTGGTAATCATTATTTTTTATCCACACGTGGACCGCCTCGGAAACGAGACGTAGATACCACTGGCGAACGTTCCCCTGATAGGACGATTCATCCATCTCAGAAGGCCTATGATCCGCTGAAATGGTTCTGAATAGAGCTTCTGGCCGAGTTCCGTCCGTTGGTCCGTAGCTACCCTCTTGCCCGCAATACTTGAGAATCCAAGCTACGTCATCCCAACCAGCAGTCTCCACGATGCTGTCAAACTTAGCTCCGTCCACCGTCAACGTATTCAGCTCCACGTCCACTCGGTACTCGCCGGACTCTGCCGTCAATGATGTGTCGAACAACGCCGAAAGATGGAGGTGTGGTAGTTTCAGACGGAGCCAAACCGACTGGTTTCTCGGAATAGAGTAGTCAGGCACCCATGATGGTAAAGCTGGTCGACCCCGGTGTCCTCTTGCTCCTGCCAACATGTCCAGCGTAGATACCTTGCTGAGGCAAAGCGCGGTAAACCTCGTGAAGACATCTTCTGTTGACGACGTGTAATCAGCTATGAGGGGGAACTCAAATTCCGGAGATAATAGAGAGCGAGCTAATCCTAGGCAGCCAAAGATTTTGTCCCTCGGGTCTGAGAAACTGTATTCTCTCAGTCGGTTGATGATTTCGAACACCTGGCCGAACCGTCCGGCTTCTGTGTTCAGGTCGCCCCACTTGTGTTCGAGCACGTCCCGGTGCCAATGGTTTAGTGCTATTTGTGCCCGTATGGTCATTGGCAGTAAAACAGCGGCTTCCCTCGAAGGGTTGTATGGCACCACTGCCAGGACGTCCTGAAATATCGGGTACCACGTGTCCGCAAGAATAGTGAAGAAACCCAAGTGGAGGCTCCACAGCAATCTCTCCGAGCCGCAGAGTAAGACGACATCTTCCGGGTCCTTGAGGTTCACTTCCTGTACCACCCATCCTCTAGTGAACCAACGCTGCACGGCAAAAAAAGAAATCAAGGAAGCGTAGCTCGCGCGCCATCTTTCGCAGACTTCTTCTCCAAAGTGGGCAATGAGCGAGGGGTTGGTGCATCGATAGTCCTCTCCCGCGAGGAACTCCCTGCCACGCCGATTGTATATATCGATGAGATGAAGGGCAAACACGTCGACAGTCCAGAGGACATCCTCGGACGGCTCCATCTTCCCCAGCCAAACAATGACTTTCTGCGCGGTTTGGTAGATCTGGCTCATCAACTGTATCTGATGCGACTTCTCTTGCAAATTTGTCTGATCAATGCAGATACTATCAACCCAGAGCCACGTGCCTTGTGCCGTCGGACCTCGTTTTTCGCCAACTTGGTCTGGCTCAGACTTCGAATCTGAATCCCACCAGTGCCACCACTGCTCCTCAACGGAGGAATGGTTTGAACTGAATAGGCCGTGGTCTCGAGCTTGACAGAGGAAATCAAAGAGATTCTCACCCACATCAATAATTTCCCCGTTGCAAACAAGCGGTATTAGCGATTTAGTCGTTTGTACTGCATCCTCGCCGAGGCCACCCTCTATAGGCTGGTATTGGGGAGGGCCCCAAGTATAAGAAAGGGCCCAATAATTGGGGGCCACATCCAGATCGAAGGCCATGAGCTTGATGGAAAAGCCATGCTGCGTTCTCAGCTGATCGTACCGGGAAGAGTCACCCGTCGCGTCGAAGGGGACGATTTTCAAAAGGCGGATAGTACGGCTAGTCAGCAGAGGGGTGTGTACAGGCAGGTTGCCCAACGTATCCGCTTCTGGGGAAGGTATGTCCGCGCTGGAAATGAGGCTCGAGGTGGAGGCGCCGTCGTTTCTGATTTCCTCGGTCTCCTTTTCAGGCGTCTCCTGTGTTGTCTCAGGGGGATGTTCACCAGTGGAAACGTTCACGAGGTGCCCACTAGTGCGACGCGTGATTACGGGAATCTGTCTCTCGTCACCCCTTCCCGTCGATCGGCTATCACTATTCACGAAGTTTGCAGCAGAACGAATCGGGAACTGAGTGGCGTCTTCACGCAATTCCATGGCTTGGCGGAAGCCTGATGTTCCGGCGAACAACGCGGCGCAAAATTCAGACCTGATGGCACAATGATTGGCGAATAAGATTCGGTTTTTAATAATTCTAGTATAACTCTAATGGTATCAGGTTAAACTTGCCTAGAAGGTGGTTATCCTGACGAAGACGTGGGCAGCCTTTTGATTAGCGAGGTGGGTTATCTTGGAGAGGGCCTGGGCAGATAAAATATTGAGGCTGCAAAGTGCATGAACCCCCGCATTTATAAAGTATTGAGTATAACATGTCCCAATCCGGTTATCGTCTTGGCTTCGGGCTCGCAGAGCCCAGCGTTCGTCAGCCCTAACATCTTGCCAGTAGTTGCTATGATTATACGATTAGAGTGCTGTTGAGAGGAGAATGGTGCCGACAAGGGTTACCTTGCATTTTGGCAAACCACCTGGCAATATTGTCACGGGACCTCATGCATTGGAGCATTTCGCCTCACTTCTTCCCGTTGATGTCTGGGCCTGCTCACGTATCTTGTTTTGAGATCCGACCAACTTGGCCGCGTCTTTCCAATAACTTTGACGGTAGCTCATTGCACGGCCTCGACTGTCACGTTCAAACTGACCAGCAAATATCTCCTTAAGCGTCGTGACCACGGACGAAAATAATTCTCCCGCAGAAATATGACAGCAGTAATGGACTCTAGCGATCTCATCGCAGAGTGTTAGGGGGCCAAGCGTTTTATTTGGGCAGCGACTCTCAGTCAAACGAACACACTCAGACTCTTTTTCTCCTCAACTGGGCTCCGACCATTCTCTGACTGCCAATATCACAACCAACCAAGCGCCGGCGACATCCATGGTCTTGATAAGCAGACATCTGCCACGTCGAAGTATCCAGCAGAAATAATTCGACATGGCAAATCCACACTCTGCTCCAAACATTCAGTCTGCATGCAGAATCCTGAGACTTCCCGACGAATTGCTGTTCGACATCCTCCGCTCAGCTACATCCTGTAGCTCTCGTCGCCTTCATTTTCATCCTTCCTACTTTGCGGAAATTGTCTCCGTATCCAAGACATGCCGTCGCTTCTACAGCTTGATAACGCCCGTTATGTACAGCGAGATGGCCTTTACCGTCGGAACAGCCGATGGATCCTACAATTCAACGAAAATGTCACAAGCCGCAATGCAGAGACTGCACTGGACCCTTAAACAGAATCCCGAGCTTGGGCGACATTGCCGCTATGTTCACCTTAAAATACATGCGACCGCTGGGAATGAAAACGCTTCAGATATGATTCCGCTCTCGGAAGATGTGGAAGTTGAATTTCTCGTGGCAATGAGACTGCTTACCTCGCTGACGGGCACGAAGAGGCTGGGTATTTTCGGAAACTTCAACGATACACCTGAGATATGGCAGGCTATTACCTCCGCGGTTCGCAACATGCCTAGTCTCGAGGAGGTTTTCCTATGCCATCATTGTCCCGGGATGGCCCAAGGCCCTGTTTGTGAGGTTCTAAACCAGGCAAGATGTCTGAAAGACCTTACAATTACTGAGATCATAGACACGTCGGTCCTGGACGTATCGGGCGTTCCAAAGGTTAGTTTGCATGCTCCTCATCTTGATGTATCACCCTTGGGTCAAGTTATCTTCAAGGTCAATGTCAATTGCTAAAGCAAGTTGTACAACCTCAGCGCCGCCACCCCTCTTTGAATCGCCTCTTGGTTGAGGACTCTAGGTGCGGCATCCATGACCTAAAACGGCTCATATCTTGGCCTTGCAGACTTGAACACCTGCATCTAGTACCCGCTGGAAATTTCGAGAGTTCCTACGTTTCCTGGGGCTTAGAAGAGCTAGGGCCAGTTCTTGAATCACAGAAGACCACGCTCCGGACTCTCGAAATCGGGCCACTAGATCTCCAAGGCCTCCGGGGATTCGACTTAACGGAATTCGAAAGTCTCGAGGAACTCAATCTCTCATATTTTTCGACGGGGTGCGAGCCTGGAACTGAAGCTAATCTCTTGGCTCCAAAATTGAGAAAATTCACCTGGGCGTTCGTCTTCGAAGGCGGGTGGAAGTGCCAGATGACCTGCTTTGAGGAGGCACAAGAGATCTGGCTCAGGGGGTTTGCCACTGGAGCGCTCGCACGACGACCACCCTTGGGCTGCATCCATCTGAGTTTCGTGCCCGAAGACTATCTACCAGATTTCTCTGTACCAAGACCCAAAATCTCACCTTGGGACAGAGTAGAACAGCTACGGGACGAATTCCACAATCTGGACATCACCCTGACTTGCTCGTCAACAAGGGAAGATTATGAGAGACTATGGACCCCGGTGCGACGACCGGACGAACAAGGCCCCGGTCGGCGACGGGCGTCGCGACCGCCTTCTCCTGATTTTTATTACTTTGATAAAAGGGAAGACGGATGGGATTCCGGTGCCGAAAGTGCTGTGCGACCTCCTTTTGATGATTCTTGGTATGATCCAGTGGAAGACGGGTCGCATACTGGGGCTGGAAGTGTTGTACGACCTGGCAGCGGCGCAACTCAGTCCAACACGATTCTCAACTATTTTAAGACAATCTAGGAATTATTACTGCGCAAAGCACCCTACCAGTTCATCGCGTTTGCCATTCAGTGTGTTTGGTATTGAGATTGTAACTTCTCGAGCCAGCACCTCGACGTTCACGGTTCATTGCAAGGAGGAAATGAAGACACTGTTGAAACGTAAGAATGAGACTAAAACAGCCCGGCTGAAGCACATGCCAACATGAAAAAAGATATACCGGCATCGTGATTTACAATTATGTACATAGAATAGCAGTTCATCCAAGTGCTGCAGGGACGCCTCTCGTTTAATGCCGACAAGGTGCCCGCGTAATCCGAGTTGAATGAGTAAATATGGGTACAGATGCACACCACACACCGAAACAAGAAGAGGTAAGCGCTTAGTTGAGGCCCCTGTTCTTTATAGAGCATGGGTACGCTTCTTCATGTTCCTCTTTCTCCTCTTGCAGGGGGAGACACGGGTAGGAGTGGGTTGGGCTGCCTCCTTAGTAGTAGAAGCGGCAGGGCGGGTGACCGTGGCGAGAGTGGTGGGGGCAGCTGTTTCGATTGAATCAGCAGTTGAGGGAACTACGGCCGGCTCACTGACGCTAGGTTCGGGGTTGGCAGGAGTGGAAGCTGTCGGAGAGGGAGAGCCGGCGCTAGCGGCATCCCAAACCTCGGGGCCCGGAATAGTGTAGCTGGTGTAGCCATTGTAAAGGTTGAAGTGAATGCCAGGATCGGCATAAGTGTAGCCAACGTTGAAGTCGAAGTTTTGGTCCGGAACAGCGCTGCCAGATCCGGTGACCTCGACCTGGACGCAAGATGGGTAGAATTGGGCGCCACGGGCGGGGTTAACATTGAAGGTAGCGTCGCTCTCATGGTGGGCAATGATCTCTTGTCGGACGAGGTACTTCCCGGCAGCGAGGGAGGCGGGAAGAGTGAAGTCGTACTTGCCGCCGTTGGCAACAAGCTTCTCGACGGCCCATTTGGAGCCGTCGTAGCCGTCCTCATCAATCTTGGACCAGATGGCACCAGTACCATCGCCCTCGGTGTACTCAGCCACCCAAGTGATAATGGGACCCAGATGGGAAAGATCGACAATATCATCACCTCGCGTGTTGTGGTACCATTCGAAGGTGAGGGTATCGCCGGCAGCAGCAGAAAGGAAATTGGGAACAGCCTTGCCACCGTTCACATTGCAGACGAGATCAGGACTAGCGAGGTCTTTGACGGGGCTGTTGTTGGGAGGGGATCGGATGTAGGCGTTGCGGCCGTCTCCTTGGTCCACGCCGTTGACCCAGGCTCCGTACATCAAGGTGTGGGCGGAGACACAGCTGGCCAGAGCCAGGACAGAAGCGATCGCGCAATGCATGTCGGTAGCCTTTACGTCGGGGATCTTCCTTAGAAATATTCCAGACTGGAGATAGACCCGTGACGAAACGAATAACTTGATATCCCGCTATCAAGTCGCAGAAGGGTGAATGAATGAATGGATGAATGTGGGGAAAATATGGCACAGCCCAAAAGAATGAATGAATGAATGAAAAGAATGGACAAGCGAGCTTGTTCGTGGAAAGACGACCGTGGAGCACGTTGGGATGGAAGTGAACGATCGGGGGGAAACGAAGGCGTCGTGGTCGCCCGTAGTTATAAGGTCCAACGTTCTTCCCATGCCCGAATGCAATATTAAGGAGCAATCCCCGCCCCATTCGGGGCATTTGATTCTGTCCACTAGACCAGGGACTAAGATTGTGACAAGGGAACTGATCCCAACCGATCCTAGTCCATCGAATCTTGTTTCCTCCGCCATTTTATGGGTCGACACCTTCATGCGCTGCCCATGAATCAAATGCAATGGCGAGGGATGGTCCGCATTCCAGGGACGGAGCGGCGACCCGAAAATCCACCCGTCATCTCATCTTTTCCTTGCAGCGATCAAGGGACTGGCAGAGGTGATGTCTCTTGCCGCCATTGACAGGAGCGGTCCACATGTGGCGTAACCTCATTAGTCCGATCTGGGAAGACGAAACCCGAAGCGCCTCCTTCATAAATGGACGCCAACTACGAAGTACTTCCGGCGTGGTCACTAACAGCCTCTCTCAGTCTCTGTACCTGAATCTCAAACTAGTTTTGTTCGGGAATCTCTTGGCTACGCTCTAAAGAAAATCATGAAATAAATATCAATTAAACCATCAGGATGGATCACAAGCCTCTGTCGTTATTGTGAATTTCTAGCAGACATCAATGATGGAAACACCATCCTTGTCATCGGTGGAAGCTCCATTCCCAAGCGCATTGACCCCCCTGGGTTGTTTGAAACGTCAGGCAACTTGACTTGGTCCGAAACTTCCAGGGCGTCTTCCGCCCCACAATTGGGATGGAAATTGTTACCACAAGGCGAGGTGAAGGTCCAAGGGGAGACGCAAGAGTCGTCCGATATCATGCAGTATTATGCGCCCAGGATGTTGATGCTGTCAGCTAACAGTTTGGCAGAGTGGGGGCAGGAGACAATGCCTCTCCGCACTCCGATGAAACCCGGTTCACTGTGTCCCCACTGATCTTTTCAGGATCCGTGTGTGTGGGTGAGTGGTGGTCGCATGGCTTCGGGATGGATCGGCGGTTCAACTCGAAAGTCTCATCTGTTCAGGGGTCATCGGAGTGGCATTCTGCCCACGGTTTGACCCAGGAGCACGCTGTGGGCAAACAAAACATTTTTCGTAGATCTTCTGGTTCCAAGAGAAGACAAAGCCGGGTGATCATCAGAACCGAGAAGGTACGGGATAGAGCACCGAGAAGCTGCGGTTCCGCTAAAAAATTATGACGAGAAAAGCATTTCAACAGTCCCCCCCTCGGCCCGTCAACCACTACTTTGCTCCCAGGATCCTCAATTGGTCCGGGCTCCGGACAACTTCATAATGGTCCCATCTTTTTCTCCATCCTCTCTGACGTATGATTCATTCGATCACCAGTGGCATCGAGGGTGGTGAATAGCAGGTGCGATTTCCATTTCTTACTGCCTTAGTGTATGGTTGTCGGTCCGTGACTACCCATTTATCGGGTCACATCTGGCAATGGGTAGGTATTCTAAGCTCCCCTACACTACCACAAACCTGAGAGCAGGCCCACACGCGGCTTCAGTGCCACGAGCCCACGTCTCAGTCGATGATACCAAGGTACAGTATCTCGATAATAGTCTCAAACAGGATCTTCCTTCTTCCAGCCGGCGCCGTGGCTTTTGAAGCGAGCGACTGGAACATCGGCACGATCTTGTGATACAGACAAAGCACTGCTTCAGATGCTCCTGATCAGGTGGCGGGCAGGAATTGCGCCATTGGCGACCTCAGAACAAAGTGACCTCAAAAATCATCCATGGATGATAAACGAACTCTGGGAGAGGCTCTCGCGACGGCGCGCAGAGCTCACCTACTCGAAAGTTTCTAGGTGAGAGATGCAACTAGCTACTATTCTTATTTATTTTTTCTTATGTGCATCGCTCTGTCCCCGCAGTCGAGTCCCACCGACTATCAATGCCGTCTCTCGCAGACAACCTTCCCTTGTATCGAAGCAAGAGATAACTCCACCGCCCGAGTGCGGTAAACTCCACCTCAGGAATATGTTCGAGGTAGGTCATGGTCACGGCGGATGGATCGATCGATTTTCTCGGCGCCTCTAATTTTCACCTATTTTGAAAGCATTACCCAAAGCGTCCCTATTGTAAAATGCGGACAGTAGACTCGAATTTTAACCAATAAATGCTACAGTCGTCATTACGTTGTGTGCTATGCCAACCAATGGAAGGGATTTGAGAAAAGTGGAAAACCGGTAGATACTTCGATTTATACGTGTTATGCGCTAGATTCCCATGTACACAGTCTCGATGCAATTCAACTTTGCGGTATTTGCCATAACCACCCGCATCCTTGAGCTGAACACAGCCCATCAAACACAGGGTGTCGCAATCTAGTCTGGAGCCTTCCCTACTTGGAAACTTTCGAACTCGCATGTCTCAAGTATCCTAAGCTGAGGATGATGCTGGGGCCGAAATGGCGAACCCAATCTCCATTTTAGGTACCGCCGGTGCCATCGCAAACATCATCGACGTACTTGGCAAGGCAATCCGTACAATTGCGGAGCTTCGAAACCAGTGGCAAGACGCGGACCTTGCCGTTGTTGTGCTCGAGAGTCAGCTGGCCGCACTCAACGCCGCGCTCGGCAAGATCAAGGACTGGGCCGAGTCGAGTTTTGACAACCCTCACCATCAACTAGTTATGGATCTCGATCGTTGTGTGACTTGTTGTCGTTTCCTGATACACAAGATTGACGTGGAGTTAACTCGATTCACGGTGGACGCCAATGCTCGTCTCGATATTGGGAGCAGGTTTCGCTTCCTTTTCAAGACGAAAGACTTTGAAAATGTCCAGCGCATGATTGAGCAGCAAACAGGCGCGTTGACTCTTCTCCTGACCGCCTGCAATACGTAAGCCTCTCTATCGAATCGCCCGGAGCCATTCTAACTTTCCACAGGACTATATTATCGGAACAGAAGAGGTATCTTGAGGAGCCGCAGACGCGCAAAGCTTTCAAGAAGATGGAGGATGATACTGCTTCATTGGTGGTGCATCGCGATGTCGACTCTTTGATGACGTCAAACACTGCCATGTCAATAAGCTCATCCAAGCGATCTATCATATTCGAATTCGACACGGAGTTGTTTATCTCAAAAATCTACCAGAGGTGGATCAGAGGCTCTGTCAAAAGGAGTCTTCAAGTCCAGCAGAGCGATAGTTCTAGCAGCCACTTCACCATGAACCCACGCGATAGTACCTCTTCAGGGCCGCCCCTTCCAATCCCCACACCAAGCATATTCATCTCATCCGCTGAAGAACTTGAGCGATCAAAATCGGTCGACCGTTATCTTAGAAAAGATATGAAACGACGACGCCGTGAAGGCAAAATCCTCCTACTCGGAGACGCATCGCTGGTCGGCATTGAGCTCGGCCCTCAATGCTTGCGCTCTCTCCTTGAACTCTTGAGGATCGATCGGCGACCATGGTCGTTTCCAGTCAACCTTTACAACGGCGAATTACTCCAAGAACTATGTTGAAATAGAAGATAACGATTGCGAGCGATCCGGTCGTGATCTCGGGGCGTCGAATTCGTGCGTTCCATCATGTATTATGTCGCCTCCGTCAAAATAGTTGTCGAAGAATAAGGGAGATGGCCCTGGTCTCCGAAGCGGGGAAACCCGTTGGATCCAGCTACTCGAGCTAGAACAAGCCACTGGTATACAGCTCCTTCCCTCATTATTAGTATAACGGTGATCCTCTCTATTCATATTCCGCATCTTTTTCCAATACATATGTCCTTAGACCGAGAAGAGAGAAATTCTGGATAACTGTAGAATTTATGTTACGTTAAGCCTGTGGTGCTCTCTGTTCCATTTCTGACGCCATCCACGGCGCACACAGCGAGGCTATTAGAGCCCAGTAACGCCCCCGCTCACTGAGATGTACTGTCCGGTGATCCACCGCGCCTTCTCCGACACTAGGAGAAGGACCGCATCGCCAATGTCCTCGATGGTGCCATTCCTGTAGGCTGCCCTTGTGATCTCCCGCTGGGGTTTCCGGACCAGCTCCCCTATTTCCGGAGGCGCGATGTCGGTGACGACGGGGCCAGGCGCCACGGCGTTGACGGTAATACCCTTGCTTCGGCCCCACTAAATGTGTGTCAGTTTCTAAAAATGGAGAAATAACGTATTGTTACGAGGTGCTAGCTCTTGCCTCTTTGGGCCCACGACCACGTCAGGGAATCGACGGCAGCCTTAGAGGCTCCATATATGGCCAAGTCGTCCGGACCGAGCCTCGAATCAGTAGAGGAGATGTTGATTATACGGCCGCCTGGGGGCATGTGAGGAATGGCGGCCTGCGTGACAAAAATAGTACCCTTGACGTTGAGATCAAACGTCTTGGAGATCTCTTCAGGCGTGGCATCGACGGTGCCCCCAAGAAATCCAGTTCCGGCGTTGTTGACTACACGTACGTGAGCGAGACATGTCTCGCCATGGCCTCTTTGCTAGAGTTCTTACCCAATATGTCAATCCTGTCTGTTCCAAAGGCTCTAAGAGTCTCCTGGACGATTGATTCGGCTCCTTCGGGGCTTTCAACGGAAGCCCGGACGACAGTTGCTCGACCCCCATCAGCCGTGATGCTATCAGCAAGAGCTTGGGCCCGCTCCGTGACAGAGTCAGACACGTAGTTGATTGTAACTGCTGCTCCGTTGCGAGCTAAAGCTCTGGCGATACCGGCACCAATTCCATTCTCACGGCCAGAACCGGTCACGATGGCGGTCTTGCCAGCGAGGGATAAGGTGTCGACAGGCATGGTGGAGTATCCGTAGGATAGGTTTGTACTAGTTTTTTTTAAACGTATTTTAAGAATAGCAGTAATATTGGGAAGTTTGCAGTTAGTACTATTCGGTTGTTGAGGACAACGTTATGAATCTGAGGTGACGCGAGCAGATGCTTTTATATCCATTCGAGATTTGTCACCGCCGTGCTTGTTTTACATTTAAGGTTCAAGATTCAAAGCTCACAAATAGGGAACCAGGCGAGTCTAGTAGCTGTAATGCAAAGATGATGAAGGCCTGTTACTCGGTAGCCTCGGGCCAGGAAGAGGTAAGCACAACGAAAGTTCTACCATCTTTCTTTTCCTATTCTTGATGCGACATGTAAGATTTCCAATTCCCGTTTCAATCACCTGCCAGATTCGTAAATTAGCTGAAATAAGCTGACGGTATATGAAATAAGGATGACCACACGCTGACGCATTTCGGTTGCGATACAGTTCGTGGATATGATTCAGAGTGGGGGCTTCTCAATGATCTCGATTCTCAGCCAGAGGTCTTGCGATTACGTGTACAAATTAGGCTCTTTCCTCTATATACCCATTCTTTGTCGGAGGAATTCTAGAGTGATGGATTGAAAATCCATTGTTCTCGATGGCGTCATTTTTGGCTACGTATGACACCTAGAGGGCACGGAAGTTAGGCGACAGGCAACAGCCCAAGCAGCTACGACTACAAATCCAAGCGTTCACCCTATAAGCCACACCGACAGGGTTATCGGGCTCGCTGGTCTGCTTAGGAGTGAGGCCGGGAGTAGCAAGTGTCGCTAAGCCAGCGGCCTGGCTAGCAATAATACTCTTCCTCATATCCTCGCCAGCTTAACCTGACACTGGTCCGCTTTTCACTCATCTCCATCCCAACTGGACAAGAAGGAAGCGTTGAGTTCATCCGTATCTCCGCTGTAGAGCAAGATACCGGACATTCCGGAACATCCATAACATCCGGCGCGGCCGCCCTAGCATCCAGCGTGTCTTCTGGGGAGTATTTTCCCTTTAAGAGCGCCCCGACGGACAATACGAATATCTGTACATGCTTTGTGTCCTCTCACCCCGCTCCAGGAACTCGTGCGGTCTTACATATCATTGTCTCTACCCTGATTGCTTCCTATCAATACAGCTGGCGAGTCGGCGATGAGGACCAAGGTGCTGTTATTTTCCGCGCTCGGTTCAGGAATTCTGCACCTGCCATTGTCGTAGCTCAGGCCCCTTGGTATCCAGCCGGCGAGGAAAGGCTGAATATCCCGGGAGAGTTCGACGTTCGCAGAGCATATTTCGCGTCTAAGATGTCAGTAGCTTCTTTCGCGGAGAGACGTGTCTTTGCTTCGATCGTTTTGCCTGACCATATGAAAGAGAAGAATATTGGCTTGCAGGACCAAGGGCTGGGCGTTCAAACACGCTTAAATTTATATGCTGCTTAATTTGCATATTGTAATATTCAATCGTGACACAACAATTGGGATTTGTTGAGCTGTGCTGACGGGCGTTGGTGTCCTCGCGGCTGAGGATCGTCCCAGGATTATTTTTTTTTAATTGCTCAAATCCTCATTAAGGGGGAAAACAGAACCAAATCCGGTCGCGATAGGAGATTGAAATCACGGTCTTTATGCAACAAGATTTCGTGTGAAACTAGGCTCAGCATGATCCGTATTAGTATTAGAGAGGCCTTGTCGGCTGTGGATATTGTCTTAGCGACAGCGGCTGCCGGCGCAGTCTATGTGAGTGTTTTTTTCTGGCCTTTGCGGTGGCATTCCATTGCTAATCAAAGCTCAATTTGTGGCACGTTGGTTCTTAAAGCTTGCTTCTCTTTGGATCTATCGCTTAACGCTTCATCCGTACGCTAAATATCCCGGCCCATTCTTGGGGAAATTGACTTCGTTGTACGGCGCCTACCACGCATACTTCGGCAACATCCATCTCGACGTTGAGAGGTGTCACCAAAAATATGGTAAGTTCCTGGTCGGCATCCACACTCTATTTCTTCATCACCCATACTCATGCCATTTAGGAAAATTCGTTCGATATAGCCCCAATGGACTGCTTGTCAACTCTCCCAACGGGTACCAGGGTAAGTCTCAGGTTCTGTCTCAGTTCCGTCGTCATGCTCCACGGCCGCGCTCTGACTGACCGAATCTCAACCGCAGACATCTACGGCCAGTTGAAGAAGGTCCGCAAGGCCAATTCTTACCAGGTTCATGGTGAGGGTAACTTGATCGGCATGCAAGATAAGAAGGCCCACTCCAAAAAAAAGAAGATCTTCCAGCAAGGATTTTCCGATGTGGCCCTCCGAAAACACGAGAGCAAAGTTCTCGAAGAAATCGATGTATTCTGCCAAAAGCTGCTAGAGAACGAATCCACTGGAGTGCAACCTGATGGCTGGACAGAACCCAAGAATATGAGCCTGTGGTGTGAGTTGTTAACATCCCCCCCACCCCAGAAAAAAAAACAATAAATAAAAAGCCTCCCCTACCACCATACTTTGATCATTTTACCAGGGCTAATAAGAGACGCGCCAGGCAACTACCTCACCACGGATGTCATCTGCAAGGTCGTCTTTACCACTTCTTGGGACTTGGTTGGGTCCACCGCAAACCGAACTGTGACCAAGACCATGTCCACAGTCGTCCATCTTCTGGGCGTCATGCATCAAACACCTCTCCTTCAGTTCCATTCCCTCGTGGCCCTTCTTCTGCCTCATCTGGCCTGGTGTGTTGGTAGCCTGAAGAAGTACACAAGGACAGTGATTAAGTCGAGCCTCAAGGTTAGAGACGAGGATCCATCGACCGATGATGTGTTTAAGCTGTATGTCGACGCCAAGGACCCGGATACGGGTAACGCGGCGCTGGGCAAGTTTGATGTCATGATCAACTCCGCAAACCTTCTCATCGCCGGTAAGCCCTCGTTTATGAATTCTTTTTATTTTTCCCAATTTCTTGTTGACTTATTTTCGACTAAATCCGCTCAGGTTCCGATACGACCGCTAGTTCCATGGCGGCTACTTTCTTTTACCTCTCCCGTAACCCCGACGCCTACGCCAAAGTAACCCGTGAGATCCGCTCCACCTTCCCTTTGCCTGGCGAAATCCGCCTCGGCCCCGAGCTCAACAGCTGCATTTACCTCCGCGCGGCCATAAACGAGGCTATGCGCATGTGCCCCGTCGCACCGCAACCTCTCTGGCGCCAGAGCGAGGAGCCCGACGGCTGCGTCGTAGACGGAGAGTACATTCCTGCCGGTCTCAATGTCGGAGCAACCATCTTCTCACTGCACCATGACCCGTCGATCTTTGATAATCCCTACACGTACGACATGGAGCGATGGATCAACCAGAGCGCTGACGACGACGATGAGATCGAGAAGGAGAAGGAGGCGGCTCGCATCAAGATGCTTACGGCGAGCTTTGCACCTTTCTCGGCCGGGCCACGGCAGTGTATCGCCAAAAATTTTGCGTTGATGGAGTTGACGCTCACGCTTGCGAACGTATTTTGGCGAATGGACTTTAAGAAGTCGGAGGGTGCCGCGGGCAAAGTTGGCGAGGGCGCGAAGGGGAGAGGATGGGGGAGGGAGAGGGAAGGAGAGTTGCAGTTTAAGGGGTATTTCACTAGTCATTTGGAGGGTCCTTTTATTGATTTTAAGGAAAGGGAGTTTTGAGATTGCTACATTGGCTCGTTGTACATGTAAAGCACAATCTCAGGCTGTTCGATTCGAGGTGTAAAACAGATTTAGAAGATAGAACTGTCAAGACCTATATCGCCAAATTCAATACTTACTTTAATTAGCACGCCTCGAAGAAATACGTCAAATGAAGTTCCGCTGGAAGAAGATTTATATCGGCATCATCATGATTCTTTACATTTAGACTGCCCATTGCACCCGTAGTTCTTCTTTGTAAATATATTACTCATGAGCCGCCATGAGTCTTAGAATGGCAGATTTGCAGCCCGATGGTATTGCTGCCATTGAACGTTCTTAAGGACAAACATATGTACACACGTGCTGAAAATTGAGATGTTGAGCTCCCGTTGGAATCTTGAGGCTTCCCAATGGAGAAAGCAGGGAGGATCACAAAAAATAGTCACGTGACCAATCGCATGGTCATTGAGGCGCAGTGATCCTGCTGCTGCCTGAGCAGAACAAGACGACTTCGTCTTCAGCCCTATTCTCTTTGCGCTCTTCTCTTCTCGTAAGGATCAAATCGTCTCTTTTGAACTGTTCAGTCATCTATAAATACCCCCAGTCCCCTCCCTCATCCAGTCCACCTATTTTATCAATTTTCCCATTGACCTCCTTGCCTCTCTCGATAGCATCCAACATCACAATCCCCATCCGTCAGCTCATTTAAATCTCTGGCTTGATTCTCATCAGGCTTGCCCTCCGCGTTTGTCCACCCCTGAATCATAGGATCCCAGCCCGCATTCACAATGTCCAGCTCAAGCAGTGTCTTCTCCCAAACCCTCCAAGAAATCACAACCACAAAGCTCGACGAGCTATCCAAGAGATATGCGAGCTTTGAAAAATCCAAGTCGGATCTTCTAGATCGCCTCAGCGCCACATCTGATCCCATCGACCGGCTCAACCTTCTGAGCAATGGTGTCAAGGACTGTCTCTCCGTCAATGTGGACAGAGTTGGCGCCGTTGACTACACTAGACATCCTGGCCTGGAGAAGAAGCTTAAGAATCTTAATCGATTCTCCGCCCAAGCCCGCTATGACCCCTCTGTCTCGGCCGAGATGTTGCAGACGTGGGAGGCGTCTCTCATTGAACATCTTGACATGCAATCTCTGAAATTCCAGTACGCCTCGCTTTATGGCCAACTCGTTAGTGAATGGCTTTCCAAGGACCAAAGGCCGATGCCTGGTGGGACGCCACAAGCTGGCTCTCCTGCAGATGAAGCCACGGCAAACGAAACAAAGCTCGCGATGAGGAAAATTTGGGAAAACACCGTCTTCAGCGATTCCGGCGTCGAAGCAGCCCAAGTCTCTGCATACCTCAAGAACCTATTTAATACAGATGGCCCTGGTAAAGAAAAGGTCAATGACGCTCTCAGGGTGCTCCGTAGTTCAGTCACGAGTTTTGAAGTTGGCATGTCCAGCCCCGCTTTATTCACGAAGGAGAACCTCGACTGGGCAATCAATGGGTTGCTGTCTTCTGGACTCCTCTCGGACGACCAGCGAGCTGTCCTTAAAGACTTCAAAGGCAACCAGGTGATCCTGGCCGAAATTGCCGACGTGCTCAACATGCGCGTGTCAGCCCTGGACTCGTGGTCCTGGGGCGATATGGTCGGCGTCGAGCAGGAGAGAAAAATAAGCGGCGTATACAACATTCACATGCATGAGGATATACTGCAAGCCATCTTCCTTCAACTCATCGGCGTAAAGTGGTCGGTCTTCTTCAAACAAGCCTTCCGTGCCTTCCGCATGTCCGCCGGTGCTTGGAAATTGATGGGGCAGGACGTTCCTCCAGAGAAGAAGCGGGAACTCAAGTATTATCTTGGCGACCGGATTAGTGCCTCGGATTCATTAAGAAATAAGCGGCAACGTATCTATGGGAAGGGGTATTTCGTGTCCAATCTCCTTGGCCACGAGCGCCAACAGAGAGGCGGTGCCGAGGGGGAGGAAGAAGTTGATTACGGCCGCCAGGTCCCTGAGCAAGTTCAGCCGATGTTGATGGCGAAGCAGGGCCCCCCGCGAGCAATGATGCCACGCCAAGATCCCAGGATGGTCCAACAGCACCAGAACATGCAAATGCAGGCACGTCCCACGATGCCACCAAATATGCAGCCGTACGCATACCCACGCTCAGCTGCACCAAGTTACCCTCCTGCCCCCAGCCACGATGACTGGGCGGTGGACTCACTCCCGCCCGACGATTCCGATGACCACAAGCCTGTGAAGAAACCCTTCGCACTCAAGCAGGAAGTTCTTCATCTGTTGTCCACAGAAATCGCGCTGAATACAAAGTTCCATGGAGAGTTGACAGCCTTCCACTGCGTGTTCGACCGTTGGAACTCGCTCCTCCCCCACGAGACTATCTTGTCAGTTCTAGAGTTCTGGGGGGTATCGTCAAAGTGGCTCTCATTTTTCTCGAAATTTTTGAAGGCACCGCTGAAATGGATGGATGCGGAACCTGGAACACCGACCAGGGCTCGGCAACGTGGCACCCCTGCGTCACACTCTCTGTCCGACATGTTTAGCGAGGTTGTGCTTTTTGGTCTTGACTTCACCGTGAACCAATCGACGTCGGGAAATGCCCTGTGGAGAGTCCACGACGACATGTGGTTCTGGTCTCATGATCATGGCACTGCTGTTCAGGCATGGAAGACGCTTAAGGAATTTACGACCGTGACCGGAGTCACAATTGATGCTGGAAAAACCGGAGCCGTTCGCATTTCGAACAAACCAGATATCACGCTTTCAGTAGACGAATCGCTCCCCACTGGCAGCATTCGCTGGGGTTTCCTGGTCCTCTCTCCCCAGACCGGCCGCTTCGAGATCGACCAAGGCCTGGTCGACACACACATTGAGGAGCTCCGGAAACAGCTGGATAAGAAGAAGAGTGTCTTCTCTTTTATCCAGACCTGGAACAGCTATGCTGCGACATTTTTCTCATCAAACTTTGGCATTCCTGCCAATTGTTTTGGCCGCAACCACGTTGACGAGATGCTCGAAACCCATAAACGCATCCAGAAGCAAATCTTTTCCACGCTGACTCTAGAGGGCGGTAGCGAAGCTCCTTCCAGCGTGGCAGACTATCTGAAAAAGATACTCCACGAACGCTTCGGGGCCAAAAACGTACCGGACGGATTCCTCTACTTCCCGTCCGAGCTCGGGGGGCTAGACCTCAAGTCCCCGTTCATCACACTTTTGCAAATTCGCAATGACGTCCTTGAGTCAACAAAGGAGACTTTTGCTACCATTGAAAAGTCCGAGCGTGAGGCCTACAACCGTGCCTGGCAAGCGTTCGTCGCGTCGAGTCAACGCATTACAACTACTCACACTGGAATGATTCAATCCCCGGGTCTGGGCGGCGACAAATTCCTTACTTTCGACGAGTATGTGAAGTACAGAGAGGAGTTTAACTTCCACCACGGACATCAGATTAAGGATGCTTTCGAGACATTGATGAGGAAGCCCACGGAGCAGAGCATCGACCTTGAGCAGTCCCCAGAGATCAGTGCAATTGTGAATCAGATGGCGGCCAGCCGGCTGAGGGAAGTGTCGATGGATCCGGCGAAGGCTATGGCAGCCTTCAACCCAGAGATGCCCTACTGGAGATGGGTAATGATGATGTATGGCCAGGAGATATTCGCTCGCTTCGGCGGACTGAACATTGTTGAGCCTGGATTGTTGCCGATGGGGATGGTTAGTATTTTCAAGGAGTCGAGAGTGAAGTGGAGTGCTTGATTGGGTTATTGGGATAGTTGATATTTGCTTGTTCTTCCTCGCTGTGATTTTTGCACTGGCTACTTTCACCTCTATTTCAAAGAAACTGGCCTGGCTTCCAGTGGATCTTCTCTAAGGCCATGTCATAGTTAATCAGGAAATGCGTATATTATCATCTCCAATTTTATCGACGGAGGGGCCAAATGAGGCTTTCGTGATGGGCAGGATCGGAGATAACGCCTCTACATGCTTGTACCTTCACTCTCAAGTTTGATTCTTCGCGCCGTCTTCGGGTATCCCCGCGCAATCCTCCACTGTTCGGCCTCTTCCTTAACGCCGTTGACGAAGTGCTCCCTCCATCCACCCTCAACGTCATCCAAATGCCCCGCAGTGCCAAGATTCCAGTGAAGCAGGCCCTCAGCTCTTGACCCGCTCGGGTGATCAAGAAGCCCGATAGCGACGTCAACCATGTGGGGACGGGTGTGAACGGCGTAGAACACTGTCGCAGCGCACCTAGAGCAAAAATATCGCTCCACGTCTGGAGAGCTCTGGTAGAACTCGAGAGTTCCTAGCCGTGGGTCGCGGGTCTCAGAAGCGACGGCCGCTTTCAGGTCAAAAACCGTTTGTGGGAGACTTTCGAAAGACTCGGAGGTTGTGGAGGTCTGCTCAGCAACCGGGAAGCCAATATGGTCGAGGGATGCAAAAGCCCAGAGCGTCATGTCGGCCCCGATGGAGATGCGGCATGAATCGCAGGAGTCAAAACTTGTCAGGTATTTATAAGACTTGGGATCAACGTAAAAAGGAAGCTTTTGGGGTGGAGTGCCCGCCATGTCGGCCGCACTCTTTAAAAGAAGGTTGACACCTCCGCAATGACAGTAAACTGGCGTAAATTCAGGTCCCGCCGTAGCCATCGCATCTGGAAGCTCGAAATCTGATGGCCAATCCGTCGGCAGCTCGTTGCCGGGAGCCTCTCGGTGCGTGAACCGCTTGACGGCCTTGTCTCCGGGATGGCTTTTGCGAAGCCACATTGACGCCCCGCCGTCTCGAGTGTCAGCTAGGAAAATATGCTTTTCATAGCGAAAGAGGTTCGGCACGTCCTGGAGCACGCCGGTGATTACAGCCAGCGCAGATCCCGGCTCCGTTCCCCGACAAAACATCCGAGTGCCGCAGGACTTGCAGAAGAATTCGTCGATATTCGGAGAAAACGAATACCGTTCCAGGGTGGAAATGTCTTCTTCCTTGTTCGGCCAGGCGGTGTCAGGCAGGTACATGGCTCCTGTTGCGTGCCTGCACGAGTCGCAGTGACAGCAGGTCACACTGAGAGGAAGGGACGATGATGCCACCGAAGCAGTGTACTTGTGGGTTTTGCAAAGGCATTGCGCCACTAATTCAACAGCTTCGCCAGGCATGTTTGGTTGTGATATCAAGTTACCTGGTGTCGTTGCTACTTGCGACTGGAAAAGTAGGATGTTGAATCAGGGAAACAACGTTTGAGTTTCAATGAGGGGATCAGGTTCTGCTTAATACCACTTTCATATCGCTATTATCAAGCCGAAGATGCTGAAGATTTGCGGGTCCCACAACGCGAGTGGGCTTCCGTTTCAAGGTTAGGCTGCTCCCGCCATACGTAAGAGTAAGACGGAGCTACTTGCCTGCGTTTCTCCGCATCACGGCAGCTGTGAGTTTGGGACTGCCATTTGTTACCACCCTGCACTAGCTTTTAAGGTTCCTCCTGCACACCGCATTGTGCTGCTCGGCAACTCATCAATCTGATGCCCGATGCTACCCACGTCCATCAAACGAAGGGCGTGAAATCCCCCGCTTCTTGTCGAGGTTCTCACGATTCGCTTTTTGGCCTCGCCGGAGGCGTCTCGGGTGTTTGATGTCCTGGAAAATACCAGAAGTAGAGATCGACATGCTAACAAGGCCGACCAAGCTATTAGTTTATAGTTGGGAAGTGATTCTGAAAATAGCCTCCAGACTTCCGTCTCCATATTTCAGTCTCTTCTGGTGCATCACATGCCCGTACGGCACAAATTTCATGTCCATCATTTTCTAAAGTTCCATTGTACTCAAGACACAAAGATGAAGGTCAAACGAAAGTGCCAATATGTACATAGATCGAAGTGTTCAGATCCGCCATGTTGTTCTTCCCCCACCGGACACCACGCCCACACTCCCGCTTAAACGGCAATGTTGACCGCGAAAACACCCTGGGCGCCCGAGGCGTATAACGTATTCGCATCACTTTCTCCCCGACCAAACGCGCAAGCCGTGGATCCCCGAACCTGACCGACAACCTTGGGCGTAGGAGCGGCAGGGTCGACCTCGACGACCGTGTTGGGGCTATTCGTCGCGACGTAAATCTTGCCATTTGGTCCGACGCAGAGATCGTCACCCATCAAGTTCGTCCAAAGGGTGGTGACAGCACCCTTGGCCTTGCCATTCTCGTCAACCTCGACCTTGTGGAAGCTGTTCTTGAAAATGTTGGTATACCAGACAGTGCCGTTGACGTGGAGAATACCATCGATGCCGAAGGGGATGCCGCCCGACGGAGCCATGGTCGGGTCCTCGAGCACGACTGAGTACTCGCCGGTGGAAATGCTGAATCGATAAACGTTGCCCTTTCCGGCGTCGGCCACGAGCACGCTGTCGTCGTCGAATGAGGACAAACCGTTGAGGTTGCTGGCCTCCGAGATGGCCTTGACAAGGGTCACCGCGGGCGCAGCTCCGGTGAAATCAACCTTGTAAATGCTCTTGTCACCAATCACGGCAAAGACGTCGGGGGTGACTTCTCGGACGCCACTCAGTCCTCTGGCGCCAGTAACCGCGACGGCGGTGGTGGACGTCTTCGCGACAGGATCGACCGCGTACAGATTGGCGCTGTTCATGTTTGTCACGAGGATCTGGCCGTTGGGTCGTACGGCAATGTTCTCTAGAGAAGCAATGTTCACGACTTGAGAGGCAGCAGCTCCCTGGCGGGCTGCGATCGATGCGGCAGAAGTCGTGAGGACGAAGGGCAGAGTGCCCAAGAGGGACCGAATGTTCACCATCTTGGATGTCAGTCTCGCGATAAGAAAATAGCGAGCGGTTACTAGACGGACAATGAGTGTGGTTGAAACACCAAATTATTAGGACGGCGCGGGCGTGGGAAATCTCTCAGTTAAATTCCGGGCGTGATCCGGCCGCGCAGACGGGGAGGCTTTAACGTGGCTGTCATATATGGCAATGGTGTCTTCCCCGCACGGCGGGGAGAAATCGAACAAAGAAGATGCTTCATTAATTGAAATATGGAAGCGACCCAGATTGCGTAGCCACACGATGCTTCTGCGGTTCCTCAGTAATAACAGCCCCGGCTAATCTCAACTTGGAGCTAGGGCCGGGGACGAAAATACACACCGCCCTGACAGCGGACCGGTCTGTTTCCATATTCGGAGTGCGGAGCTCTCGGTGCCCTGTGTTTGGAGCAAGCGTGTGTGGCATTGGAAGTGGGAGGAGATCCAACCTAAGGCCCGAAACTGGGGAGGTTCTACACCCTAGCTCACGCTTGTGGTTGCTTCACTCTCGCTGGCCATGAGTCGTGCAGTCTCCATGGATTCAAAGTACTGGGTAAGTGAAACCCCTATCTCAATTCACTAGAGTGACAAGACTCAATGTAATGGAATGCAGTTGCCGAATCCTAGACTGATGGGACCTCATGCATGAGAACGGGTAGACAATTTTTTCTGGTGGCTCCGGTCGAAGGACGATAGAAACGTCATATCTGTTATTAAGGGGACGGAGCTTGGGAAGAAGCTCCATCGGGTATAATCTATTAAACTGTCTGCGGCTTGTTTAATCGTGCAACATCTGCCGGTTGGTCCCCTCCACTATTAGCCAGATCACAAAGCGGGACCCGGTGATTGCTCTTTCCAGCCGGTGATTATACAGCTCCATTATGGGAGCCTCATTTACCGTTATTTGTACGTGATTTGGGGGGTCACCAAGCTCTAATCATTTATATCTTCGCGCCAAGCCCGCTCTCACCCTCGGTACTCAAAGTGTCCCAAAGGTAGTGTTGATCAAGGCGCACCGCCGACTGTCCTAATTTGAAAAACCACCTTCGCAAGTCTGTCTGAGAACCATCACCTGTTTCCACTCGGCAATTTTCAGATTCAAGCACTTCCTAGACAAGTTATAACTACCACGCGAAGTCCTCCATACAAATTAATCGTCGATCAAGGCCCCGATTGCGAATCCTTTCTTCCGTTTTCCGGAGTCGACTCCAGCTCCGCATTATTCTTTTTCTTCTTCTTCTGCTGCTTCTGTCGCTTGCTTGATCTTTCGATCCTCCCAAGGGTGGTAGCTAAGATTCCATCGTTTTCTACCGCCAACTAACTTCGACCGCCGCTGCCATCGCGCCACAAGCCGCAGGTACTGCAAACACTCGATTCGGGTCCGACTCCCAGGAGACAGCACCATTGCTCGCCACGTTGATGAACTTGTACTGAATGCTCGTTCCGGCTGGAATGTTCACCGTTCCTACCCAGATTGGATTGCTGCTCGTGTACTGGGATGCACTTAAGGAGACAGCCTTATTCGTATCCCAGTCCCCGACGGTGTTGTGATTTCCGACACTAGTTTTAGTCAATTTTATGAGTTCTAAATCTGATACTAGGGTGTGGGATGCTGAGACTTACATTTTGATTGTCTGGCCAAATTGAGTTGTCACTCTTACAGTAAACGTCACGGCAACGGATGTCGGGATAGCGCATCCTGCGCTGGACGAAGACGAGGGACACGTAGTGGTCGGGGTAGTCGTCGTCACGTCTCCAGTTAAGGCTGGACAGATTCCAGTCCCAGCCAATGCGTCCCTGCGGTAGAAAATTCGAGGCAAGGAGCCCATTGCAAAGCTCAGCGCACCAGCTGAGCTCGTTGTATGAAGCGAACACGCCACCACATCAACAATTTCCAGATCGGGGGCAAATCCCGTCGAGGTGGAAGACAAGGACACGGAATAAGTACCGCCTGCAGAGCCGATGTTGTTAATGACGCTGACGACTTGAGAGCCGTCGAATCCTTTTCGGAGACCGAGAGTGTGGCTGTCTATTTGCCAGGGAATGGCCTGGTACTGCGTGTATCTCTGATCCTTCACAATGACGGCGCGGCGCAAAGTATTTAACGAGGAGATCCACTTATACAAATCGCTCTGTTTATTGAAGCCCGTGAGCCAAAGAGCCTCTCGGTTGTCGGGAATCTGGCCACCGGCAAGCTTCTGTTCCTGCCCCTGATAGATGACTGGAATCCCGTCAGCTAGCATTGTAAAAGTAAGAGCATTCTTTATCAACGCATCGTCGCTAGATTGTGAGCTCCATGATGGCATGCGCCCTTGGTCGTGGTTCTCTAGAAAAGAGCCTAGGTAATTCGTCTGGGGAGTTCCCCTTTTCATGGTGTTCAGGCCGTCGACAAGTTCAGTCATGGTGGCGCTAGTGCTTTGGAACGCTCTCCGCACCCAGTACCAAACTGGGTAATTGAGCAATCCGGGAAAGACGTTAAGGTACGGGAGGAACTTATTTGGGTCTCCCTCATACACCTCGCCTATCATGAAAACCCCGGCGCTATTCTCGAATGCCGGCCAAAAAGACGTTTCTTGGTGCTTCGCGCTGTCGATTCGAAGACCGTCAATCCCATAAGCGAACACCAAGTTGGCAATCCACTGGTTGAAGTACGAGCGTATATGGGCGTCTTCCGTTCTCAGGTCTGCGAGGGCCACGTTGTTGCTTCCTTGCCAACATTGCTCAATGGAGGTCTGACTGGAGTAGTCGATTGAGCATGGAGCGTGATAATGGGACTGAGAGCTGAAGGGGCTGAGAGTGCTATAGTTAACACAAGTCATGCAGCCAGCGTAGGCCATGTGGTTGGTTACGATATCGACCATGAGGTACTGGGGGTAGAACTGATTAGTCAATTTAACATATACCAGCTAGTCGTTAGCATAGCCGTTACCATTTCTCGACTATGTAAAGCATCACTTAGATCCTTTAGGTCACCTGCCGTCCCAAAGTGACTATTCAAAGCGTTGAAGTCTGTTGCCCAGAAACCGTGATAGCTGTCTCTATAAACGGAAGTCGGGATGAGAAACTGTAGTATCACAGATAAAAAGCTACAGACTTACCCGTCTGGATTTCCAGCGGCTTCAATCTGGGCAACGATAGGCGAGATCCAGATCTAGACTTGTGAGCAATGAACAGATATCAATGTAACCGGGCGAAGGGTCTATTCATACCGCTGTAAACCCCATACCCTGGATATAATCCAAGTTGTTCGTTATTCCTCTCCATGTTCCTCCGCAGTATTCGGCTCGTTGGCAGGGCGCACTTGTTGAGCCATCGGTCCTCGCGAAGCGGTCAGTAAGGACTTGGTAGATCGACTGTTTGGCCCATTCAGAGGCGTTCAAAGCCACCGCACCCACAATCCATAGCCAGAGTGCAAGCAGGATATGTGCAAACATCGTTCTGCAATGCGTGGAGGCACTAAGAGTTGAGTATTCAGAATGCCAAGGAGAAAATATCGAGACAACCCTGAAGCTCCGCTTTTTAGATTTTATAACCTTGAAGTCTAGAGCAGGTTGCTAGGTTGCCCAAGTACCGGTCATGTAACAACCTCAATCAATAAAAATGTCCGGTAGGATAACATTACATCGACACTGACTATATGCCCGAGACAAAGGACGGTATTACGGTATTGCTGTGAGAATCATGCTTAACTGCAGTAGTTGGGATCGCATTCGGCCTTACTCAGTTCCTCGGTACCAACCACAAAATCTATAGGAGCCCAATTATGCTTGAGGAAACTCGTTGCTTTCGGGGCTATTCGAGCTGGTTGCGAGAAGAGAATCGACGCCTTAAGTAGCCATGTGGTGTACGCGGAGAGGACCGGAGGCTTGGCCAGAAACTGGGAGGTTTTATGGGTATCTGTTCTGATGATGTTTCGTAAAGCCAGAAGGAGCGAAAGTCGGTAGTTGGAAATCACTTGCCGCCTGTGAGTGACAGGGTCTGGCGTAGGCCCGAATCGAACAACAGTCTGTTGGTGTGTGAGACTGGGTGGGCATGTTGACTGGTCAGGTTGTCGCCTCACCATGGCATTGGGGGATCCCAGGATAGGTCATAAGTCCGAACGGTGTCCAGTGCCCCGCACTAGACGCAGTAACGAGGTTGGAATGCGACCCAGAGTTTAAAACACGCGCCCTACCCCGGGAAGTCCCAGGTTGTTGATGAAACGACAACCTTACATCCGAATATTACGTGGTGCTGACGAATTCACCGGAGTCCGTCCAGTGTAGTATGAAGCGATGGAGCAGCAGCATCATACCCTAAGCGAATTTACAGAGTTAAGACAATCGCCTCCTTCTCGTCCCTTAGCCTGTTTCCGTTCCAAGAGAAATGAGCATGGAATAAATGGTATCCTGGGGCCAGACAGCTAGCACCCACGACCAACCTATTTAACGCCATAGGCAGGCAACCAGCGACAGCCAGCTCTACACCTCCTATTAGAGCATCAGGCAGCGGGCGCTTCCTGCCACATTGCCCAGCTGTTAGAATGACCAATACTAACCTGTTGTAAGTATCTACTGACCTTTTCCTGGTATTTAGGTCTCTGCTCTGCTTAGGAAAAGCGCCGCCCGGATCCGGGTGTCATACTCGAGGCCTTTTTTCCGGGTTTGCATCATGACAGAGAACCCCACCAATTCAGTACACTGCCTACAGGCATTCCTGGAAAACCGACTCCTTTCACCGTACACATTCTGACAGCCAGTTGACGGATTTCTGGACGCCATTGTCGCTCTTTAAAATTGGCCCCATGACCTGGTGGAATGAGCATGAGGGTATAAGATACGGCGTTCCCCACGACTGGCTCACCAACGCAAAGCGCTTCTGGCCTACCGAGTTCGACTGGCGTAGCATGAATCTCGCATCAACAGCTACCCAAACTACAAAATCACAATCGAGGAGCCGGAGGCCGGCTATATAGACGTGCACATCGCTGCGTTCTTCTCCAAGAAAGCAGATGCCAGGCTCATTTACACTCCTGATGAATTTAAGAAATCATCTTGATACCTAAACACTACCTAAAAAGTAAAGCCAGTTAGGCACCTTGGCCTCCGGTACCACTTGGTTTGTTCTTGGCCAGTTTGGCCTTTATTTCAGCCATCCGGCGCGCCACTTCCTCTCGCCGGGAAACCCCTCTCTCCGGATCCCAATATATATCCCCATCCTCAATCACATCCTTGTAAAAATCATTCCTCTCCCAGTACTTGTGTCTATCTGCCGGAATTTTCACTGCCCACTCTTCAAGTGGTGGATATGGCGATGGCTCGATGTGGAAATGAAGTTTGTACCACTGACATAGTCCCGTCATGTTATCCCATCGGCCGATGACCGGGAATTTGTCCTGCTCCAGTCGAATAGTATAGGTTTTCGGGCGATAGGCATCTGGTGCAAGATACGTTTCCTGTAACGTCCGTCCCTCAGTCGACATGTCCTGGAAGTATGGCATGCGACTGTTCCTTAGTGTGAGCTCGATCTCGACAGCAGGAATATCATCGCTGCCATCGATGATCTGGTTCAGGGTTTCTGCATCTCGATCCGATAAATGTTTCCAGTCGAACATTGCGGCGATGAACAGAGACATGCCGGAGCCGCAGGACAACTTGGGACACGCGCGTTAGGGCTGTCTGAATTGTACAAGTCTCATGCAGGGAAATAAGAAGAAGTGTACCTCTCCTGTACCATCTTCCTTGAAGGTGATTCCACATGTGGCACTGACACCCCAAACCCACCAGCCGCCAAAAAGGAGGGAGTGTACTGGCACGCCGGACGGCTCCTTGTCCGGGCTTCTCATAGATGAAGACTTCTGCTGGACTGTCGCAATCAATCAATCGAATCTAAAAAGAAAGGTCTGCGGGATGGTTGAAGGAAATCTGAAGAAATAAAACAGAACAGGAAGGGTTGTGTGCATTTGGAATGCTGACGTTAATCATTTCTGTTGGTTCTGTTGGGTTGCAGCGGCACGCCCCGTATTGAGGAGGCGAAGTTTCCTAGGCGCAGCATCTTGGCGGCCACTATCTGAACCAATAACATTGATGTAACTCATTTTCGCCGATTCGACCTCGGGAACAACCGCGCGGTGGCTGCGGTCCTCCAACGCCCCTTACAGCAGAGGGATCAATATTACTATGGAAAGCCATAGACCTCGTAAGCGAAACGCTTGGCTAGATGATCCACTTTACTATCTTTCCTCTGTAATATATAGACTTGTAGTTATTTATAGTAAGCTCTAACACAGTAACACAGCTTGAGGGGTTGCTAGTATTACTCTCGAAGCCTCAAGCTGTCAATGGGCTAAGCAAGAACTGGACGCTGCAGCTTGTTAGCACTCTAGACAGAATAGATCAATCGACATAGATATAATAAGACATTATCCGCGCTGAGTTGCATCTTTTTCATATTCTCATCATTCACTCAAGCACAACTCAAGCAATATTTGAATCCTCTTCCATTCCTCAGACCTACTAGCCTTTCCATCTTTAAGAACACCTGCTCAACTTTCATCATGCACTTCAGTGTTTCCCAGCTCTTGACTGTTGCCCTGGCCGGCCTTGCCGTCGCCTCTCCGGCTCGCTTGAACAAGCGCGCACGAAGCGTTGTCATCGGCTTCCGAACTGTCGCCAAGGTATGTTGTCCACATTGCTACATATTTAGTAAGATAATTCCAGCTGTGCTTAACCTACATGCTTACATATTAGCTACTATAGGGTGAAGCCGATCATATTGCAGAATGGGGCAATGACTTTGTAGATGATCCTGATACGGACAGATTTAAGGACGAGAAGGCCCAAACTGGCCTTGGCAAATATCTAACAGCTAAGCCAGGAGAATGGCCTGAGCGTATGATTTTCGACCCCAGGTAAGAAATACTTCTTTTTTTTTAGTTTTTTTTTTTTTTTCTCCTCTATATATATTATACCCTCTGATGGAACCGGAAAGCCAGAAGGCTAACATTGTCTTGTAAACACAAAACAGGTACTGTGTTGTTTGGGCAGATGCCGACAGGTACAACGCAGCCTCCAAGCTTTGGATCCCCAAGGAGCAATGGTGGCCACAGGACGAGGCGCAGATGGTGCGATATGTCGAGAGCCAGGGCATGGATCGCCACCTCACGCTGCGCTTTTCCAAGATCTCTGGCATGGAGCACATAGAGCAGATGATGATTCCTTACGGGCTCTTCAACCACTGGTCCGAGAGTCAGGGAATTGACATGGAGGTTGAATGCTTCGAATCCATTGATAAACTGAAGCAAGTGGAGGGCCGAACGGCTAACTATGACCGCAACGACATCAAGGGCAAGAATGGTCCGGCACACCCCACGCCGCCGACACCCCCAAACCCCGCTCAGCCCAAGCCTCCGGCCCCGCCTAAAGGCCCTGGTGCATAAGTAGAGTAGAAGGTGGTGAACCTCGCCTCTTCCCTCGTCTACGTTGTAGACTCGAGTACCCCCTCAAATTGGATAGCTGCGACCGACCAGTCCCAGATGCAGATGCTCGAGTGAGGGGGGAAGTGGAGAAGGGGGGAAGCGGGGGGCTGGCATGGCAGCTAGTTCTGACTGTTTCATTTCGATTTCATTTTGATTTTTTTTTCTTTTTATTTCTTATATCTAGCATCCCGGGCCGGAGCTCGTATACAAGTCGTTCGTTTCACTTTATCTAGGGTACTTTCGCTGGAAATTGTTGATAGCCGAACAGCCATACATCTCCTAAATTCGAAAATACTATACTGTCCTTAACCTATTTGCATAGTCAGTCTTTCGTTGCAGACTTCCCTACCTATCTGCCATGCATCCCCCCTCGGAATGGACGCGCTTAATTAAAATCCGGGTCTGGAAGAAAGAATCGCAGCCGGAGGGGGCGAGGAGTTCTGTATTCTATTTGTAAAGGAGAGAGCAGTGGAGTTTCTGGCTTGCGGAACTAATCTGTTATCTTCTGAAGATGTTCCTCTCTGAGCTTTCTCATATCAACCTCATCTTTGGCCTCTTCCCGCCCTCAACTTACTCAGACAGGCCGTGAAGTTATTGCGCTGGATGGAGAGAACCTGGGTTTTAATAAGTCCATGCTCCAGACCCTAGGTGCGGTAGTGTCGATGAAGGACTGAGGACTCGAACTGGCTTCCTGCAACTACGCCTAATACCTGCGGCTGGATAGCACGGGACAATCTTAGAGTGCTTTACGCGTTCCGTGTGGCTCGTAGTGTCGCACTAGGCCTGGCTCGCATATTCAAGTACAAGGATGTTGAATTAAGAATTAGGAATAATACGGAGGTATGGGGAATGGCATTGCAGCTCGCTTGCCTGCCACTTACCCAGCAAGCGTGCATAATCGTATTCGACAACTCAACCCGAGAGGGGTTGACGTCAGCTCTCGGTGTTTGTTTCAAGCGATGAATAGATGCAGTAATGAGCACGGTCTGTTCGTTTCCTCCATGAAGTATTACTACTTATTATCATCCCTAGTCTCCATCACGCCACAACTGGAATCAGGATAAGATGACACATTCCATAGCGGCTAGAGCATACATGATGTGTACGCCGTCTCTGAAGTCCCAACTTCAAAGCAAAACTTCATTGCAAAAATCTTGACTTCTTTCCAGCCACCTCTTCTGCATCGACAATCTCAACATGGCAGAAACCCGTAGCCATTTCCTCGAAGGCAAGAAAATCATCGTAGCCGGCGCCGGCATGGCCGGTCTTTCTTTCGTCACCGGCCTACGCAAACAGTGGGATCCAACCCTCAAATTTCCCCAGGTGACAATCTACGAGCGGGACGCGAAAGACACTGCCATCTCCCGACAGGGGTTCTCCTTATCCCTCGCAGGGTATGACGAAACGGGTGGCCTTTATGCTCTCAAGCAGCTGGGTCTTCTCAATGAGATCCTTCCCCATGTCATCCTGGGGCTTGACGGAACGAGCGGTTTCAAGATGTGGGATAGCAACTTCTCGCAAATCCTGAGCGTTCGATTCAAGCCTGCCAAGGGGCTCCCATCTTCCGGCATCCGCATCGCACGCAAAGATCTGCGGAAAGTGCTAATTGATGCGGGAGAGAACTCTGTCACGTGGGGCGCCATGTGCAAGTCTGCGCGGAGGCTCAATAACGGGAAAATAGTCGTGACTATTGAGCGACAGGACACCGGAGAGACGGCTGAGGAAGAGTGCGACTTGCTTATCGCCGCGGACGGGGCGAATAGCCGTCTGAGGGCATCACTTCGGCCAGATGACCGCCTAAGCTATCTCGGGGCCATTCAGATGGGAGGATCTGCAAAGTTCGAAGAAGGATTGCCCTCTCCGGTCGGTCAAAACTGGGGGGTGACTGTGTCTGGCGAGGGAGTCGCGTGCTTCATCTCGCCCGTGGACCAGAATTCCCTCGTTTGGGCACTGAGCCGCGTTGAGAATGAGCGTGTCCCGGTTAACGACAAGTCCTCAGATGAGCAGCGTCAAGAGGTTATCGAGGAGTCACTGAAGCTGGGCCACATGTTCACTGAACCATTCCCAACTATTGTTCGTGCCACAGAGATTGACACAGTTTTTGCCCAGCCCGCCAAGGACAAACAGCCCTTCAGCCACGATATCTCTACTAGTGGGCCTGTCGTGTTTCTTGGTGATGCGAATCATGCCGTCAGTCCATTTGCTGGGTATGGAGCTAGCCTGGCACTGAAAGATGGCTGGGATTTCGCGGAGCAGCTTTGCAGGGCGCAGAATCTCGAGGACGCGCTCCTCGCGTATGACAAGATTAGCGTACCGAGAACGAAAAAGGTTCTTGATACATCTCACTCGCGGGTCTCTTCGTTTCACAGCACTGGACTGAGGTATTTCTTCTTCAGGCTGTCCTTGACTATCATGGGGCTCATTCTTCGCATTACTGGACAGAGCTGATTTCCGGACTTGGTTACTTTGAATGGATCTAATACGCCGAGGTTCTGGTGAAGGCGGCTGGATGCTGGATGATAATAATGCTACCTCCTCCAGTCGACTCCAACAACCCCAATATGTAAATTAGCTACACGTTGCTGTAGTTCGATCTTGTCTAATAAGTATCAGTAGCTGATGGAGGCTTATGAGACACCCTCCAAGGCAGCTGAGGTTTGGTTGAATAGGATTAAGGTCGAGGACATGAGGATTTCCTCTTTACTATTGATGCTGCTGTCGAGGGCAGAATTTGACCTGTCGGACAGGAGATGGGGAAGGATGATCGTCTTACAGACTATTTGACCGCTCATTATGTTATATCTCCGATCCTCTCGGTAAATGGAATTAGACAAAAGCTAGACAAATATCTATCATTATGAGTGCAAATCCGAGGACATAAGTGTCAAGCCTGACGGATCTTCTAACCTAACCTGTGTCATCTCCCGGCGGCTAATATTGACACAAGCCATGGAGCAGGGCCGATTGAGGGCTTGGTAGCGATGGAATCAAAGTTCAGTCGGCCTTGCCCTTAGGCCAGGGAGCTGGGGTTGATGTTGAGTTTATGCGGCATTTGATGACGATGTTGTAAAACTGCTACGCAGTTACGAAAGGCCAGTTTTCCAAGGGCTGTTTCAAGTGAGGTCTAAGCGCTAAGAAAAAAGAGCTGCCGTAGGAGATCGATGTAATATTGGTTGAATGGGGAATTCAATTTGACTGCCTTTTCCACAACGTTGGGCCACTGAAGTCGAGAATCGTGCCAGTCCCGTGGCACCATATGCTCTGCGATATAACATATTGCTATTGACCAGTATTTTACAGACTGAGCTAGAGGTGGTAGCCCGTAGGAGTTTAAATCGGACACTTCGGACGAGTCGGAGTCGGTCGAACCGCACGCGTGGGGGTTGTGGACTTATGTGAGGAGCTGTTTTTAAAAAGGATCATCCGGTGCATTGCATTGGCTGCAATGATGAACTCCGACCCCGGGATTGCGTGCCACTCCCCGCTCAGTTCCCGGGGCACACCGCCGGAGCCAAGGGGTCTTCACCGGCGGTACACCAATAGGATAAAATGGCGCGTTGACAATCTCCTGTCCGGCGCTGCCAAGATGCCTCTACCCCACGGGACGAGCCTTAAAAATTGCAGAGCCGATTGGTTCTTCCCAGCGTATCTCGTTTTCTGGCCCTTCGTGACTTCAAACCAGACCTTGTCCCACTGGGTATGCACGACGACTCCGGCACATGGGGAAGGTCGTGACTTAAAAGATCTAGAACGCAGCACACAGTGGCGAACCTCCATTCAGGCGTATAAGAACACCTTACTTTCTCCTCTATCGGCAGCATTTCCCATTGTTTTGGCGCACATAGCCATTGTATACATCACCATAGCAATGCGCCCCTTTATCCTCCTCGCCTTGGCCGCGTGCGTGACCGGCTGCCAACGTGACTTCGTCCCATCCCCGCACACTCATCGCAAACGAGTGACAAAACGTAACGACGCCTGGCCCCCTGTTCTAACCGAACACGAGACTATCCTCGTTAACAGCTTCGACAATGTCTCGATTGATGCGTGGTCGTATTACTACGGCAGGCAGAACAAGCTCGCAGGCTTCGGTAGGGAAGCAGCACAGTGGACTGCGGATCGGTGGGCCGAGAATGGCGTCGCATCCGAGCTGAAGGAGTATCATGTCTACTTACGATATCCCGTCAGCGCGACGCTGCACTTTACGGGCGCTGACGGTGAGACGGAGGAGGTTAAGCTTCGAGAGGATGTCTTGGAGGAGGACGAAGTGACGGGGCGGGATGAGATTTCGCAGCAGACGTGGTTGGGGTATTCACCAAGCGGGCGGGCCGAGTCGGAATACGTATACGTCGGGTGAATTTTTCATTTCAGTTGTTCCCCTTCAGACCGCCAAAATAGCCTCGCACACTAACAGAGCACCAGTCGTGGCTCCATCGCCGACTTTCAAGCTGTTGTCGACAAGGGTGTCGAGATCAAGGGCAAAATCGCCCTCATCCGCTACGGTGGCCTGTTCCGCGGCCTCAAAGTCAAAAACGCCCAGGACTTTGGCGCCATCGCCGCCGTCATCTTCACAGACCCCATTGATGATGGCGAGGTCACCACTGCTAACGGTTACGCTGCCTACCCCGATGGTCCAGCACGCAACCCTTCATCCGTTCAAAAAGGCTCGACGCTCTTCCTGTCGACATCTCCCGGCGATCCCACGACGCCTGGATATCCGTCTCATGAGGGCGCACCGCGGGCTGATCCATCGAATGTTCTTCCGCGAATCCCGTCACTGCCCCTCTCGTACGGGGCTGCTGAGCCACTCCTGCAGGCACTCGACGGTCACGGGGTATCTGGGGAAGCCGTGAATCGTACCGGTTGGGTTGGCGCGTTGGGCGCGGAGTATTTTACGGGCCCGGCGCCGGGAGTGAAGCTTACCCTGGACGTCAAGTCGCGCGAAGCGATTGCCCCGATCCATAATGTCATTGGTTGGATCAACGGCACCAACGCCGACGAGACCATCGTCATCGGCAACCACCGCGACACGTGGATGATCGGCGGCAACGCAGATCCCAACTCTGGCTCCGCCGTGCTCGTCGAATTCACGCGCGCCATCAACAAGTTGCGCGCTACGGGCTGGCAGCCAAAGCGCAACATCGTGCTCGCATCATGGGATGCCGAGGAGTGGGGGCTCATCGGCTCTGTCGAGTGGGTCGAGGAGCATACCAACTGGCTGACCGAAACAGCAGTCGCATATCTTAATGTCGACGTAGCTGTAGCGGGCCCTCACCAGGGCCTTTCCGCGACGCCAGAGCTTCATGGAGTCGCATTAGACACGTTCAAAAAAGTCATCCACCCGAACTTCGGAGCGTACAACATCTCGCTCTACGATTCGTGGTACGATATCTCCGGCGGCGTCATTGGAATTCTTGGCTCCGGGTCAGATTTCACGGGCTTTTTGCATCGAGGCATTGGCTCGCTCGACATCGGCAGCTACGGCGGGCCCAAGGACCCCATCTGGCACTATCACTCCAACTACGATACGTACCATTGGATGGCGACGTGGGGAGACCCTGGGTTCCATGTGCATGCAGCGCAGGGTCAATTTCTCGCGTTGCTGGCATACCACCTTGCATCTGATGACATCCTGCCTATCGACGTGAAGAACTACGCCGTTGAGCTACGCGCGTACTACGACGACCTGGCCGAGTTTTTGGTTGGGGAAAACGCAGACGTCGACCTCTCCGAGCTAGATGCCGCCATCCAGCTGTTCAAGCGCAGCGCTGATGCGGTGAAGGCGCTCGAGCTTCACGCCGTCAAGACTGGGGATGAGGAGCTGAAGAAAGTCGTGAATCACAGGTATCGTGATTTCCAGAGGGGCTTCATCTCGCAGGGAGGATTGCCGAGTCGCGAGTTTTACAGACATGTCGTGGCCGCTCCAGGGTTGGATACGGGGTATGCAGCGGTGACGTTTCCAGGAATCACGGAGGGGGTGCAGTATGCTGTGGGCGGGGACCTGAGCGTGGCAAGGGAGTGGGTGAAAAGGACGGCAAAGGGGATCGTAGTCGCGGCGCGGATTCTCGCGACTTGAGGATATTACTTCAGGACAAACTTCTTGGCCGCGACCCAACTCTCAATCTTTGGGACTCCGCGGAGGAATGAAGTTCGTAGGCCCCTCTGCAGCAGTCTTGCCAGAAGTTTTAGCAGTACTTCCTGACTTTCTTTTAACGACCACTACACTATGCATGACCTAAACAACGCCGTGTTTTGTTCTGTGCAGCATTGGAAGTCGAGATGCATAAAACGAGTCCACGTTGAGCCCACAGACTCATCTCCCTCCCCGAGAGTAAATGGGAGAGAAGCACCGTAATTCAATCTTACAGACCTGTAAATCCGAGATGGGCCGTAATGGTCGAGAACAATCCAGGTTTTGCTCAGTATAGGTCTGGCGAGAACTTGCCAGGTATGCAGTAAATGAGAATTAACCTTGGTTAATACCCTCTGTTGGAATCATGGAAAGAACGGATTTATTTCTAAAATACATACGGAGTGGCATGCCGCTCGCAGTGACTAAACCTTAACCCCCGGCTTCGCTTCAGGCCTAGAAGACTTGGGTGTTATGGCCTTGAATGCTGACCCAGTTATCGCCACCAGGTGTTATTCCCCTCACAACATAGCTTCTAAATTGGCGCTTGCCGCTTGGCCGGCCTTCGCCAGCCATTTGTCGCAGGATATTTACGAGACGAAATCCAGCGTTTATGGGAGAATGGATGCAAGAGCTCACGCCCCACTCGTTCCCCTCGCAGCAGGGGTGTGATCGAGTGGAAGGCCCTCAACAAGAGGCGTATCTTATACTACAAATGGATCCTCGACAACAGCACCCAAGCCGACAGCTGCGTCAATGCCACTGCGTTGGCGGTCGGGATGCTCCAGGAACACTTGGCAGCTACGGAAAAGAATTGTGAGATCGCCAGCTATTATGTTCGTAATGGCCCGCGAGCCCATCCAGGTCGCCTTGTTGGCTCCACTGCGGACAAGCACAGCGCCGTGCCCTTCGTAGAAACGCCCACCAGGAAAGTTCAAACCAAGGAGTTCTTCGAAGCCGGTCGAGTTGGTACCACAAGCTGCCGGACAGTCCGACCCTCCGTCCGGGGAGTCGGCGAAGATTTCTCATTCCTGTCCCGGCGCTGCGGCATCAGTGGGACGGATTTCTACAAGTTCAATACCGAAAGGAATGTCTCCGACAAACTCATCCGTTTGCCGTCCTCAGAAGCCTGACGGAGAGCCCCGTGGCAGGAAAGACGTGAACACCACAGAAAGCGACCAGGCCAGTCATATGTTCCTCACCCGTTAAAAGCCAGGATCTTTTCCAACAAAAGTCCCTCACTTGCCCACCCGTGCATAGCGATAACGTACACTTAGACGTATGACTCCTTGAAATATGACTCGGAATTAGTGCAGTTTAGCGAGGCCAGTTGAAGGGGATGGCAATAAGTATGACGGCTGCTAGATACACTGTGATTGTTTCTCCATTTAGGCAGCCATTCCTCAGGTTCCCCACAGACCCTAAACAGATCATTGATCAGCAGTCTGACGTTGTACGAGCATAAGCACTAGCTCACCGATGGGAGTCAGAGCTGTCGTGAATCCTCACGAGGTACGCGGCACAGAGGGAATACGATAAGCCTCACACTGACGCTGCAGCAGCCTGGAAATGAAAATGATTCCCCATTAACTGCCCTCCCGATCTGCCCAGTACACCCTAATTCCTTCCTCAAGTTCCTGGCGCCGCTTTTTTTTTTATTTTATTTTTTATTTTTCTTTATTTTTATTTATTTATTTATTTTGTTTTTTTAACGCCCGCGGCTTCCGAAACTGAAAACATGGGTCAAAGCCGCCCTCATTCCCCTGTCGAGAGCGATCCCTTACTGCAACCGAACAGTGGAACTCATCAGTCTCCCGAACTCTATGGCGTTTCGTCCTTTCAGGGAATACCAAATGCCCACCCAGAAGTCCACCCAAACCACGGTTCCAGGGCCGGTTCTGGAATCGGTGTCGATGATAAGGATGATTCCGATTCCGATTCCGATTCTGACGACGACGCAGCCTCTGTGAAGAAGCGCCGAGCCCAACGACTCAAAGAAACTGGTGGTTGGTGGGGGTATCTCAAGGACTTCTCTATCTTCCTCCCATATGTCTTGCCTCGTAAAGATGTCCAGGTTCAGCTATGCATTGTTGTTTGCATCCTTACTTTAATTGGAGGACGTGTTCTCAACGTCCTGACTCCCACCCAGCTCGGAATTATCACCGACAAGATCGTCGGCGGTAGCGAACCCCCCTATCGGGAGCTACTTGTTTGGCTCGTTCTCAACATCATTCACGGTGCATCCGGTCTCGAGATGATCCAAGGCCTCGCAAAGATTCCCATTAGGCAGTTCTCTGAGCGCCAAGTCACGAACGCCGCCTTTGCCCATGTCATGAACCTGTCAATGGACTTTCACACGGAGCGGGATTCAGCCGAAGTGATGAAGGCCGTCGAGCAGGGCGGGGCTCTGATGAACCTGCTCGACACGGCTGTGAACGAGATGTTACCTACTTGTTTTGACCTGATTATCTCCTTCGGTATCCTCTACTCGAGATTCGACTCGTCTGTGGCGCTCACTATGATGATAGCCTTTGCGGGATTTTTGGTGCTCGAAATCTTGACGACGCGCTGGAAAATTGAACCACGCCGAGAGTACATGAAGGCGTCGCGGGAGGAGGCCCGTGTGATGCATCAAGGGATTCAGGGGTGGATGACAGTTTCGTATTTCAACTCCTTTGGCTACGAGCGACATCGATTTCGGCAGGCAGTGGATGGAAAGCTGGAAGCTGACCGAAAGTTGTCAGTCCGCGTGACATGCCTACAGAGTGCGGTGGAGCTGATCGAACCCTTCACCTTCGTCGCTATCGCCTGCATGATTGCGCGTCGCGTAATGAGAAGCGAGGCATCCCCTGGAGACTTCGTCTTCTTCATAGACTACTGGGGCTACCTCATTTGGCCGCTCAAGTTTCTGATGCACGAGTACCGGGCTGTTATGTCCTACCTCATTGACGCCGAAAGACTACTTGCGCTCCTCCAGACGAACCCTACCATCACGAATCGAACCGAGGCGGACAGCATAGGTGCTGTTGCGGGCCACGTTACGTTCAATAATGTTTTCTTCGCGTACAACCCCCGGAAAATAGCTATTAGTGACCTCACTTTCTCAGCCGCCCCTGGAGAGACTGTGGCCTTCGTCGGAGCTACTGGCGCAGGTAAATCCACCATTACGAAGCTCCTCCTGCGCTTCTATGATGTGGCGAGTGGATCCATCGAGATTGACGGAAATGACATTCGTGACGTAACTCTTTCTTCCTTGCGTGACGTTATAGGCGTTGTCCCTCAGGATCCATTGCTCTTCAACGCAACAATACGGGAGAACCTACGCTACGCCAAACTATCTGCCACCGACGACGAGATTTCTGAAGCTTGCCGCGTCGCCGCCATCCACGACAAGATCATCGGTTTTCCTGACGGCTATTATACGCGCGTCGGCGAGAACGGCGTCAAACTCTCTGGTGGTGAGGTACAAAGGCTGGCCATTTCACGTGTGGTCCTTAGGGATCCATCTATCCTGATTCTGGACGAGGCGACGAGCGCCGTCGATACGAATACGGAGTCGAATATACAGCAAGCGCTTGAGGCATTTAAGGGAACGAGGCTGCGCACGACTTTTGTGATTGCGCACAGGCTGTCGACCGTTGTTGGTGCGGATCGTATCTTGGTGTTGGACGAGGGTCGTATAGTGGAGAGCGGAACCCATACCGAGTTATTGGCGAGGGCTGGGAGGTATAAGACACTATGGGACAAGCAACTCGGAACTGCCGCCGAGCACACAGGGCGTGAATAACCCTGCATGTCAATATTAGCTCTGAGGCCGACGTCCGGGCCCCAATTTAGAGCGCGAGTTTACTTAAAAGAGACCACCCCGTCTACTTGAAACTCTCGCTAGACCTGTCCTCTCTGCATCCTTAACACTATATCTATCGCATTTTATTTCCCCCAGCTACATTACTTTGAACTTCTCCCTTCCCCAAATATCATTGAGTACGGAGGCTTTATCCGCCGTAAGTCTGCTAAAGGTCTAGATACGGCCATCTGCTAAATAGCAACCACTTCAGGCAAGCGCCTCAACTGTGGTCACCGCGCCATGAAAGACATGGCTGGCATGGCCACTTGCGGCGATTCGTCTGTTTGACCTCAACGAAAGCTATGTTCACCTAGGCATTACTGAGACCTGCGTGCTAAGGCTGTTGATGAAATGACAATCATGCTCCTAGGACCAAGGTCACAATGATAAAAGACATGATTAGAGAAATCCATATACATCTCAGCATAGTTCTTTAGGAGCTGTTGTGGTGACAGAGCATACGGCGTCTTGCTGTTGCCTTTGACAAGATAGTGCTCAAGCAGGTGGTGTCCGTCTACCCCGCTGACGATGTCGCCCTTCCAGTGGGCTAAGCGATCACAAATATCTGCCACCTTCTTGCCGTAAACAATGACGTGTAGTCTCGTCCTGGCTGGGCCAGGCCTCATCAAAGAACCCTCGAGACGACGAGGAAGTACAGTGAGCGAATCTCAAAATGATGTAATACGTCCGGGAAATCAAAACCAAGGGGCTTCTGGTCCTTGAGAAACTGGAGAGTAACATGCTCTCGGGTCACATCGGGATAGTCTATGCGATGCCCTTTGATGAAGGCCTCGCCTGCCCACCAAACAGGCGCCTGGCTGTCAATTGCGTGGACTCTCGGGATGGAAGATGAGTTTCCGTGAGGGGTTTGGTATTTGGAAGGGGCTCAGGGGCTCAGGGGCAGTGGAAAGCGCGAAATGTCCCCCATTGCTGTCGCTCCATGTCATATTGGCTGCAATCTTGTCGGAGGGCGAAAACGACAAATATGTAAGAGGAAGGGTATATGGGATCAGCCACGAACTTTCATCGTTTTTTGTATGTGTTTATTCAGGTACAGATCAAAGAAGTTAACTGACGACATATTACTTGATATTGGATGTTCAAGATCACGGCTGTCTTAAATCTCGGCAGTAGAACCAATATGAATGACGAGAGACTACTGAAGCACTTCAGTATCTCGGGTGACGCGAAGTGTGCCATGCCTCGGTCATAAAACTCCCTCTTCTTGGATATGGGTAACTTTAGATACAAAAGAAAGCGGCACTCTCTCCGTTAGTGACTGTGGAGCTAGAAGTAAAGGAGTCGTTGCTTTACTTGTTATGACTGTAAGGGAGAGGCAGATTGGGCGCATATTTCGGGTGAGAGAGGCATGTAACGGCCGTCTAGTTCATTGGTCACTGCGAGTGATCCGATACCGCAATCCGGCTATTTAGGCAGCAGTGCTGGCACTTTTTTGAAGGCGGGAGAGACCAATCTTGCTTGAGAGTTGGGAACCACAGAACGTGACATTGTGACAACGTGACGATGAGACGTGTTCAAGGCTGCTGTGCCACCAACTTGTGGTCACCGAAAACTAGAAGACGAATCACAACGCCCAGGAACCCCAAATCGCCCGAACCGAGTTTGGATTGATAAAAGATGGTTCACATTTGGAAGGGGTCTCCAAGGGAGAACAGCAAGGCCCTTCCTCAAACTCTTTGCAACCTTGCAGACGACAATTCCGTCTAGAATCTAAGCACGGCGACATTGGCAATCAAAAATCATGTCTGACTTCAATCAATCAACCAATCCGAATGACAAGCAGCCAGAGCAGGGTACTCCTGCCGCGATCGCTCAGAACATCAGCGCTGTTCTTTCGGCTGCCGGCATCCAACCCGGAGCTATGCCGACTCCGGAACAAGGTGCTTTAGTGATGTCGATGTTATCAGCACAAGCTGGCGTCAGCCCCCTCTTGGCCCTGCGGAATTTTCCGACGACTGTACGAGACCGACTGGGAGCCGATGTCGCAAATAGCCTTAACGACTGCGTTGAACGAATTCTCGACGATAGTGCGGGGGAAGCCGAATGGGAGCGGGCGAGGGGGGAAGGACGTGCATTGCTCCAGGGAGAACAAGACTTGCAGGCTTTGTATGATAAAGTGTTTTCCGACCCAGCGGCCGTGGAACTGGCAAGGAGCTTGAGGAGTGCAGCGAACAGGGCGACTGCTTCTGCCACCTCGTAAACCCCATCGAATATTCGAGTAACCAGAGCGTCGGCGGGCGATGGGTTGTGAGGGGTTTCCTATTCACGGGTTTCACAGATGAGCATGACGCAAATCCTGCCAATGCAATACGAATTTTTAACAGTATTGGAGTCTCTTTTTTCTTTTGCTGCCTAAACTGTATTTACCGCCTGCCAACTGGGTGTACGATACATTGTTCATCGGGGGCGTGATCGTGTTCCTCCTCCGCTTCATCCGGCCAGTCTGGGAAACCATCGTCAAACAGATCGGCTAATCTATCCAGCTTGTCGCTGAGGCTGTCATCATCATGACGCATGGCATCCTCCCATCGGGTAAACTCCTCATCAGTGAGCAGGCATTCATCAAGCGCCTTCTCCAAGCCCTTGACATTGAGAGCCTCGCCGATAAAGACTAGCTCTTGCCGACGGTCACCCCATTCGCCACCGTTGCGCATGTCATACTGGACAAGAGCGTCGACTTCGGGGTCTCCAGTCAAGTACTCCTCTTGAGGCAAGGTGCAGAACCAAGGGCGACCTCCGGAGAGGGTTAACATGCCGCCGGCCTGAGACCATTCGCCGGCACGGTGTGGTCTCGTTGCCAGCAAGAACTCACCCTTGGATCTGAAGAGGCGAGCGAAGAGGGGATCGGCTCTCTTGTTGGCGAGGATTCTCTCATTGGCAGGTGGTACCAGATCATCAACCATTTCAATGTCAGCTTCATCTTTGGGTTCCCGTAAAGAAGCGGAGGGGGACGGGACTGTTATTGTAGTTGACTGGATGGATGGGCTTCGAGAGGATAATGACTTGTCTGAGGTATCTTGTGCATTTTGGTCGTCGTCCATGCTCATATCAACGTCATCATCATCTTCTTCCTCGTCTTCATCCTCTTCATCATCTGGATGCTGAAGCTGAAGGATGAACTTGTCATGTAGCAATTTAAAGAGGCGGTACGGGTGGAAGGGCCGCCTTCGGGCGTAGATGAAGTTGCGCACATTGTATTCCTCAGTCTCTGGTTTAGGAGTCAGGACATTCCGGCCGTTGACCTAGCAGAAGGAAGAAAACGTCAGCTGGGATCAGAGAATAGAAGCCAATGGACGAGGAGTGCTTACTTCTCTCAGGGTCATCGCGTGGAGATCCTGAAGCCAACCGTATCCAGTCTGGGCTCTGGCCATGTCAAACATTCCCGTGTTGACGATCTCCTTGACATCGATTTTTCCAAACGACGCTTCGAGAAGTTTCGCCCGGTGATTCAGTTTGGTGATCAGCTCAATGATACGAGCCTTTGTCTTTTTATCGACCTAGATAACCCTCCTGGTGTAAGTTTCACGCCATATAAGTTCGACTCTATCATGGCGGGCTGCACAAACCATGTCAATCTTGTTCAGAACAATGACGTCTGCAAATTCAATTTGATCAACCATGAGGTCCGACACGGTTCTTTCGTCCTCTGGTGTTACGTCATCGCGGCGTGAAGAAAGGAGGTCGTCTGTGTCGAAGTCATTGAAAATTGTGAAGGCGTCAATGACAGTGGCCGTAGTGTCGAGGCGGGCAAACTTGTCGAGACCGCCGGCTCTTTTTCTACATTTCAAGAATCGTTTTAGTACGTGCGCGGACTACTCAAAGTATAAGAGAAACAAAAAGAGGTGACCACTCACAGCTGTTTAAGGACCTTTAGCATATCAGCATCTAGTTCAGCGCCACCGTCGGCCATCGCGTCCATCTGCTCGGCAAGACGGCGGTCAAAGGTCTCAGCGACTTGTTCCGGCTCGCTGATACCGCTACTCTCGATGATGATGTAGTCGTATTCTTGCAATTCGGAGAGGCGGACCAGCTCTTCGAGCAAGTCACCCCGGAGAGTACAACAGATACATCCGTTCTGTAGGGCAATGACCTTTTCCTCTGTCTTGGTGAGCCGATGGGTCTGTTTGATGAGCGAAGCGTCAACGTTGATACTGTTGAAGTATATTAGCACATCATTTGATTATTCCCATGTGTCAAGGGCCAAAAGAAGAAGTAAGGGAAGATAAAAAAAGAAAAAAGAAAAAAAAAGAGTTGAGACTGACGCTCCGATGTCGTTCACGATAACGGCGATTCGAAGGCCATGATCACTCTGGAGGATATGTTGAAGTAGTGTGGTCTTCCCGCTACCCTACGCCCAAGTCATATTAGAGGAACAGTCTTCCGGGCAAGATTTCCACGAGAACATACCAAGAAACCAGAGAGGAGGGTGACTGGGAGCGGCTTAGTCGGCTGCTTTTGCGCCGCCCGGCTCTTCGTCCTTGTTTTGCGAACCATTGGATTTGAGTTTCTCTGAAAGGACAAGTAGTGGATAACAGTTGTACTGTCGTGATTACAACGGCAAGAACAATAACAGCCACAAGAGCGAGCATTTAACAGTCTTACTAGGACATGGCTCGAATTATATACCCTGCTACCTCGACTTATACACTGACAAGCAAGCTGACCACTCCGGCCCATGTTTGAAGGTACATTCCGAACCTCCAAAGGGCCAGTCCTCGCACGCAAGTCCATTGTCCACTCATGTTAGCCGGATTATGCATCAAGATGTGGCAGGTACCGTTGAAGCTATCAAGGTGTCCCCCCCCTGCATCCGGCCATCAGGGTCACAGGAACCTTGATGTCTCTGCTGGTCCACAGATTTATCCGCTTAGCACGCAAGAATCGTGAGAAACTGGATAACTAGGACTCTTAGACATGTGGACCCTAGTCTAGACCACACTGTAAACCAATGAGACGCACTGGATATTGAATTAGCTCCAGCTGGTCAAAGATGGCTGCATCGTTTAAGTACCACCCCACGCGGCCGAAGATCCGTGGGAATCGGAAGATGCGAAGCCTGATTAGACCCCATCCGGTCTCCAGGAACTTGTCGATTTTGATCTCACGAATTTTAGAATGCAATGAGAATATCCGATGCGCCTCTTTCGTTGGTGAATGGTCGATGTGTGCCCTAGGGTCGAATTTCAAATCCACAGATGTCGAAATTAATATATAGAATCTCCAACATTCACCAGCTCGCAGTCTTTCATCCTCGCGAACCGCACTCGGGGTTGGCGCTGCAGGCGGGTCAAGAATCTCCTGACCCCTTGGACACTCCATTTGGACTTGGCCATGGGAGATGGCAAGCTGACGGGCTAGGCAACCGAGTCCTCAACGTTCCCATCTATATAAATGACTCTGCCCACAATCTGGAATTGCTCTGCTTGGATATACTTGAAGTTGTTGCAACCCTTGTGCGTTGTTGATCTTAGCTTCCGTCCAGTCAGACTAAAATCCTTGACAGAAGACTCCAACGGGCTGTCTGTCCGCTGCGAGAAATACTTTACATTTGGCGACTGATGTGTTGGCTATAAAATCCCTCCAGCCAATGTCAAGTCTGCAGGAAACCCGAGTGACGCTGGAGGTGAATGATGGATCCTCCTTAGACAAGGTGGACGACTAACAATTCCTTTCCTTCAATATGGCTCAAGAAAGTCCCACAAGGCGCCTTCACCCTTCACCTCAACCAACGACAACCCATCATCGGCAACCGCCATGCTCCACTGCTCATCGCCGTGCCTCGTCAAAAACTCGTACCCGCCCTTTCGATTAGGCAACAGATTGAAGAACTCGTGGCGTAAATGCTGCTTCGCGCTAGCAATATATCTCTTGCTCTCATCGTACCGTCCAATGTATGTTCCAGAAACAGAGTTGCGGAATCCTAGCCAACCATCTTTCCGCACGCAGTGCCAGTAAAATCCGTCGCGGATTCCGTTGCCATCGCAGAGTCGCAGCTCGCCATCCACGAGAGCGATGATCCTGCCCGTCTCGCGGTGGCGAATTATAAAGGTGCAGCCTGGGGCCGGAATTGATTCCACTAGTTTCCGAGGATCGTAATCTTCCGTGACGGCTGTGTGGGTTGGCGTAAGACGCCCCTCGGTGGTGGAGGCTGTAGACATAGTCTCGAAGGCGTCCATACGCGATTTAGGATTTGTTCTTTTTCTCGCCTCCTTTTCCTTGGAGGCTAAGGACGAAGCTCGAGCTGGGATCTGGGTGTTGATCGATGACGAGAGAGAAAGAAGAGGGGATGAGATGATGACACAACCAGTGGCGTTTTCATAGGCGGGGCAGGTGCCAAACGAATGACCTTCAATCCAAGGCATCATCATCAACCTTGAATGACCAATGATGGAGATTCTGCAACGTCCATATGACCAATGAAGCCTTCTGTCTGCTTAGTAAGAATATGGAAATCGATTCCTCTTCCAAGCCGTTGATGCAGAAAAACTGTATTAAACCTGGCTCGCTTTAGAAAGAAACCCTCTGGGAATAAAGGCATCGCATGCCAACGCCGTCGTCTCCAGTCAACTCCTCATTCTGGATAACGCCTGCAGGCTCACCTTGCGCCCACGGTGAGCTCCCATGAACTGGGATCAGAGAGAGTGACGTTCAAGTTTTGGGATTTAACGACAGGTTGAAACAACTTTAAATAATAGTAATTAATACCTCGCGTTATCCCGAGCAACCACGAAACCAGGCCAGGCAGATACGAAACAAAACCGTTCAGTGCATGAGAAGCTACTCACAGCAGGTGAGGCAAGATGGCTGAGTGGTTAAAGCGTTGGCCTGCTACCGGCAGTGAGCCAGTCCCTTCGGGCGCGTGAGTACAATCTCACTTTGTCACTTATATTTCTTGTCTTCTCTTTTTTATTCCTTGGGCCTGGGCCAGCCTGTGCTAAGGAACCAACCGACTTCTGACATGAAATAGATGCAGACGGGCATACACAAACACACGCGTCAGAAGCTACGCTCGTGTGTCTCCAAAAGTCCCCAGCCTTATGGTTCCTGATCTGGTATGGACCCGATCCTGGACTGTATCTCGTAAAAGAGAGGCTTGCCCTCCATGACGGGAAATGCCCGAAGGGCCGCCCTCCGCATCAATCGTCGGGGAGCCCTCCTCCCTGTAAAGAGTTCAAACTGAGCAAAGCCTTGTTCCGGGAGGAGGTCAAGACCATCCATCGCGACCCAGCCTCTGCGCGAATGTTGTCTCGTCTGCTCCAATAACGGGGTGTCAAGCGTCTTGTATCCCAGTTCGATGACAACTCCACCGGTTGGGCTCGTCAGCCAACTCTCCGGAGCGGTAAAGTCGGGGGAAGGTAGGTCTCCAATCTTATGCGTAGGGATGCAAGACAGGATCATTGTTGGTGGATGAAATGAACAGGGCCAAGGACCGTCTTTATCCTCAAGGACGTGAAATTTCGCAGCCTTTTCAGTGTTATTACGTCCTGGTCCGAGACGTGGTAGACCAACCTCATTGAGGAGACTTGTGAAGTGACTGACTAGATCGCGTGCTCTCGCTAGAGTCCGGTTGTAAATGACGATATTCCTCACCCCGAGTTGAAGTAAGGCATAAACTGCAGCCCTCGCCATGCCTCCAGCCCCCACTACGACAGCAGTTGACTTGGATCGCACAGCGTTGGCCGGCGATAGACCCCTGCGAACACACGCTCGGATGCCGATCCAGTCGGTATTCTCCCCAAACAGCGCCATAACAGGGCCTACTCTATTGGACTCCCCAATTAATGTATTGACGTCTGGAACCGTGCCATCGGAGTTAAGGCGGCGGATAGGAATCAAGGTGTTAACAGCCCCAACAGCTCTCGCATGCGGGCTGAGAGAATCGGCGAGCTGAATGATGTCCACTTTAAAAGGAAGTCCAACCGACGCACCCGCAAACGAAGGATCTCTAATGAGAGGGGTAAGCTTATCAATAGTGTCTGCCGAATAAGGGGAATAGTTATACGGAATCCCGCAAGCCTCGAGGGCGGCATTGTGCATTGCTGGCGAAAGACTGTAATCGACGTTAACGCCGAAGACGTAAAGCCTCATCGGGTCAAAGACAAAGGATGAGTATAGTGCCTTGGTGGCTTCTATCGCTGTAATGCACGGGAAGTCCGCTGTTCGGGCGGTGGTGTGAAGGGTTGAAGAGGGTCTCGGCGCGACCGAGGTTAGAATAGGATTAAAGCATGCAGAATGCCGTCCTAGGAGACCGGAATTGTAGGCAATCAATGGTATAGGTAAATCTCGGAGCTTCTTTACGGAGAAGCGTAGATAGTCCACAGAAAGGTTTTCCCCCATGCTCGCGGCCGGACGTACAAACCGCACAAGGTCGCATCCCAAGCTTTTGGCGCGCTGATACCGAGATATCCAGATCGGCGACTCCCAGGAATCTTCACCGATGGTGGATTCAAAGTTGGCTATTATCTTGCTGTGGTGTTTAGCGGAGATGATGCGGGAAATATCGTCGTCCCCAAGTCGCAGATCAACAGTCACAAATTCTGCTGCCAGCCGGAGGCCATGGTCGACAGCACTCGTATATAGATGCTGCCAGCCGGTGTTTGCGTGGGCATCTCTTGGAGCTAAAACATGAATGACAATAGGCAGCACGGTGTTGCGCCGAATGTTTCCAACAGCTCTTGCGATTTCTCTGGCCTGATCGAAGCTCATCCCTGAGTTGAGCACGTGAGGTTTCTCAGACGACGGGCGATTATTGCTACCACCCTGGGGCCAGAGATCATCAACGACAATCTCGATTGCATCCGCACCAGTCTCGATTTCCTCAATCTCGATATCTAAGCTCAACAGAGCGGAAAGGGGCATGGACACGGCATACGTGAAATGCCTCGCCTCTGTAGGCAAGTTTGCGAGCGGGAATGCCGTCTCAATAAATGGTATGGACCCGAGCGGCATAAAGAGAGATAGGAATTTGAGAAAGTGTCTTTCAGCCCGCTTCAACGTTAGATACGGTGCTGGTGATCTGCGAGCCATCGAGTCGTCTTGATCACACTCGGGCGGGGAGAATCGAGCCAGGCGCTCAGTAACATTGAAGAAGTGAAAGTTTGTACAGGTATGAAAGACTGCTCCGCTAGCATTTAGAAGGCTTTCCACCTTGGCCTTGTCTGGAATTTTGAGGTGCTCTTGGACCGCTTCGGCATCTCTGCTGATGAGGATAACTGGGTTAGTGGCAACTAGCTCGCGGAGGAGAGTCTGGATGCTTCGCTCCAGCCAGGAGCAAATGATCACGCAACCAGCAGCGTGGTTAGCGAGCGCAGACTTGAGAACGTTTGCCTGTTTTGCCTGGCATTTGGAGGGTCCCTCGAGTCTCCTAAATTCGGCGCTGGTTGAGCCGACAGTCTGCTGGAAGATTTTTTCCAGATCGACTATCATACGTCCCATGGCAGCGCAGGCAATGACACCTAATGTAGACTTGCCAGAGCCTCGAATGCCAACCAGCACAATTGAAGCGTCAGGAGCGAATTGACACGCTGCTGGTGTTGGGGGACCGGATGCTCCAATAACGTCGGTGGCTCCACGACGAACACCATTGCCTTTGTCAATTAGAACGATGTCGTACGATGGATGTGGTAGAATGGGAAGAACCAACCGTTCGGCCAGGCTCGATCGACGATGGGATCACCCGCGACCGAGTGAAATTGACCGGGCATCGCAAGTTCCGCGGATGGGAGAGTCGCTGGATGCACAAGGTCACGGATATTTGGATGACGGCGTCCTGCTCACCCCAGCGCTTTCCTGAGACATTGAAAGCGGAAAGGAACAAGGGGGAGCTCAGTAAATATTCAAATTGGTAAAAGTGATGAAATTCGACCCTCAAAACGAAGTTACGGTTTCTGACAGATATCCTGGCGCATAATTCAGTAGCACCGCAGCTAGGAATGTTGCAGCTAGGGACTTCGGCGTTGCTGATTTGTGTGGGAGATCCTCTTGGTTTCTGACGGAGAATGAAGTAATGGCTCGTTCTTTCTGCTTTCCCCCGCAATCACTATGATCCGTCCGGGGTCACACCTTGAAGTAACAAAAGCCCGCCAAGTACCCTCAGAGTACCATCGCCTTCAAGCCGGGCCTCTGGAACACTTGGTGCCAAACCCCACTCTCGGTCTACTCAAGGACTCCTACCGAACTAGGAAAGGTTCCGATCCACCGACTATGTGGTACTTCGTCACGATTCATTCTCAAGTTGCTTCCCCAATCTCCTCCACACACCCTCCCAATAAATCCTACCCTACCTCGCACGCACTGCCCGTGCGAGGAGCCGAGGACTGTGGGGAGGGGTCCACTAGCTTCCCCTTCGCGAACCTCGCAACAAACTAACAACTCGACAAGAGCAGTATGCCAGCGACGCTCCTGCTTACCGTCCTGGCTTTCTCTGTGAACTGAGCCATCTGGACCGTCGCAATTTCTTCTAACAGGGAAGAGAACCCAATTCAATGGCCTAACAGTCTCCGAAAATATCCATTATGCCACAAAATTCGAAGCGGTCCGTAGCGCCCTCCGATACTTGCGATCCCAGTTCGGATCCCACCATACAGCCCAAGAGACGGAGGGTATCGCGGGCCTGCGACACATGCCGAAGTGCCAAAGACAAATGCGATGGAGCAAAACCACAATGCCAACGGTGTATTTCGATGCAGCGGCAATGCACGTATTTGAATCCTGAGAAGAGAAGGGGAATCAGGACTGGCTACTTGCGGGCTATCGAAGTTGCCCTGGCCCTTCTGCTCGAGTACGTCCCCGCATGCGAAAATGTGTTGCTTGTAGCCTTGGCCGCGCAGGAAGAAGATGGGTACCAGGATTGTTTTCTCGATAAGGACTCCCCGACCGCCGAGGCGCTGCTCAAGAGATGGCACCAGAGCCAAGTATACCAGAACATCGACCGCCTGATTTCCAAAGATGGAAGCACATCCCGAAGCCATCCCCCCGGCGGTGATGATCGTGTCGATAACATTGTCTCCTCTGTCCCCCGATCCATTGATACAGTCAACCTCCGAGCTGAAGCCAATGACGAATTGGACAGATGGCGGGTCACATCCCCGGACTTGCTACGGAATCGAGCAGCGTTGGCGCTTCTAGAATTACCGCCTAATTTTCGACACTACCTTGACATCTACCACAATTACTCCCACAGCTGGTTCCCAATTCTGGAGGAGGAAGTCCTGACTCAGGTCATGGCCTCATACCCCCCAACGGGGTTGCGTGTTGATCCGAGAAGCCATGGATACGGCGCACATTCCGAGCTATGGAGTGCGTTGGCCGTCGGGGCTGCGCTGGATTCCCGTCAACAATCTCTGTTGTCCGATAGGCAACTGAGCAGCGTAGGGGGGCCAAGCGATCCTGGCTTTCGGAAGATACATACCCACATCTACGCCACGGCGCGGCACCTCATCCCTCCTGAAGAAGGAAGATTGGTCGAATCTCACGTGCGCTCTCTTCTCCTTCTCTCCTTAGCGAAGCTCACCCACAACGATATCAACGCAGCCTGGCTCCTGGTAGGCCAGGCCGTTAGACTTTTCCTACATCTACAACTTCCGCGACAACGTAGTCGCGAAGAAGTCACTTTCGCCATGCAAGATCTCACCGTCTTCATGGCTTGCTTTATACTAGATACCCTCGTTTCTCTCAGACTCGAAAAGCTGCCACATCTAAGACCGGGGGATCTTCCAGATGCATTTCACCCCAGTCATCCACAATTTAGAATCTTTTCAACCACTCAAGAGCCCTCAGGGACGATCTCATCACCCTCTCCACTGGCTGCATTACTTCAACAATATAAATTTTCACGAATCCTGAATCACCATCTAACCTCTCGAACCGGCGAGGGTTCAAACATTCCTGGATCTACGCCCGCTGACCTCGTTCGGTCTCTGAATCCGCCATTCCACTTCTGTAACGCGCTCGTTCACGGAGATCTCACCCCGAAGGCACCAGTGGCATCTCTAGTTCACGCCGGATTCCTGACGGCGTCAATTCTAATCTCGCCAATCTCAATACCGCGATTGATAGAAAGTTTAATAGATGTCGCCGGCCACTGCGTCTCGGGCGAAGGTGCGCAGGGCTCCCCTATACTATTGACTTTATACGTGGAGCTTGCGATTGGAAATCACCGCATCGAGTGTTTGAAGGCGGATGAGCAGATACGGATTCTTGAAATTTTAAACACCCTCAAAGGTCAGCATGAAAACAGTCAGCATACTCATTCGATTGAGGGTCGAAGTAGGACACCACAATCGGCAATGGAAGGTCTAACTCCAGGCCTGGCCGCTCCGAATCCAATTCTCGGCGGCGATAGCCTAACAATACCAGAATACATCCGCACCGAAGATTTCTCAGATATTAGAACGGCCTATGGCAACGCTGTGGCACTCGATACCATTCAATCTAGGGCAAATACCGGTTCCGAGGCTGCGATTGGATTAGACCCGCTTCTGGGCGGTGGCTTAAACAATAACAACCAAAGCACGGCGGACCTAGGGAGTATGGGACCATGTACCGTGGACTATGACGCTATGCTCGATGAGCTGTCGTCGCTGGACTACGTAGATAGCATAGAACCGGACCCGCAATTCCTAGCTAACCTGGGATTCGCCCCAGGCTGTGAGCTGAACGAGATGTTCAACGGCAACTTCGGTTCGTTTTAGAGTCTAAAGAAACCAAAGGCACAAGGCGGAGTGCCTCGGTGCAACACAGAGGGAAGAGATGAAGAGAATGACTCCTCTCAGCTTTCCCATAACTCCATGACCCACGTCACTTGAAGGAGGTAAGATATTTTACTATACTTAATTACCTCTCAATTTGTTCAATAAACAAATCAACAATCTCATTGAACTGAAATAGCCCGGATGTCGAATCGACTACTTGTAGTGCCTGGATAGCGAAGGAGTAAGGCCCGGGGAAAGTTGAATGTGCCCCAGATTCCCTCATCTGGGGACCATGATACAGTCCCCCTCACCTTAACCTTAAGACTGCTACAGTTGTCTGTACAATACCACTTCCACCTCGCTTAGCACCTGTAGACCACGTTCCCGGCTCTCTGCCTCTCATGACTAGGGTAAACCCTAGTTTGCAATTTGCGATGAGTGGTTGGGAAACAACTGCCCCAGCCCTAGATCGAGATTGGTTCCATACTTGGGGGTAACTTGTCTTCGAAAACACCCGATTCAAATCACTGGGATGACGAACCAGTACTAGGGGGAGATCATGCTTGAGAAGATTTGGTGCAAATTCTCTGAAGTAGCACTGGTGTTCCTCGGAGGAGGCAGGGGGCGGATAAAGTCATTGCCGGAGAAGACCGCGATGTAACCCTAACTCGGTGGAAAGGGTTTGCGAAGTAGCTTAATGAAAGGTTGATTACTTTCGTACTGGATGTACTTAGATTTGTGCATGGGTTGGGAGGCAACCCCGATCTCTGGGATAAAGATACCCCCCAGGGCTACGTTGAAGGAATCTGTTTATCGTCGCCGCCCAGAATTGATGCGTCATCGCTTCTGTCTCTCGTCGGAGTTTGACTGCTGGGCCACTCTTCTTCACTTACTCGTAACTCTGATCCGTAACTTCCATTAACCTTGCAGGCTTGTCATGTGATATTTTGGTTGCTCATTTATACCCATCGTCAGGGCTTCCTCAATTGAGGGGCATGTCCAAGCAGTTGGCGTAGTGGTATACGACACAACCTTCAATCAAGAGACTCTAGCTGCAACACTTAGAGCTTTTATTTTTCAATCATATAGCGAGGCTATAAGTGAGTAAAACGCGGAAAGACGACTCTTGTACTACACACGGCCGCGGGACTTCCTCAGTTTGCGACACGGATTTCTATTCTTTCCAACTAGCATCCCGCGTTATCAGGCGACGCCTCCTCATCCGACCGCCGGTTGATCCTTGAATCTATCAGGGGAGAAGATCTCCACCTTTAATTGGCATACTAGCAAAAGCATTTCCCCTAAAGAATAGAAATGATAGTAGGAAATAAGGAATCCTTCGTCACTACCCAAAGGCTTGCGAGATGATCACCTTTCGTTAGTTAAGTGCGGCCTAGCTTTATCCTCACCATCAACAGCCCATAACTGAATGCTACCTTCAGAAGCGCCCACACCCATCCTAGCCCGGTCAAGCCTACGAGCCGGTTCAGCAAAATGAATCTTTTCGCGTACAGAATTGCCTCTTCATCTCGCTCCTGTGGCGTCATCTCCCCCCGCCAGGCTTTGCCCATCTGCCAGCAATGTCGAGCTGCTTGCTCAGACGCCATCCCTAAGTGAGATCTAAATCCCGTAAACGCGTCTCCCACAAGCACTACGTGGCCATCAAAGTGGCTTGGTTTGCTGCACTGCGCTTCAAATACCTTCGTTATGAACAGCGTGGGTGTTGCTGAAACCACCTCTGCGAGAGGGTCCGTCATCTGTGACAAAAAGCGCGCAACTTGGCGAGCCCACACGTCGTGGTTGACGAGCGCCTGGGGGACTGTACTTGAGTGGAGTTTGCCATGTATGTCGGTAAAGGCGGCGATCATCTCGGCAGAGTCCTCGGCCATGGGGTAATACCAGACCCAGTTGATGAGACGCTGGCCTGGTTCCGCCTGGCCACTCTCGGTCGGTATGATGTAGCTGTTCACAGTTAGGAGTTAGTAGTGATGAAGTAGGGGGAAGAAAATCGAAGGAAGCAAAAAGATGGAAACGGATAGGAGCCCACACCTTACGAAGTACGACCCCTTAATAAGCATAAAATTCAGCCTGTTCGAAAAATATTCGACACTAGCCTTCGACACCGATTTCTCTGGTACAATACCTCTCCAGGCGATGTAGCCAGCGTAATCCACCCGTGTCGGTACCGGCAGTGACTTCCTGACAGTTGAGTGCACGCCATCGGCAGCGATGACAAGTTCAGCGCTAACCCGTCCTTCCTCGCCGCTCGTCACGTCCACGAACCGCACGTGTACGATCTTCCGTTCAAGATCGTAACTCAAGCCCGTAGCGCGCCTTCCGGACCAATACTCTGCCTTGCCGTCCCCACAATTTGGCCCCGGAGTATCTGGTACGGCCCCCGACTTCCACCCATCAACGTTTGCTCGTAGGACTTGGTACAAGCAGACCCAGTTACTCATTGTATATGGCCACGCAACGTTGAACACGCGGAGGCTCTTGCGCCATGCTATGCTGATCAACCGCGAAGGGATAGCAACAGGCCGACCCGTGGCATCATACTTGTCCAGCAGCGAGACGACACTTGGCCCGATAGAAACGCCGCATGCGTGACTACGCCTATCCTTTGACGGATCCTGCTCTAGAACAATGACATCACTGCCGTTTCGCTTGAGTTGGAGAGCTTGCAACAACCCCGCGACGGATCCTCCGACCTAGAGAACAAGGTGTTCTTTGGTGAGTTTGTGGTCGAATATTGGCGAGATAATGACAGGAACATACAATTATAACGGATTTGGGGAACATTGTTGCTTCGGCCTTTCCCTCGTTATGAACAATGAGGCCATACCGTGGCTCGCGCAATAATACCCGCTCCCGCTTTTAGTCCTCGTCCCGGAGTAGGCGATGCCACTTTAAAACGTAGAGGGAAAAACTACCAAACCATATGAATGCATCTGAGCTAGAATATGAAGACAGTGGATACGGAAAAACGAGCGTTATATTCTATTAATAAAAAAAGAAACAGAAAGAACAAAAAGAAGGAAAGCGGGGGGTACGCACACAGCGATAAAGCTGCGTGCTCAGACCCCCAAATCAATATTCCAAACAGAGCAGAGGTATGCATTTGGGGTCCAGAAGTCTACCCCCTCAGTGATGCGGCAAAATGCAGAGCAGGAGCGGGGGTGATGTTGTGTGACACAATATATTGAAAGCACAACGCCCAGAGCAGGTGGGAAATCGCGCGATCGCGTGGTGATCGGGGCAATCGGTCTTTGCCGCAGCTTCACTTGAGCCAACTTAGGTTCCTGTAACGGAAACGATGGGCCCTATCCTTTTAAGAACACGAAAAGATCCCGGTGCCTGTGATACTCATCCACACCGTCACCGACCCAGTACTGGGAATTGGGAGAGGGTGGTGTCCGTCTCGTTAGTGCTTTGTGATACTACGGGCCCGCCCAGATTATATGTGAGACGGATCACGGTCACCTACTTTGAAGAGGCCTTGCTTGAATATGTTGACCCATATTGTCCGCGTATCATCCATGGGAAAGGCCAACCCGCCATCATGAAGACTCAGTAATGCACTTCGAATGTAGCACTTGTTGACGCCATCTGATAGGCAACGGATCTCAATAGTGTTGCAAGTGATTGACCATGGTCACTTCTAGACTGGAAAAAGTGGTATGCACACGACAGGTTCAACTCCTTCAGGTGGGATACAATATGGGATGCGAGAACAGTCTTGTCTGCCCCAGGCTGGGCAGTCATCACATATAAGCTTGGATTCGTGTCTTCGCCGGCGAGCCACTGCCGGAAATCGTGCCTATGTTGGATCAGCAACAAGATTCTTTCGCCTTAGGATAGTGCTCTTCCACGAGCTCAGACACGCCAAAGTATGATCGAAGAGTTTTGAAGTAGGCCTTAGTTGTGGCCCTGTCACTAAGGGGGTTTCTCAGGACAGCTTCCACCGCAGTGGAAAAGCTATCCCTGGCAAGGACATAATTAGGATCATCGATGCCACTGAACTTGCAGATGTCCATATCATTAGCATTGAGGTATTGCACCCTCTCAGTCTTGAAGTCAGACCCGAGAATGATGGATGATTTTTCCACGATCAAAGGCAGAGACTAATCCCCCAAGACCAGTGCTCAAGGTTTCGAAGAAGGAGAACAAGCGCGAGTCGTCTGCATACTTCAGGAAATCCTAATTGACCGGCTGCATTGCCTTCGAACCGGTCATCAAATCCAGGAGGTACTCCTTGGAGGAGGACAAGAACCTCGATATCTTCAAGATATTGCGGAGCATCGAGGCATAATCCGAACTTCGATGCGGTGTAGCTGGAAAGGAAATGGCACTAATAATTCTGTCCGCAAACTCTGGATCTGCCTTGCGCTCGCACGCCGCAATGTACTCCCTCTTGCTTGATCACTAGTCCACCCATACTATGGCCGATTAGGATGATGGGACTGTTTCCGTGGCTCCGCAAATGCGGTGAAGTCCACATTGGTTCCAGGAGATTGTTGCCGAAATCGTGGACGTCTGGACTGGATTAGCTAGAGCACGTACGCTTAGAGCTAAGGAAGAGACGTTTAAAATACGCACTCAGGATGCTCTGCTTTGTACTTCCCCAGTCCGAATCGTACCCGAAGGAGTAGGTGCTCGCATTCCGAAAGTCATGGTCCCCAGGCAGGAAGAATTTGTGCCAGAATAATCCGTAGCCGTTTCCTTTTTGCCATGTCTTCATCGAGCCGCCTCGCAGGCCATGGACAAAGATTAGCTAGGGGCTTAGGAGAAGCATTGAGAAGGTCTAACCTAAGCGGGCCCATCAGGTCCTTTTCTGCATCGCCTGCATCTTGTCGGTTGGAACGCCTTTGAGACCATGGCGCAGTCAATCGTTTTCTAAGAGCCGTAAGACCACACGCAAGTGTCGTCGCGTCGGATACTCTCGCACGCCTAACGAAGGCTCTTCTCTTTGCCCCGCATTCTTGGGAGGGCGCTGTCGGAATGCGTGTAAGGAGCCAGAGACGCAGTGTTTACTTCGGATTGGGAGCGTGCGCCCATGATGATAAGATGGGACTACCCGCGATCGCGTCTACGTATATATAGTTGTCTGGAAAACAATACGGCGCACGAGAGCGTGATAATATGGAACTCATTCAGCAGATACCGCGTGGTCTTTCGCGCTTCCGTTCATCCGATATCTCTAGAGTCCTCACTGGCCGAATCCATAATCCTAGCTGCTGAGGATCACCAGGTCCAAACACGCTTCATCTCCTGAGTCCTGCGTCTGACTGAATCAATTTTCAAAAATCCCTGGTTTGACTGGAAATGCGACTGATCCCGGACAAATTGTAAAAGTTATGCATGGGTATGCAACGCTCAGTAGTCATTGATTGACCAACAACCTCTCTACAACAGTCTCCCGTAATTTGTCGATATCATCCAACATGTCAATCCCGAACTTTTGGCAAACTATTTGCACATTTCCCCTCTTCCAATATCCTTCGGGGCATACGGCGATCACTTTGCCTGGAACTTGCGCGGAGAGCCCAAACTCGAGCAGGCTTATCGGAGCCTGCGTGGCTGGGTGGAAATATACCACCACATAGTCCGCCTTCGATTGTTTGTCGAGCTCCCACAGGACCTGCTCGCGATAGGGAGCAAAGTTGATGTCCTCGCGCCAGGTGCTGTCCCAATCTGCGCGGTATGGGTTGAAAATTGTGATAGGGAACTCGGAGAGCGAGGCAGAAAGCACTTCGCGCCAATCTGTTTTGTCGACTTTACTAGTGGTGCCCGCGAGAAAGACGGATTTCACTCCCCTAATAGGCTCCTCGGAAGGTGCATATATGGTCTGGCTCTTCTGACTGGAGTTCATTTTTGGCTAGAAATGGAGCGACAGAATAGCGCCTGTTGTAAGATCAGATTCTAAGCCGCACGAGGAGGAAGATTGACGACGTTTGCAAAGCGGGGTTGCAGTAAAGATCGTCAAGATAGATGACTAATATTTAGGGAATGAACACTGGGGCTGGAGATGGAATTTCAGACTTCATCATCGACATCCCAACACACCCCTGTTTCGAAGCATTTCTGTGACCCGAAAGAAACCGATAGCTGAACAGACCAATCTGGGGCGTGATTACACTGTGCATGTCGTGGGTGCGATTGCATTCATCACGGTTGGAGCTCGATTGAGGTTCAGTGCTTTTTGTGAAGTAGCTCTCTCGGGTGAATTGCCTCATGCGTCTTGCAAAGTGACGGTACAGTTGTCAACATATTCTGGTCTTCTCCGGGAATACCTTTATCCATCCCCTGCCTTCCCCAGGTTTTACTCCCCGCATCCACCCTAATTGTGGGGTGCATCCGATGAGGGAGTCTAGCTCTCTAGCGCGTCGGGACAAGCATTAATTTGAGTCGAGACAACATGACACGACACTTTCCATAAATGGTTCAGGCTGGATGGAGTGAGATTTCCTTTAATGAGGCCGAGCCTGCTATTATAAAGACCATGGAGGAGTCCTCGTACCAAACGGAACATTAACACTCTGAAGTTTTGTCGGTTCTTTGGTGCAAAGAAGATAATCTCTTTCTTGTGTTTCTGTTTTTTTCGGGTAAAGCAAGCTCGCTATCGAATGCTTGCCAGAAATCCACGAGACAAGAACCATGTCAATCCTCACTCTCAAGGAAGATCGGCCTACCCCGAAGGCAGTATACAACTGGCGTGTGTATGCCTGCGCTGCTGTCGCATCTTTCGCATCATGTTTGATCGGATATGAGTCAGCCTTCTTCGGCACAACTCTCGCGCTTCCATCCTTCACCGAAGAATTCAAATTCTCTACCTACGAGGCCAACGATCTGGCCGTTCTCAAACAGAATATCGTCTCCGTGTATCAGGCCGGCGCTTTCTTTGGCAGCTTAGCCGCATTCGTCACCAGTTACTTCCTGGGCCGTCGCTATTCTCTGATCTTCTTCAACGTCATCTTCGCTATCGGCTGCATCATGCAGATGGCCTGCACCGGGGATAAAGGCTTGGGTTTGATTATCGGAGGCAGGGTACTGGGCGGGTTTGGCGTCGGCGGCTGCTCCAACATGACCCCAATCTACATTTCTGAACTTGCTCCGCCTGCGGTTCGAGGCCGTCTCGTTGGCCTTTACGAACTAGGTTGGCAAATTGGTGGTCTCGTCGGCTTCTGGATCAACTACGGTGTCAATACCACTCTAGAGCCTGGCCACGCGCAATGGCTCATCCCTTTCGGTGTGCAGCTTATCCCATCAGGTTTGCTCTTCTTCGGCTGCTTGTTCATTCCAGAATCCCCCCGCTGGCTCTTGTCAAATGGTAGAAGGGAACAGGCCATCGAAATCCTGTGCTGGATGAGACAGCTCGACGCAGGCCACCCCTACATGCTGGAGGAGGTGAGCTACATCGACGAGGATATTGAGCGATACCACCGTGAAGTCGGAGCTGGGTTCTGGAAGCCCTTCAAGGCCCTCAAGGACCGTAAGGTGCAATGGAGGTTTGTGCTGGGCGGTCTGCTCTTCGTGTTCCAGAACGGTAAGTCTCGTCAAACCAAGGGCTACAACCACCTGAGTGTGCTAATTCCTGGGTTTCCTCTAGGTTCCGGCATCAATGCAATCAACTACTATAGCCCAACCGTGTTCCGAAGCATAGGAATCCAGGGCACAAACACAGCCTTCCTTACGACAGGCATCTTTGGGGTTGTCAAGACTGTGCTCACATTCGTCTGGCTCCTTATTCTGATTGATCACGCCGGACGACGACTCATGCTCATTGTAGGCTCTGTTGGCGGGTCGCTTTGCATGTGGTTCATTGGCGCGTATATCAAAATCTCGAATCCAGAAGGTAGCCAACAAAATCACAAGCTTTCCTCCGCTGGCATTGCCGCCATCTTCTTCTTTTACCTCTGGACTGCCTTTTATACGCCCTCTTGGAATGGCACTCCATGGGTTGTGAACTCGGAAATGTTCAATCAGAACACCCGCTCCCTCGGCCAAGCCAACGCAGCTGCCAATAATTGGTTCTGGAATTTTATCATCGCGCGCTTCACCGAACAAATGTTCAACTCTTGGGGATACGGAGTGTATTTCTTCTTTGCTTCCCTCATGGTTTTATCATCTATCTTTGTGTACTTCTTTGTGCCCGAGACGAAATCCATTCCACTGGAGCGAATGGACCGGCTCTTCGAGTTGAAGCCTACCTGGCGCGCCCACGGCATTCTCATGGACGAACTGAGGCAGGTGGAGGGTTTCGGCGTTGAGAATATCGAACACAAGAGCGGGGATAAGCCGGTCGTTATCGAGATTGACGAGAAGAACAGATCTACTGATGTCCGAAAGCACTAATTGCCTCGATGAGATGAGACACGCATCGATTCCGAAGTCCAGATTCCCCTCCCAATACCATGTATCTTTAGTTTCTATTGAAATTCTAGTCCTCTTACGCATATCATATTAAAATCCCGAAATCTCGCCTGCTTTCCTGGAATTGCACCTGCCAACGAGTTGTGAGGTGAATCAGTGGAAGTCATTCAGAGTAGCATTTCTAGCCCTCCAGGCTTCGAGAAGGGCTGGATGTGGACTAGCTAAAACATATAGATATAGCAGGGCCGTTTCGAAAGCAGATGACTTAAGGAATACTAATTGTAAGGCATGATGGAGTAGGATTTGCTTTCGGATTGAACGACTAGTGATGGTGGTCGCGTGGCAGAAGAGATCTGAGCTGGAGCACATCAAGTGGTGGCAATCGTACCTATCAAAATAACCCGTACTACCACGAAATCATGTTTATAGATAGAGATATAACATATATACATCCAGCCTATATGATCATATGACCATTAACTACAAGCGAGGGATGGCTACCTTCTTCATCACCACATCATTTACCGCCCGCTGGACGTTTGCAACTGGCAAGTCCTCAATTTGTCTCCCGGTCCAGTACCGATCCTACATATTATGGTTAGCAAGTATTTCTCCAGTCGATCTTGTAGAGGATTTAAGGAATGTCGAACCTGCTCAAGCCCCTGCCAGACCAACGCCTCGGTACCGAGGATCACTCTCCATCCGAGAGCCTCCGCGAGAGCGCCAAGTGCCGTGAAAGGGGTGGGATTATAACACATTTCCAGCATGACGCCTTTCCTTTCCTTCCTTAGAAAAGTTTCTATAATCTCCCTCGTTCTCTTCTCCGCGTCGGTTTGTGGTGGAAAATCAGGTATGCAAGCCACAATAGCCCCCGGAGCCTCCAATTTCCAGGCATCGTCCACCGTGTCAACCCTCACGAGGCCGCGCCCAAACCCCTTAGACTGGCACTCGCTGAGGACGGAGTCAACCTCAGCCTTGTCACGGTTGACGATATATATGTCGCGGACCTGCATCCAAGTGCGGAGTGCGTAGATGGCGCTTCGAGCCGCTCCACCGCTTCCGATCACCATGCCAGGGTATCCGGAAAAGACTTTCTTATCAACATTCCGGCAAAAGGAGTCCCGGATACCAACCACGTCCGTGTTTGCTCCGCAGTATAATCTCCGCCCATCGGGGCCGATACGGACGAAGACAGTGTTGCAGGCTCCGATATCCCTGCATTCAGCAGTTAGTTGGTCAAGGTGCGGGATGATCGTGAGCTTATTCGGCATGGTCACGGAAGCGCCTGTCACAATGTTAGCGACGTATTCTACAGGCTATCTCTCGGGTATATCGAGATGTTGTCATTCCACGAAATCTCCCTCATTAGCCACCCAACCTACCATAAAATCGAGGATGCTGTATAAGTTGAAGGAATCCGTTCATATCGTCCGAGTCGAGCCGCACCTGGGCCCAGTTCAAGCCGAGATCTTTGTAAATCACGCTATGGAGGTATGGTGACAACGAATTGGTGATCTTCTTGCCAAATAGGTATCCATGGCGATCGAGGTCGACCAGGTCCTTGTCCTTGCCACCCTTGGTCGTGGTCGGAAGCAGGCCGGTTTCGGGTAATGAAGCCATGGCGCTATTGCAATCTATTCAAGGGCTTGCCGAAAGCTTGCGAGTGATCGATGGCCCTAGAGGATATAGATTATAGATATTCAAACAGTACTCTAGGTTGGCTGTACCTCCTCCGGAACAGGTCTCGAGAGTTATGGAGTTCTGTCGGACCTGCCATCCGTTAGAAGACTAAGCCGCAGTGTTGACCCAAGATCTAAGCCAACAAAAACATTCAATGTTGTTCCTGCCATTCATCCCTGACCTGGCCGAAGGGCACCCGTCACACATGTGATTCTCGGGCCAATGTTCAAACTAGAGAAAGCACTCCCGCTTCCCTCCGTATACTCTAGGGGCAATTTTCTCGGGCCTTGGCGTCGGATAAATCAATAACCGCCACACATGCTAGTTCAGTCTGAAATTTCCAGTGGCTCCACTCAGTGAAATGCACGGAAAGTTACATTTTTCCCCCGGATAAGGTCTTAGCCGGAGCCCACACCTTCACTTCACCCCAACAAGCATCCTCGACATCGGAGATGGCTGTTTACATCAGTCACCGGAGTTGGATTGAAAGAGATTTGGGCCAATTGTGTCCAAGTGACAGAGAGGATTGGGAGTATCTGGCAACGAATTTTGGACCGTGTCTTGCGCGGAATGACGGAACTCCTTACGGCTATTATCGGTCACCTTTGGAACCTTCGGCGCATTGAAGCAAGATCAATATTCAATATGCGAAGTCGCCGTACGCCATTCTGCCAACGGAAGAGAAGAAGGCGGCCAACGGAGCAGGTTATAACCTCCCACCTTGTGTATATCTCGATTTCTAGATATGGAGACCTATCCCCATAATTGCAGACTCTGTGTCGGTTTCTATCCTCCATCGTTCTCCTCAAGCCTAGCCATGAGCGTATCCTGTATGATTTCACGTACCCCATTCAACTTGTGCTATTCGTGTTACCGGCAATACCTCCCAGTGGTTCAAGAATGTCTTTCAAGTTAGGGATATGTACCATTTCTTTGGGTCAACCTTCGGCAGGTCACACACTCTCAGACAAGCTTAGGGCAGCTCATAGTCATGGTATCAAAGGTGTTGAAATCTTCGATGAGGACATCTACCATCTTGCCGATAGCTTCCCAGGCGGCAGGTCCCTAGAGAAGAATCGCTATGCCGCGGCGGTGCTTACCCGACAGCTCTGTGAAAATAACCAACTCAATATTATCTGCCTCCAGCCCTTTCGCCATTACGAGGGCATCCTCGACCGCAGCCAACACGAAATCCGGTTCGCCGAACTCAAGCACTACATGACCCTCGCACAGCTACTCGATACGGACCTCATCCTCATACCAAGCAGCTTCCTGCCCGCCGATCAGATATCACCTCGTGACGATGACCACGTGGGTGATCTCGTCAGGGCAGCTGACCTTGGAGCCCAAATGCAACCGCCAATACGAATCGCGTATGAGTCCCTTTGTTGGGGCACACACGCCGATGTGTGGGAGAAAAGTTGGGAGATGGTTACTCGGGTTGACCGGCCTAACTTTGGAATGTGCATCGATACGTTCAATCTCGCTGGTCGAGTGTATGCTGATCCCACCTTGCCCTCAGGCAAGACGCCCAATGCCGAGCAAGACATGGCCGAATCCTTGCGAAGGCTTTCGGATCATGTCGATGTCCAGAAGATCTTTCTCGTGCAGATGGGAGACGCGGAGAGACCTTCAGAGCCTATCGCACCGGGACATATGTTTTACAATAAGAGCCAACCCGCGAGGATGAGCTGGTCTCGACACAGTAGGCTCTTTTACGGGGAGCAGGATCTTGGTGGCTATCTCCCAATCAAAGATATCATGGTGGTCGTGCTCCATGCATTGGGATACAAAGGCTGGCTGAGCTATGAAATATTTAACCATAGGCTTTTCAACACTGATCGAGGCATCCCAAGTGAGATGGCACAGCGAGCTTCAAGGGGCTTTGACAAGATGATTGAGGACATCTTTCCGCGTTCGATGGAGAGGCCAGGATCCAGCTCTGGGGCATGTGAGAAACGAAGTCATTTGTAGTTTATCATCGGGGGAAGAGTGGGATATTTTTTCAAAATATCTCCTTTCCTTTCTACTTTCAATTTCTCTCATTCCTCCTTTCCTCTCTCTGGCTTTAATAATGCTGTTTCTTCATTTCATGTTATCCTTCCGTTTAAAAGGGAAAATGAGATGAAAAGAAAACACCTAGAGATTCCGTTTAATGCACGCATGTCACTCTCACTATGTCAGAGAGTGTTTTGGATCTGGGAGATAAATACGCATATGGTCATCCATTACCAACGAGATTGAATTATTGAGAACACATCCGGTCTCCAATCGGCTCCGTTTGTCTCCGACCCTCCGTCTGTATCAAAATGCGTCTTGAACTTTTTACGGAAGCTGTACTTTATTTCCCCTTTTCAAATTAGTCTTATTCTCCTCCTCCGCTGTTCTCTCACGGTCTCTGAACGCATTTAGGAGTCCGAATGAGAATGAGAGGTAAAGATTACTCTATTATCCGATATCAGAGAGCGAAGCATCTGTCAGTGTTGATCCCAATATAACTGATGTTCGTAGGAAACGACGCAGTTTAGAATGAATATGTTTTAAATAAAATCAGGGAAACCCAGACAATCTCGAAGTGATTCTACCGCTGGACATTAATCGCCACCCCGTCATCGCTAACCCCATCCCCGACATCCGCTAGATAATACCTCAACTCCATCCCCGTCACAGCCATATCCCTCTCTTTAGTCCCCAGCCCAGCTAAACCCCTGAAACACCCTACGAAGAAGTCTGAGCGGCCCAAGACAAGTAGTGTCCCGACAATCGGGCTCTCTATAAAGACACCCAGCAGGGCCGTGCATCGCGGCCTCGCAGCGATCATCACGACGGCTAGGATGACTAGAATGACCATCATAAGCGCCAGTATGGCCACAGTCATCCAGCTGGAGACGAGGTGCTGGGTGAAGGTTCGGGTGCGATGGAAGGGGACGTTGGCGAAGAGGAGGGGCAGGAAGTCGCTCAGGATAGTAACAAACGAGACCAAGGCTGGGAGGATATGGCCAGCTAGGATGCTCCTTGGAAGGTGGGTATAGGGGTCCGTTGCATAAGGAAGGAGGATTGTCGTCTTCGCAGGGTGTCGTTGGCCTATTGACAAGGCATAGTAAGGAGCGAGACGAGTTACACCTGGAATGAGTTAACAACTGGGGGTAAACATGAAAGGTTTAGATGCGAGGTTGAACGTACTCGTAAACACATTGACCCACCCAAAATTGATGAGGACACCGAAAATTGAAAACAGGAACCTGGGGCCAAATTTCTGGCCACTCATAAACCTTTCAAATCCAGAACTGCCGCCCGTCAGCCGGTAGTAAATGATGATGCTCATGATCGCGGCTAGGAGAACTGCAAAAGTGGCAAGGAGCAAAGTGGCTTTCAACAAAGGGTCGGAAAGGCCTGATTTCTTCTGGTTACCCTTCCCATAAAAGCCATTGGAAATTGGTGTCTGGGGCGGGTTGAGAAGTGTTATGCCGTAGTCCATGCCACCAGATGCATTCTGCGATACTCCAAGATAGACTTGGAGTCCACCGACCTGCCTCTTTGACTCCTTGACCGACAGGGAAGCACCGTTGCCAACGAGAAGCGAGCCGAACACACGGCGCAATTCGGGCGACTGCGATAACGACGCAATCCCCACAATGCTCCTCGGATCGGCAAGTACTCCTGTAGACCACTTCCGAAGCGCGGCGATCAAAGCAATAGCGAGCAGCACAATCAGAGCCAGAAGAGCCTCCATCGTACGCACCACCTGCGGAACGGCTTGCATCTCTGGAACACAATTTTTATATTCGTCGGCGGCACAGGACCCGAGCAGTCCAATCGTCCACGACTCAGTTGATAAGGGAGCCAGAATCGCAGAAGCATAGACGAGGCATGCGGTGATAAATGGTACGAGAGCAGAAACCGCGCCCGGTCCCGCATAGTCTCGAATCATAGCCTTGGCGACGGTCGTTCCCTTTGGGCTAGATAATTTGTGGAACGACTCCAATGACGCGGCGTGTAGGTGAAGGATCTTCCAGGGGATCGCGAATAGAACGGCTAGAAGCGGAGCAAGCATCGAGGCGACGAAGTGTTGTCCGGGGAATGTGCCAGTTGTCCCTGATTCACCTTGTCCGAAGGGGTCGGAGAGCCACTTGTCTTTTGGGGGGGCAGTGTCGCCCTGTGTGCAGGTGGGGAGGAGGACTGGAGTACTGGAGAGTTCGCACACGGTTTTATAGGTGCCGAGTGACCTCTCGGTTGAGATTTGTGTCCCGTGGTTTCTAATAGATTAGTATCAAGTAGTCGCGGCGGGACCCGGAATCAAGTGGGCAGGATATACTCGGTCAGAACTGGAGACACTGTAAAACTCCCCGAAACACTGCAATCCATTTCACTTATTATTGAGAAAATGTCCTCGGTCTGGCGTCGTTCGATAGTAATTTCTCTGACATATACTTTCGTGAGATGTATCGACGGAACTTGGATTGGGCCCCGGGATCTAGGGAGTTGGTGGCATGAGATCTCAAGGAGGACTATGGCTGTGAGGGCGACCCCGATAAGAACGAGCAAAGGGGGCCAGGAGAGTATTTTCGGCTTAAAATGCTTCTGCGCGGGCATCGCCCCTTGTGCTGTTGGCACTCCAACATACTGTCGCTTCTTTCTCCTCCACCAAAGAAGCACGAAAGCGGCTAAAAGAGCAAGAACAAGGGGAATAAAGGCCACTCCAATCGCCGTTTTGTATTCGTTTTCTAAGGACGGGAGTATTCCGGTATAATTAGCCGGATACTTAGGATGCAGGAGCCGCTCGGTAGGAATCATCCCAGGGGTGAGCGGGTGTGTCTCGAGGAGCGACAGATCAGATGACACCCATCGGATCTGAATCGGGTCACGGGCCTTGATAAGGTCGAGCAGCGTTGTGCCCCGGCTGTTAGTGGTGAAAGTTGCTGAGGCACAGTATCTCACCCCACACCCATCTCCAGGAATGGTGCTCATACCGCTAGCTCGGTTGTTAACTTCGTCGGCATCGGGACATGATTAGCGAGGGGGGAACAATCTCACCTCGGACAACACATCATAGCAGTCTCATCCGGCTCTTCAGGAGGTCCGCGACTGCCTAGGACGGGACGAGTGAACGCTGCCGTCCACCCATCTGGGCAAATACCCGGCGAGTAGTAATCTCCATCAAGTTCCCGGCACGCCGTCTCAGTGAAGGGCATCCAAGTGTCGGTAATGGATGCACAGTGAGGTGGGAACGTGTACACATCCGTCATAGCACCTGCCGGATCCCATCCACCATGGCGCTCTCGTGTTGGGAGGCCGTTGGTCAACGGAGGGGTTTCGAAGTTTGAGAGATCTGACTCTTGCCATCGGATGTTCACGGACAGAGCAGTTGTCCCACCCGAGATGCAGCCAAACATCACATTTTCTGCACACTTGAAAGAGCTGTTCCGACGTTTAGTTTCTATCCTGGAAAGAAGGAATCTCGTTTGCGTTTGGTTACCTTGGGCAGCAGAAAATTCCAGTCTCGCCTGGGAGCAGTTCAAGCCCCGTCGCTGTGCACCCTGGCGTGTATCCTGATGGGCATATGGCTGGCGAATAGTACCAACTGGCAAACGATTTAGTGGTTGATGGATCTCCGGGGAAGCAGGAGGCCAGGCTTAGCTCAGTCACTGAGCTGTACCATGACTCCTTGTCGACGAAGTCGCCGCAAAAGGACGGAGGTGTGAAGATGGAGGCGACAGCGGCCCAGGGGGTTGGCTGGGTAGACTGAGATTTCGTCGTCGAGGACATTGAATTCGTTTGCGTCTATTTCTCTTGGAAGTACATTACTTCGTAATACACCGCTCCATTCGCAAGTTGGACAGAGCATAAGGACGCGAGAGTCGACGCGCGTGGTTGGTAAAATACCATTTCAGCCCAAGCCTTGTCCTCGCGCAATTGCGCCGCTATTCCCGATCCGTGCATGGCAGTCAATATTGGCTTCTCAGCTGCATTTTTATTGACCCGGATATGGCGTTAATGGGGCCACAGTGGCATTATAGGTCTCTAAACTGTGCCACTACCCCCAATGGGGTGTCGAGAAAATGAAGAGACCGCCTGACGATGCAATCTCAGGAGGGTAGTAGGGCTGACATGGGAAGAAAGGGAACACTCACCCCAAAGCATCACATGTTGGATCGACAGTTCTCGCACCCCAGGAGCCCAGAGGGAGAGATCCGTCATAATTTCATTCTGAAGTGTCCCGCTTTCCTTCGGCCCGGGGTTTTGTGGCTCTCCTTGAAGCGTACCTCGGGTCAAGAGTCAGATATCTCCAGACGAAACGTAGAAGAGTAAACGAACCCAACTACCCACGCATCCGACGTATCCGTATCCTGTCACCAGTTGTGCTTGCCGCTCGCCTTGTTCATTGAGTTCACAACCAAGGATTGAAAGGGACATTACTGAGTACTCCTATTAGATTTAAAATTCGTAATAGGAGCAACCTAAGTGGCTTGTTTCTCTGTTTACCACCAATTGGTACGTACAGCAATTACTCTCACTCTCAGACGCATTCCGAGTCGCCTTGACAGGGCACATATGCAATAAACGACAATAGTAAGCAAGAAGCAGCAATATCTACCACGGCACTGGACAATGATGGGTTAGTTGCATTGTATTACCGATGGAAATGTAAGTTCGTGCAACGCAAGAAGCTTAAATCTGATTATGCGAAGTATTCTCTTCGGTGACAAAATTAAATAATACCATCTGTGTATTTTCCCCGAGATGAGTTCCGCCCTTCAAATCTCTATAGCTTTGGCACGCGATTGGCCTTGTTCTTCGAGACATGCTTAATTGCAAAGTCCACAGCTGCAGAATACCCAAATCCTCCAAGCCCACAGATGACCCCCACGGCCTTATCACTAAAGTAGCTATGTTTCCTCCACGATTCCCTCGCGTGGACATTCGAAAGGTGGAGCTCCAAAAAAGGGATGCCGACACCTAGAAGCGCATCTCTGATAGCCACGCTCGTGTGCGTGTAACCGGCTGGATTGATGATGATGAAGTTTACCCCGTCCTCCCATGCCCGGTGGATTCTTTCCACGATCACTCCTTCGTCGTTGGCTTGGAATGTGTCAATCTGGACGGCGTGATCCACGGTTTGCTTTTTGACGTCCTCGAGAATGTCCGACAGTGTATTCGAACCGTAGATGGCCGGTTCTCGCATACCCAGAAGGTTCAAATTTGGGCCGTTGAGAATCAAGATGCGACAAGACATGGTGAGCTCAAGTGGAGGAAAAGTAGGAGTTTTTTTTTGTGTATCTTTTCGAGTTGGGGAAATGGGAAATAGTACGGTAATAGAGCTAACGTTGACGCTTCAATCCTAACTATAATAAATGTAATACCGATACAAATTCGGTTCGTTAGTAATATACTGGAGGCTGACTCTTCGAAGGCCACGCAAGTGTATAGGTCCTCTTGAAGCGCAACAAGACTTCACCAATACCCGAGAACGGAAAGTCTCCAAGGTGGCGCCGGGAAAGTCTTCTTCCGCGACCCACATTTTCGGCCCGCTTCTCCCCTTTCTTTGGGTTCACAGCTGTGGTGACCTTATGTCTAGGCGTACTCCGAGTCGGCTGCGTAAAGACAAAGCTTCTGCGGTCTTAAGGCAGGGAATACGAACATGGTTATTACATCTCCGAAGACCGGAACTTATCCGCTTGGTGCCAGCTACCACCGCGAATTTCTTGACTGACGCTCGCAACACTTGATGCCTCCCCTTGGAGCGAAGGTTTTTCATCCTTTCCCCTCAAAGCTTCCCACACAAGCAAAACAGATTTAGTAATATTTCCAAATTGCTTTTAAATATTCACCTAGGCCATTGCCCTCGGCAATTTTAGAGACGGCCTCTTGGTGGGCCTGAGTCCTCGCTATCTGCAGCGAGAAGTGGGTTTCCAGAGATTCAAAGGAATCATCCATGGATATTGTCACAGAAGACGATCTAGGTCTACCTCTAACAAAAATGAATCATCCAATAATAAGCATCTCGGCATGGAAGTGGGTGGGGTGTACCGTATTTCCAATATCTTGAATGCTACGAAGTACATGGGGAAGATATGTAATGACTGCAAATGCTCTAGGAACCCCCGAAACTTGCGACATTTCCTCCCGCCGAACTGGGCGGAAGGCGGTATCTCGGCATCGTGCGCACTATTCCTCATTTGTCCTCAGCTCTAGAGCTTCTTTTGAAAAATAGCCTGGCTGCTACATCTCTTGGAGAAGCAACCATGTCGCACAGGAGGGAGTACCCCCATACAGGCTCCTGATTCACGAGAAGTCAGGGCAAGAGGCGAGAGGCTTGCAAATCGACCTGACAACGGAGTGCCTTCGTACAAGGTTCTAGCTCTTAATCTCCAATATCCTAGATTATTATCCAGTTAAACTCCTATTTTTCAGTCTCGCGGGTCGTAAAATTGATTGAATGAGTGAGGGTGAAGACTGACGACGATAAGAAGGCGAAAACTCACAAAATTTAAGCGCCACTCCGTCGTAAAGCTACCAAAACTGTCACGTGAATATCACACCCAGATAGAAGAATGGTGGTATCGAATAGTGTGGAAGATCCTTAAATTTGGGCCGGACGTGTCGGCGTCAGCATGGTGCCATGTGTAGTGCCTTGAGGTGTCCGCAAAGGGAAAGAGACCGGGATGATCACGAGATATGGGGTGATGTTTGTGGCTTTTCCCGAGGGACCTCGACCCGGAGATCACCCACCTGTCCGTTGGAAAGAGAGGTCTGAAAGAACCTCCGCTGACCAGTTTGTTGAATTTAGATTGTTGTTTCGTGGATGGGAAGAGTGGGCAACACTTCGGTTCCAGTCGTTAATGCAGCCTCGCATCGAAGTCAACATAGAAGCTTATGATCATCATTGAGGTAACATATTGATCCGATCCATCTCACTTCCTCTTGCCCCACGTTTTCGCCTCAATAACAGAACGTGCGCCATACTAACATTTTCCTTTTTTCGCCCTCAGAACTAGACACCGCACCTTTCACCTGCTCCTTTCCCGATAGTATTCCAACGCATCAGGTCACGATGGATTTCCTCGACGCGCGGCACGATGTTTCTAACCATCTTTTTCCCAGAAGCGACGGAGAAATGATGGAAGGGATCGAAGAGGAGAACGAGTGGGAAAGGCAGGAGCGAGAACGACAATCACGAGACCCTCGAGCACAGTCACTGCCATCTTGGCAAATACAAACGCGGGCTCAACAGGGCATCCGAGAACAGCCGCGGAAATTTGTGCGACCAGATATCAGCTATCTCCCTCCCGAACATCAAGCCGAGATGGAAGAGGTTTTCAGACGTATCGAAGAGAGAGAGAACGATTTGATTTGGCAACTCCCCCACTCGGACCGAAGGGCCGAGTCTCTTCGTCGCAATGACGAGCGACTCCAACTAGAAGCGGAAGAAGATCCTATCGTCTTCCAAGCTCGGCGCCGTGACATGGAAATCAAGTGCCGCAAACAAAACCTAGACAGATTGGCGAAAGAGAGGGGCATCGTGGATCTCGTGAGCCAGGCACTTCAAGATCCCGGTATATTTTTAGAAAACCAACTGGCCCGTGGTTGCCTTCTCGGCAGGGTTCCATACGCGTACGACGAGCTCGAATTTTTGTACAAGGTAATAGGAGAGGAGATGCCGAGGGAGAACAAAGCAGTATATGGCAATAGCCTCCGTAGGTCCATCTGTGAGGCGCCATACAAGTTTTTGAAGTCACCGGAAGCGTGCAAGCTCATTATCTGCGATCTCCGGCTACCCGAAGATGGCAGGATTGAGGGTATCCAGGCTATGTATGAAGAGCAACTACGCCTCGAAGCAGACAATGCAAGGTTGGAGATAGCGAGGGAGGCCGTTCGAGATGTCACCGACAAGACCCTACGTCACTATGGACGTAGATTTTTGCAAGAGTACGAGGCAGCCTCAGCACGTGGGGAAGAGCTGCCAAACCCCAAAGTCATCTGGGAAACCGTGAAACCTAGGGAGAGGGCGAGATGGGTTGATGAACTCCTTGATGCCCGCCGCAAATATGGCTACTCGGTTTACAAGTCTGAGGAGGCGACCCAGCGAGCCCAGGCGCTAGAAAGATGGATGGGCATTTTCAATGATGCTGATCGGACGGATAATTTTGCGGGCTACCAATCCGGCATATACCATGAAATCAAGGGTGGGTCACAATTGGGATGGTTGACCCGCGTCAACTGGGTGGACGCTAATCTCTCCGAGAACGATCCATCGTCTCTAAGAAGGTATGTATTTTTCATTCGATTGAAAGGGAGTTACCCTCCACCTGACGTGGGCTAATGACGGAGCACAATAGGCACTTCAGGGAACACCAGGATACTCTGGACAAGTTCCCAGGGATTCTGCGCAACACCTTCCTTGTCATTACTTCTGATTGTATTGCTCCCGAACTGGATCACAAGGATATTCAGCCCATGTTCATTTCCAGCACTGGACAATTTGGAGCTGACAACCTAGCCCCAAGAGACTTGGCCAAGCTACTTCCAGAGGATATTCCGCCAGTATTTATATGGGCTTATGACCCAGACTGGACACCGCCGGATCCCGACTCCCGTTCTGATGAGGATGGGTACGAAGGCAGGGTGAAAGTGCCTCTTCCGTTACTCTACACCTGGTTCTACTTTGCGCGGAAGGACGGTATCTACGATTTGAAGGAGCTCTGGAAGGAGGCGCTGGGACAGCCTGACGAAATATGGCATTGCAAGCAACATCACCTCGATCCGACCACCCCCGATTCGTTTGTCTAGTGCTTTTTGAAAGAGTTAGATTGTCCTCGTACCTTCAATCTTCCTTCCTAAGGCAGCGACTGGGATGTCAAAACAGATGTAGTAATTTGATCATGTCCCCTCCAATTCGGCGTTGATAGTTTTCTCATAATATTAATAAGATCATATATACCACCATTACTTGACAGTTCTCCCCTCTTTCCCACCCGCTAGCGTGACATGAAGGGACCCTCTTCAGGCCACCTAAAAACCCATCCTCTCCGTACTCCTACTCCACAGTACTTTGGAACGAAATGAGGCGAACCCCTCTACAGAATATTACTAGTCTCGCAGGTTAGCAATGAGACTACTGAACCGCTACTCTTCGGTTTTTGACAATGGACATGTTGAGAGATCATCTCGGAATACGACTTAATCGACTGGGGCGTGGGCATCCTCCTCCTAACACGCTGATCTATCTTCAGATTCTAGTGTGTCTCCGTTGAGTTCTACGACCCCCGCCGGCAAATATCTAACGAGTATATTCTTCAAGTTGGTTAATAGTCAAGTTCCCCTTCTAAGAGTTGATTCGGGATGACCGGGAACCGTTTCGCGTAGGGTGAGAAGAGATAGGCAGGAAGCTCGCTCATACCATTAAGGCATAACTGGTGGACCTCTCCTGTCATAGTTCCCTCTTATCAGAACCACAACGCTGACGCTGAGTACGGCCTTGTTTTTTTCCCATACCGAGCTTCCCACTGGCCTCGCTACCTCTTCTTCTCAACTCTGGCGGCGATTCTCGACAGTATCCCCAAAACCCATTCACCAAGAAGCACACACGCCTCTGACTTGCAGAAGAGCGGTGCTCAACTATGCGGTCAAGTCTCTCATTCCTCGCTCTAAACATCAAATGCGAAAGCGGATGGGGTTAGCGGCACACCAGCGACAATCCGGGGGACTCCAAACCCATGGTCCGCGATGCCCATTATCATGGGGAATGTAAGCACCCTAGGTTTACCCATATGAATAAATATTTTACGCCCCAAGCTTCATCAGTCATCCTGGCTCCCGCGCACTCCAGGCCAGAAGCTGTATCCAATTCGTCATAACTCTGTCGGATTAGCCTGCAGGGTCTCCAGGACTTGCCTGACTTAGCACTTAGGGGATTCCCGCTGATCACACTCTAGATGGCTGTCCCGCTGAGGATTTCGGCCGAAGACAAGTAATGATCACCCGTCTTGAACATGTTTTCTAGTACTTTCTCCTCAAATATTCGTGGTCTCACCTCTGGCGGGTAGGCAGAATCTTGCCCAGAGTGCGTCACGTCTCAACACCCGATGCCCAACCGGGCTCACCCACGTCGATTTCTGTGCATAAGAGAGGATGCCTATGCACGGGATGGATCAAGAAGAATCCGAAATACCGCGTCAATAGAATGTAAAATAGAAAAGAAAAATTAGTAATTAATATACTACTTCGTATAAAACACTAGAATCAAGTCCAGGCTCTAATCTCATAAGTCTCGGTTGATGGAAGACACCAAGCGGTGACAAGTCATAGTTTTTATCCGGCATCCACGGGAAAGAAGATATTCGGCTTCTTAAATAGAATGTGCACAACGTGGAAAGGCCACCAAGTGCTTCATTTATGGACAACATACAAATTGACCTCCTCCTACGGTCATGCAGCACAATGAGCAACACGCTCCAGGGTCTGAAAGATTGCACGTCTGGCCCGACGGGACACAGACAGGAGGCGCAACTGTCAGAGTTTGCGTAGGGATGACGGCAACTGTAACAGTCTCGGTTTCCGTAGCGGAAGTAGTGACAGTCGCAGAGACAAACTCAGTCTCGGTGACGAAGACGGTAGATAGGACATCGTTTGTGACGGTGTTGGTGATTTCTTCGGTCACCGTTTCAGTCAGTGCATCAACCGTGATGGTTGTGGGCTCAACCCCGAGGCATCGGCAGGCGGACGTGTATTTTTCCCAAGACTGGCAAACTGCAGACGCATAGTCTGGGACAGATGATGCTTCCACTACGCTGTCACGGCGCGCCTTCTTGAGAGCATTGGCCGTGACCGTGACAGTGACGGCATCACCTGTTGCCGTGATGGTTTCGTCAATGGTAAGCCATAACGTTTCGGTCGAAACTGTAATGGTCTCGGTAAGCGTGAGGACGTTGGTATTTATGGTGGTATCATTCTCTGTTCGAGTGGCGGTCACGGTCTCGGTCACAATGCTATATTCGATTAATGTTGTCGAATATTAGCGTTTACTGCATTAAATATCCATTCAATAGTCCCTGGGATGGCTCACGTTTGCGCCGCTGTCACGAGGACGGCGAGGTTTGATGAGCAGTCCCGGAGGCCATCCGCGGGAGAGGCCGCTGAGATAACTGTATGCGGAGGACACAATATCGGTTAGCTTCCTGCCTCGAGTAGGATAACTCTCGAAGACGGGTGGGCTTACCATTTGCACAGCGAGCGTTTCCGCAACAGGCCGCAGCCGCTGCTGCTGCCGATTGAAGGCAGGCGAGTCCTGAGAAGGCAAAGAGAGCCCACCTCATGATAAATGGGAGAGAGAATAAGGGTGTAAAGCAAGTGTGGTGGAGGGAAAAGACAGTCAGACGAAAACGAAAACCCGGCCACGACAAAATCAAAAGGGACTTCTCCGAATATAAGACCACGGCATCTCACGAAGTATAGACTGTCGTTACTTCATCTGGCTGGCCAGCCCTAAGGCAGGATCGTCAACAACGCCCAGACTATTAATGTCTGTACATCCATACTTGCTTTTTCCGATCCAGCAACTTGACTTCATTGGAGTGCCGGATCACTAAACTTAATTTAAATGCCAATAGCGTGCCCAATAGGTAAACAATGCCCCACCACAATTTTCTGGCAACGCTAATCGTGCTGATCCAGTTCCAAAAGTGTTATTGTGGCGCTGCTCGATGCGCTGTGAGGGCCAATTTGTTCAGGGAGACGGCCACCTACCATCAAGGCTAGTCTCCAACGGTTTAACGTTGTCTGTCCAATCATGTGAATGATCGACCAGGGCAATGTAGGATCTAACAAAGGGTGAAAGCCAAGACGTCGTACAACATCAACATCAAATAACAGCCTGCCCGGTTAGCTCAATCGGTAGAGCGTGAGACTCTTAATCTCAAGGCTGCGGGTTCGACCCCCGCATTGGGCTCAAATCCCAATGCGCCTTCTAAGAAGGCACATCGATTTCTTTTTTCTTTTTTTTTTTTTTTTTTTTTTGCCCTCTCATTTCTTTCCCCCATTTTACTCTTTCTTATTATGTTGTGTTGGTGCGTGTTGAAGGTACCAGAGAGCCGCATTGGAAGATCCGCAGCCAGGAGGAAAGCCTCAGAGCTGCACATCCAACCTCACTTTCACATATAAACGGGTATAAGAGTCCCTGCGAGCATTGAAGAAGGAAGAATTAGCTAGATCAACAGTTTCACTTGCATTAAGAAAAGAGGCGCGTTCGACGTTATGTGATCGATTGCTTCCCTTAAGTTCAAGAGCTCTGTCATATCGGTTCTTCTTTTTATTCCTCTCTTTCATACATACTATGCTTTTTGTATTGTTTCACTTCTATTCTTTTGCCTGTGATTCTGTGCTATGTAGATTCCCACCGATGACGAGGTTTCTCATTTGCTATGACGCTATTACGACCATTTCTAGACCATGTAACTGGACTATTATATGTTCACACGAACTTTGGGCTGTGTTTCCCGGCTCCGACAAATGTTTAATTTGTTTATTTTTTTTCAGCTCGCTCTGCTTGCAAGCAGCACCGAGTCTCACTTGTAATTAGTAAACAGAAATCTCTTCGAGCCTGTAACCCTGGTCCTTTCTGTCAATGCACTGTTCTTGGACTTCGGCAAGCTCTCTAATAATCGACATTCGATGCACGCCAGCCCGGGCAAGTCGGCGAACAAAGACTATCCCTCTTGGCTCTATCCAGCCTGCCAAATCTGACGGTGGCACACCTGCAGATGATGCACGGGATGTTTGCTTCCATGATATTTCGCATTTGGGTCTCTCGTCCAGATAATCATCGCTTCCAATGCTAAGCCCCCAGGATAGTCTCGCCAAACTAAGCCGCGGTTTAGCAGTTGGTATCACTCATCCATATTCGCTGCTGAAATGCTTCCTGCTAGCGAAAGGCTCGCGAATGCTCGCCAACAGCTTCTTCTTAATTTTACACACAGGGCCCCAGGGTTGATATGTCCGTCAGATCCTCTCCGAAGTCACAATTGTGACAACATCTGAATGAGCGGTGCTGCTAAGCCTAGCTCAGGTAGTCAATATTTGATATGGAATAATTATCCCCGGAAAGCGAAAGGTGGTCGAAGTGGAGGTAAGTTACAAGTTGAAGTCCTGGGATACATCCAGATCTAGCCATCGCTATTTTGTGCAGATCATATCCTCGCTAGGATATCAAGGCCGCGGGTTACGGCGGCAAGATATAACAGCAAGCAACATTTAGGAGACAACTCATCTGTCCCATTGTTGGTGCCGTGGTTGAGTTTGCTGGACATCCGTTCGAGTAATGTTGCCATCAGTAGTGCTAACTGGTACGGTACGATACTAGCACGTGCCGTGAAGTAGCCAAAAGAGTACCAGAGCCTCAGTCTCTCAGGTCTGCTTCGTTCCCACGTGCAGTTACTCACTAAGCTATTAATATGAAGGCCTTCATATTCGCAACCTTCTCCAGGCGGTGAATGCCAGGGGCGTACTCTTCAATATCCGATTTCTTTCCTTCTTTCGTCATAATTGCGGCATGGGAGGCGATGGATTCATCTGTGGTGAGCTGATAATCAAATTTATAAAATCCACTGACCTCTATCCTGAATGGTTTGTTCAACTACTGTACCCTAGCACCTTGGCTTTGGACAAGTACCAAGTGTCATTGTTATTTGCGTCGGGTGAGGTATTGGAGAAAGCCCAAGCGTTCGTAGACACACTTTCAAAGTTCGGATCATACCTACTGTTACATGGCGCCACAGTTGACATGTCCAAATCGGAAATGTCCCTAGAGTTCTTGTGGACAGCTTTGACCTAGAGTGCGGTTTTAAGTCAGCAAGGCACGGTCGGGAAGTCTCAACCCACAGCATCAGCAGATGACTTCTTACTACTCTTCTGTCCGCCCCGATCTTTCCCACTATGGCTGAACTGAATAGAGAGGTTTATGAGTAGAATGTGAGCTTCTCGAAGTGACAGGCAGGTTCGGCCTTGTAGCGGTAGAACGACACAGGCTTTGCCACATCGTGGAGATAAGATTCAAGTAGTTGTCATACCTCATCGTACATTGATCGAAAAATCAAATAGAAATAATAAAAAATCATGAAGTTACTAGCGTAACTGCCCATGAAATCCATGTGCCACATCCAGCTAGGAAAATATATTCTTTCCATTATAAACTTCCTCGTAAAGTCAATCGAAGGCGCCGGTTGCTCCGTTACCAGCGGCCCGAGCCGCGCGGTTCACGATCTTTACGTTTGTTACCGAACGGGCGCCGCAAATTGGTTTCACGAAGGGGAGAGGGATTACGCATAATTGACTGTTTTCACTATAATCGTGACCGGTTTTGCCAGAGATGTTATAAATTATAAATCGCCTTCCCTAGTCCAGTACCGAACAGGCTTAAGGAGAGAACAAAGGCATCTCGCGCATCGACACCAGATAGGAGGCCGTCGCCTCTTATACGGTATATGAAAAGGAATGCCACTAATTATTAAAGATCCCCACGCTGTGGTAAGATCTGAGTTGAGAGAGAAATGAATATAATTAAAGTCAACAAGGACGCTGCTGGACGAATACCGAAATCTGGTGGCCTGGAGGAGTGTGCAAACCACAATTAGATCAGGAGAATGGCCCCGAACGCGAGGATAGAAAACAAAGCCGCAATTGAAATACCGCCACTCTTTCCTGCAGCAGCCGTGACAACGACTGGAGGGGAAGTCGTTTCCGGCCGGGAGCTCGTAACAAGTGTGGTGGGATTGGGTGGAGGTGATGAAGGTTCTTCAACCCCAGGAGGACAGTGCCAATGGTCGCCGTGGGCCACACACTCAGTGTCTTCTCCGCCCTCATCCGGGGAATTATCGCCACCCGTTTGACCTGATGGCGGCGATGTAGGTTCCGGGACGCCGGGAGGGCAGTGCCAGTGGTCACCATGAGGACTGCATGTCTCCTGCGGGGGAACGGTTGTCTCTTGTGGCGGGGGTGTTGTAGGTTCAGGGACTCCCGGTGGACAATGCCAATGATCGCCGTGAGGGCTGCACGTTTCCTGTGGAGGACCGGTAGTCTCTTGTGGTGGTGGTGTCGTAGGTTCCGGGACACCAGGCGGACAATGCCAGTGGTCACCGTGAGGACTGCATGTCTCTTGCGGGGGAACGGTTGTCTCTTGTGGTGGTGGTGTTGTAGGCTCCGCGACGCCAGGTGGACAATGCCAATGATCGCCGTGAGGGCTGCACGTTTCCTGGGGTGGAACGGTAGTCTCTTGTGGTGGAGGGGTCGTAGGTTCAGGGACACCAGGCGGGCAGTGCCAGTGGTCGCCATGGGGAGAGCACGTCCCTGCGGCAGTTGTTGTCTCTTCAGGGGTGGTCTCCTGTGGTGGGGGCGTCGTAGGCTCAGGAACCCCGGGGGGGCAGTGCCAGTGGTCACCATGAGGACTACAGGTTTCCGCTGGGGCTGTAGTGTCTGGGGGTGTATCAGACTGGCTCGCAGTAGGTGATGGTTCGCAGTGCCCTATGGTTTATTAGGGCCTCTCCTACGGTACAGAATCGATGCCTTGTATTTACTTACAGTGATCACCATGCGGGCTGCAAATAGATCCAGTTGGCGAAGGAGGCAGCGTAGGGGTTGTCAGTGGGATGCAACTGGTAGTCTCGAAGATAGACGTATAAATCTCGAATCCTTCAGACGTCAGGGGATTGTAGTCGTAAAATCCCGTTGCCCTCAAAGTCCTGGTACCGATAACGGTGGAGGCGGTATAAATAGCGATAGGAGTAGGTGTGGCAGGGGTATTATACTTTGCATCCATCGACGATTTGAAGGATGAGGACGCTGCCAGATCTGAATTGATCCCAAGATCAATATGCTTGAACGTCGACGTAAGAGTACTAGGGATATCTCGTTAGCTAGTTTGCCAAATACGGTGGAATTCAGGGCCAACTGGACGTACAAACATGACGATGCCGGCGATGTGACCTGGGCAAGAGCAAGGGAAGCAAGCCATAGTTGGCTGCTAAAACCTAACAATCCGCTGTTGAACATTGTGACTGGGGCAGTACACCCTAAGTCTGGTGCTGAAATAACGAGTGTAACTGGGATTGACGAAGGAGAAATTGTAATGCAATAAGATTCTAGATAGGATACCTTTTTTATATTAAGAAGGGAGAAAAAAGTATTTCTGATCACATCAAAGATACCCTGGTTTCCTCTCCTCGGCTACTGCCAATATTACCATCAAGGTCCTTCATGGAAATATCACTCATCACGATATCAACGTCTTCAATGCCACAGATACAGGGGAAAGCAGAGAATCTCCTAGCTACACCCGCAAACGGCTTGATAATATTATTCATAGATTTCACAACCCCCATGTGGGATGCAAGGTTTCTTCTCTAACTAGTGCTTGTCGAGCAGGCTCGTGATGGAAATATTGGTTTTTGGGCATCTGCAGGTGGTAACTATCAAGGTCTCTGAATGCTACGATGTCAAGGTGCTCCCAAGATAAGAACTCTTGGCGTGGGGAATCCGTGGAAAACTTTCGACGGTAATCCTTCAGAGTCAGACATCAACACCATTTCTTTCCCAAGCGCAAGCAAGTGGATAACCATGAGCTTTTCGCTGCTATATTGCGGAGTCCGTGAATTAGAATGCATGCGTTATGAAGATTCTTCTACTGGATTCCTTCAAGCCAATGGCACATAACATCGTGAGAGGTCGATCTCCGATCCTGTGGGTATAAAGGATGGCTGTTGCTCCTCGTTGCTCCTCATGCTGCGACTATTCTCCTCCAGTCAGTCCTCTCTTTTTAGGCTTCCCGCTTCATTGATTCCTGGTGCACCAAAAGCCAAGAGCGCAATTTCACCTTCTCACTTTACCTCGACGCCACCAACACACCCAAAACCCCAGCATGGCGCCACTAGCTCTCCGCCTTTGCGTTCTTGCCCTTGTTGGTGGGACTTTGGCCCTGCCTCGGAGTGAATCAAGCCCACTAGTTGCTCGGGATTGGACTTGCCCGAGTGCGGCGGATCCGACGGATACCTGGCTGCTCGATAACAATGATTGCGTTGAACTTTCGGAAGAGGCCTGCCATTTCTGTTGCGCTACTTGGTCCGACGATGGTGTCCTCTGCCACGACGATGCGGACGAAGAAGACCTCTGCCCACTGCAAGCGTACGTTGTTCATTGCGGCGTCCATGGGTGAGGCAACCAGAAAATAAGTAAGTCTTAATCATCACAGACGGCAAGCACACGAGCTGATTGAGTAGACAGCAGACTTTCCCTTCACCATCCACCAACTTTTCGCCCGTTTAAATCAGGTTCAACACACTGGTTAACGAGGCACGAGTATTGATTTTCTTCTGATCAGATTACAACATGGGATGTATATGGACTCTCGCTTTATGAAGAACAAGACTAGAAATAAAAACCATTCATTACTACCACAGCGATCCAAATGCTCCCGGAAATTGTAAGGTCTGAACCGTAGTTGTTAGAAGCGCCCTACACAAGTGATCCAAGCAACAGGTGTACTAGGGAAAATGCAAGACAGCGCCATGCGCCGGCTGCTGCATGTGCTCCGTTGTTTCTATTGGATACTGTACGAATGCCTTCGAGCTCTACCTTCGCAGTGTTTCCCGAAGGAGTCGTGTATCTGCAAACACCCTGATGGCTAGTGATGCGATTTTTCGCCAATGCACGCGCTGGCATGACCAATTCACTCCATAGTACACTTTAAGCTGCCAATTTTGGCATCACAGCGTGGGGTTTGATGCCAGGGGGAAGCGAATACGAAGGGGTGTGGTTCTCTCCAGAAAGCTTACTGCTCGCTAATGTAGATTATACGTCCATCCGTGGCGTATGTATTTTGCGCACGCCTCGGCCCGCTACTCTAACTGGGGATTAGATGCAGCAATTGAGCTTGCGGTCTAGATTTAGTAATCGCCCTCTTTTCTTCTTCTGTACGTCATGGCTTTACCGAACCACCATGCCCTCTCCTTGTGGGACACCTCTCGGGGTAAGGAGCAGATATGGAACAATTTTGATGTGCGTCTTTCAAACCCTTGAGATCCAGCCTGACAAAAAAAATAAAAAAATAAAAAAATAAAACAAAAAAGGAAAAGGAAAAGGAAAGAGAAAAAAGGGGAATGAAATGATAAAGTCCTTTTCAGTCAAATCCTTCTGTCGCCAAGACTGAGTGCTGAAAAGAACTCGAAGTTCTGGCGCTGTGAAAGCGGAAGATCGATCAAGAACGAGCTGAGAGCCGTGTCGGACTTTCATTTCTCCGGCACCCCCAATTCGATCTCATCAAAATTCAGGAACGGCAGCAAGTCAAAGAAACTAGTAAGTCCCTCAAGGTGCAACAAGGCGGGGAAATCAAGCCACCCGATGAGGCATATATGGAAGACCATGCCACTGGGTCCTGCATCAGGATGCCTCGGGCTTTGGGGATAATAGTAATCCTGAAAAAACGGTGATAGGCGTGAGCTTCCCAGAGCAAACGGCTATTTTCTCGACCAAGTCACTCACGCATCAAGACATATCAATAACCGAAGGGATAGGTTGGCACTGGAGAGAGGAAACGTTCGGAATAGGTCGCGATTCCTAGTGGAAGAGGCTTCAACCGTGGCCCAGGCAAGTCGGGACTGGTGGGGTGGATTACTAGACTCGGCTATTCGAGTCGGCACCACGGCATACAGGCCGCAATTCACAGACTTCGTTATAAGACTAACGGCACTGAAATTAACCTACTTGCACGCCATCAATCGGGGGGTTCAGCGTCTAATGCCGTCTGCGTATTATTAGAAACGGGGGATCCGAAGAAATTTGATCACTGGTGTGTTCACCAATGCCTTCAGATTTGAGGACATCGACGTCATATAGCGCCAGGAACGTAAACGGAGGCAAAGACTTTGCCGCCGCTTTCCCCATTATGTCTTTGCTGCTGCAGAGAAAAGAGAAAGGCTCAAGATGCTTACTATCATGTAAACAGCATCAATGGCTCCTAGGTTTATTCCGTAAAATTTGCTCAAAGCTCTTTCAGAATGGTGAGAAAGCCAATGGATCGTATGTACTAAAACTTTCGGATAGCCCCGTCACAGATTTTACTTCTCTGATAGTGGGTGTGTTTCCGTCAACTCCGAGGCTAGACTTAGGCCTCAACTCCGAACGCCGGGCTGCTAAGTGATAGAGACAAGAGAAGCTTAGTAATTGAAGTATCAAGGTCCTCCAGAATCTGAGATCTGAGAGATAAATATCCATCACATCATTCATCTTATCTATTCCATCATGTCTATTCCTCACATAACAATTTAAAACCAGAGGAGAACTGAATCAATTTCAATAAGGCAAACATGACCACAAAGACCACCACCAATTATACACAAGGCTATTCCGAGGCCACCGTGAGCAGCCATGCTTCACGGACGATCCACACAGACGCGGCGTTTCTACTTCCCCATATTAAACCCACTGACCACATCCTTGATGTTGGATGTGGCCCGGGAACGATCACTATCGGGTTCGCTGGCCTACTGCACCAAGGGTCCGTAATCGGAATCGACATTTCTGAAGATGTCCTCGCACGCGCAAGGGAGCTGATTGCCGGGTCACCAGCACAATCGAGAAATGTCTCCTTCCAGACCGCCGACCTCCTGGAAGGTCTCGCCTTCCCTGACGATACATTTGACGTTGTCTTTAGCTCCCAGTTGTTCCCTCACCTAGCCTCCCTTGAGATGCGGCGCCAAGCACTGTCGGAGATGAGGCGCGTCCTCAAGCCAGGTGGTATCCTCGCAACACGGGAAGCTGCTGAGTTGCATTTCTATCCTCGCAGCTATGACCTTGACAGGTTGTGGGCCGGGAACATGGTTCGAGCCCTGCGGAAGAGAGAAACGGTTGCCTCCCTCCCCGGCGGGGATATGCCAGCGCTCTACAGGCTGGTGGGGTTTGATGCCGCAGCAGGAAAGATAAGAGTGGGGGCAGGGACGACGGTGCATTCAGGCCGGGAGGAACGCCGTTGGTATGCCGGCAGGAACCTGGCAAAACTATCGGTAGGGGACCCATACCGAGAAAGTTGGATTCAGGTCGGGGTCGCGGAGAAGGAGATAGAGCAGGTCAAAGAGGCGCTAAGTAGGTGGGCTGAGGATGATGATGCGTGGTATGTTGCATTACAGGGGGAGACTATTGGTTGGAAGTGAGTTGGCTCGCGACCAAGTTGCAATATATAGCAGGGGAAAGGCAAGTTCGGTCCTTGATCAAGATCTGAGTTTCAATTTTCGATGCATGATTCTACGTGCCTCGTAGGTGACTAGACGTAATATGTATTGCATTAAGTCAAAGAACTTACTAAAAGTTCCGACTGGCTTCCAAGTTCAAAAATCCTAACCTATTACGCTCACATCCCGGATGTTAAGCAGGCTGCCATCTCAGGATCCGCTCGGGGAATGACTCCTGCCGGATATCAGTCGAAGCGTTTAGGTATTCGGGATAGTTAAACGGCGGTAATTTGGTTGGTGACGTCGGTTGCCACTGCACTATCCGAGTAGGTAATGCCAACAGTAATACTGCAGTCTCCATCTTGTGCTTTCCGGTCAAAGCGTTAACGAAACGGAGCCTCGACCTACTCACACTAATTAGCCTTAATAGTTGGTAATCTGTATGAGAACAGAAAGCTTTCCTTTCGCTTCAGTGGATCCATTACTTGACCGGCCAGGTTCTTTCGACCGTTGCGGAACTAACTGCGCACTGGTGATCAACAAATCTGGTGACTTTTCACACCAACCCTTATTCATAGGCTTGGTTAGGCCGGTGAACAGCAGTCGCGACCTCTCCCTGTTCAACGTGTCTTTTCGAAACGTGTGTGTGGAGTCTGTGGCCGGGTGCAAATGGGGCACTACTTTTGGTTGGAAAATATTCCCGATTCGAAGATCGCCGCATCGCGAATGCCACTCTTCCGCTGATATCCGCCTCGTTGCCGAGGGCTGCATGTCGTGGGCACGGGCCACCCCTCATCCATTCTGACATTGGATGTCTCCAGCGCGACGTTATTCGTCGTCAGAGCCTCAATGTACCTATGGTGACGAACTTACCGATCTGGGAAGCCGGGAAATCTCGGCGATCTTCTTCAAAAGCGCAGATGATCAGTGAATCGGGTTCTCTGGGCTCAGTATTACGCAGTACCTCCGACAACCTCTCGAGTATATGTAACGAGCCCGTGATACTGGCCGCTGTCCTCGTACTATCCTTCCATTCATATTTTGTCACCGAGCCGTTGACAGAAGTGCTGCGAGAGGGACGCCACTCCATACCGTTCAGGCTTCCAGAGAAGAAAATGAGAGGACTCGGAAAAAGACTCGGGGGACCCGGCTTGGGTGTAGGCTGGGTGGAGTCGTTTTCGGCGTGCTGATGGTGGCTTGCTTCAACGCATAGTGCTTGGGTATAGATCTAATGCAAAAGAGGAATACGCCAGTGCCCGCTTGGAGGCGGTGGGCTTCGTCCATTTATGTTACCGGTCACTGCTTAGGAGACAGTGCCACCTTGAATAAATGAAAGTTAAACTTTCTAAAGCGGAGTAAGTCACTTCCCTCATGTGGTTGGCTCAGCGAGTATGCACATGCCCAACATGAAAACCCTATTAACCTCCTAATGTCAGGGAAAATAGGGCATAATTACCCAAAATCGTCGAGAAACCTTACGGGTTAACGTCATCCCACAACATCTTCCAATGAGAGCTTGAAGGAAATATCGAGTTGGAATAGATGTTCTTGCTCTTTTAACGGATTGTGAAGAAAAAGAAAACAAACCGGCATCACCAGAGTGCAGATAGGGTTCAAGACGCCTAGTGCAGGCGACAAGGTTGACGCCTCGTTGCGAGTCGGTTCACTGGGTTCCGGAGTTCTTTTAAAAACGAGATCAAAAAAGTGACGCACGGCATTCAGATGGGCTCATTCGGTTCCTCTGAAAATTCGTGGGCTGGTCTTACTCTTGCCCAAACAGAAAGGAGTGTGTGATTGTGGGTCGTGCCATCGGCTGAGATTTAATTCTTGCAGTTTGCCCTGTTCTCTTATCCTAGATGACAGTTCTGTGGACACTAAAGGGGTTGTCCTCGATGACATTCGCATGGAGTTAATACTTCGTATTCATCCTGAACCAGAAGGAGACACGAACCAATCTTCGTCATCGTCGTGGGGGAGCCTGGTTTGCTAGCCCAAAAAGGGAAATCCCGTCCTTGCTGCTGCATGTTCGTTGTGGGTCGACGCTACCGTCCCGCGTCCGCGCGCCCGAGGCCTAAATCTGTTCATCCTATACCGATCCAGCAAGCTCGAAGGACGGAGCATGTGGCATCAGGGCGTGTGGTTCTATTTCCCCAATTGAACAAATGAAAGCGCAGGCAGCGTGCGGGGGACCGTACCAAGTGAGTCGTACATGTAAACAGCAGAGATAGCTATCCTCAGCGTGAGTCTCCTCACACATCCCCTGGCGAACCCTGTCCGCCTGCCCCCGATTTTATAATTCCTGATCACTTCTCCCCCGGTGGATATTTCCCGTTCCGTCTCTCTCCTTGTAAACGTTACTGGCTAACTGTGCTTCTTCCAGTGTCAAACGATTTGTGCCCACATACCCACTGCCCAATACCCCGAGAGGTATCAATTGACCTCTTCTAAGAATCTCAGGCGGCACCAAATTCTGTGTTCCGTCATGGGCGACCCGGCACAACCGGGAACAGGCCGCACCGCCACGACTTCTGCAAAGTCCCCCAGATCCCCGAGGAGTCAGGACCCCTCGGTTGAGCAGAATCAGCCTGCGGGTGAGGCGCAACTGGTCGCCGATGACGTATGACAAAGTTTCGATTACCTTGCCTTTCCAATACCAGGCGCTGCAATCCAAACCCCGACGGGGTGCGTGGCATCTCACTGAATTCTTGTCCAGAACCTCGAAGAATTCGACGGCGATGGCGATTCGGCTTACGGAGTGGTAAGTAGAGGCCGTTGGAAGCATACTTGGCTTAGCTCTTCTACTGAGTCTTCCTGCCTCCTGGCTCGACCTGGGCTTGTGTCTTACGATGGGGCCGGACGGATCCCGATCTGACGAAATGAATACAGGGCGGCAGAAGCGACACAACGTCCCTACGATCTAGCATTTTGAAATACCGCATGGAAAATGGCCGGACATACCACGCATACAAAGACGGCTGTGAGTGCCATCCGAACTCCTCAGTACTCAATTCTCATTGTCCAACACTACATATCCTACATTAGCTTGACGACGCAGAACAAAGCCCGAAAAAGTCGAATCAAATGAAATGCTGACATTCCACTTATTGAATAGCTTATGTACTTCCCAATGACGAGGTATACCTTCTCCCCAACATTGGATTTCGCAGAGTAACTTACAAAGCCCATCGCACTTGGTCCTAGGCGGAGAATGAGCGGCTTGGTACGTAGCGCAGCAGCAAGAATCGAGCTGGTGGCTCCACCATGCGCCGGTTCGAAATATAGCAAGTAGTCTGCCACTGCTAATCAACTATTATCCCCCAGCAGATATCCAGCATGATCTTTTCCTCTTGACATTTGATGGAAGGCTCCATGTCGCGAAGCTAGACAAGGAGCCGCATCGGGTTCTAGATGCTGGCTGCGGTACAGGCATTTGGAGCATCGAGTTTGGTGAGTTCCTGGAGGGCCGATTTTACACTGTCACAGCAAAGACCGGTAACAAACCAGATTCCCAGCTGATACGATCCCAGCCGATGAACACCCCGAGTCGCATGTGAGTTGTTTGTCGTGAATCTGAGAGAGCTTTATGGTCGTGGCCTTACTGACCCTTGCCCACCCCTAGGTTACGGGTATTGATTTAAGCCCCATCCAACCTTCCTTGTAAGTGGCATTTTAACTAATACGTGAGTGAAAGCGTGATTCTAAAGCCAACAGTGTCCCTCCCAACGTGACTTATTTTGTCGATGACCTCGAGGATGACTGGGACTTCTCGAATAACTTCGACTTCATCTTTGCACGTTTCTGCACTGGCTCTATCGTTGACTGGCCTAGATTCTTCAAGCAGAGTTTTAGGTGAGCCATCCACCCTAACCGTCATGATTTCACCATTGATCTCTCCTTCGCGCGGCCTGCAACATATGCGCTAAATAGCACTAGCTTTCTCAACCCTGGTGGTGTAATCGAGCTCCAAGATATCATTTATCCAATGTGGTCTGATGACGGGACGCTCACCCAGGATACATCCCTAAAGAGGTGGTCTGACATGCTCAACGACGCGTTTGCAGGGATGGGTCGAGGTTTAGATTCCGCTAATGCATACCCGAAGCAGCTTGCCGAGGCCGGGTTCGTTGATATTGACGTGGTAAGGGAGAAGTGGCCAACCAACCACTGGCCTAAGGATAAAAAATACAAGCAAATCGGTGAGTAGAGCACCTGTAGTCGTTGCTTCCACGGACCTCGCTTCTGATCCTCTATCTAGGTATCTGGAATACGGAGAATATTATCAACGCTCTTGGTGCGCTAAGTCTCGCCCTCTTCACCAGGCCCAAGGAGGAGGGCGGACTCGGTTGGAGTGTAGTAGAACTTGAGGTTTTGTTAGCAGGCGTACGCAAGGACATGAGAGACACAAGAATCCATGGCTATTGGCAAATGTAAGTGGCAGCACAGGTCTTTGGTGCACCCAATTAATGATGCATGGTCGTCGCTCCGGTGCTAACGATGAATTGCAGTCATGCAGTGACTGCGCGAAAACCCAAATAGTCCAGCCTTCATCTCCCGAAGCTTGTTATAGAGTGGCGAAGTGGCGGGGAGACAAAGCTAATTTGTGCTTGTTGGGGCTAGAAATTCGATAGCTACTAATTGCTAAAGGAACTACCCCTTCTATCCTGATCCGCAGATAGCTAAGAGCACAACTCCTTCTTTCTTTCTTCCAGCTGATACTTTATGTCCCTCGTGATTAGGCTGGCACTACTAGAACCGTGTGATCGTGCCCGCTATGTTAGTCTCAACAGAGCACAGCTGGAACACAGCTTACGTGCACTTCAATGAGATGCAAGGTCGTGGGTGAAGATGGCAACCAAGGTAATACATGCTCACTCCCCAATTTTTTTCTTTTTTCCCAACTGGTCAATCCAAACCCCGCTAGAAATGAGCCTCAATTGATATCTTAGATTGCTGGCTCTTGGGATATCAACGAAGCACCCTCCTTCCACGTCTTTCTCGCCTTGTGACAGGAACTTGGACTTGACACCGGCTGAGTCATACGGACAGTCACAAGACGAGCAACCACATTGGATCAAGATTGGACATCGAACCAAAAAAAAAAAAAAAAAAAAAAAAAACCACCAACACGTGCCATTATCCCTTCTAGTCCTAAAGCGCACTATAAATATGCGACTCTAATTATTGCACCTTGGTCTTGATCTCAATTGGAATAGCTAGGGCTAAGCTGACTCTCAACAACTTGCGTGACTCTGGAACCGCTCTGACCATCTGGTTGTTTGGGGCGCATAACGACTAAACAGCAGCTGCGGCATCTAATTACAGCCGAGCATCAGCGACGATGAGACTCAAGAAGATCGATTTCCGAGACGTCCAGGCCGATTTGGACCTGGGCGTGCCTGTCAATTTCAACTCTTCGTTCCACACTGCCGACGAAGCCCCCGACCTACCTATCCCCTCGGAACTGCCATCCTCCTTTCGACGCTGGTTGCCCCTCATCCTGCGGTCCAGGAGCATCGAAGAGAGAAACCTCCAAACAGTGCGGTTTACTCCCGCCATGACTCGCCTCCTCGTTGATGCTTCCAGCGCATCCATCCACACTCGTGTTCTCAACAAGGCGCTCGCCGAGGACCTGGAGGAAGAGGTGGGACCTGCTTTTGAAAGCCTCACGTACCCCCCGAATGGGCTGTTCATGCGCTTTTCGCCGTGTTCAGCTAAAGATGGTGTGTGGAAGGTGCCCGGACGAGCTGCGGTGCATTCTTACGAGGACATCGTTTTACAGCTCACGACATCGTCGCGTGCTCGGATCACAATGACAAACTACTTGAGGAAATGCGTTGATGAGCCTCTAGAGTTGTACTTCCTTCCTTTCAATGAGCGGATGAAGACTGAGATGGAGTACAGAGTTTTCAGTGCTCCTGAAACGTTGAAAATTTGCGCAATTAGCCAGTACCAGTGGCATAAGCCGTGGCGATTCGGAAAGAAGAATGACCAGGAAATGGATACCATCGCCAGGAGAATTCTAGCCGGAGCGAGAGATATACGAGCGCAGATACTGGGTGATCTTCGAAGTCCTGGTACTCACGAACTAGACGACATGCTTCGGCGACAAGGGATGACCTTTGACGTCTGGTATGATGATGAACGTGATAAGGTGGAACTGGTGGAACTAAACACATTTGGGGTGAGGAGCGCTTGCGGCGCTTGTCTTTTTCATTGGGTCAAGGATAGAGATGTCATGTACGGAACTGGCGATGGAGAGGTCGAGTTCCGTGTCGCTGTATGATGACCGGCTTTGGTAATTCAATTATACTAGCTGCTAGGAAGAGTAATGGATGAAATTGCTCGAGCGGCCTCTTACTCAGAGATATTGTTCTGACAGTTTGTCTGTCTGCGTTGAAGCCAGGATCAATATCGAGAGACCAGCCGCTCTGAGGACTCTTGTGCCCGAAAGAACACTCATTTTAATAGACTATTAAATAAGCGAGACCTATCATGACTTTGACAATGGATTCGATATTCATTAACCTGGAATCTTGGTTTAATATTCATTCAACCTAGGGAACTGGGACATCTACTAATCATATTAGTAGTAACAGTCCAATACCGTTTAGCGTATGGGGCCTAGGGTCGCGGAGAGGGTCAGCGCTGATCAGCGCCTGCCACGAAGGAGAGTAGTTCTAGGATTCTGTGGCATGATGGATCGTGTAGGGTGATCTCTCACGAACGAGATGGTTGAGAACTCCACGTGTCATACACGCAATCGTGAGGCGTCGTTGTATTTCCAGAGAACCGCGATACTGCAAAGCTATTATATAGAACAATACTTAGGTCACTTTCTAGGGGTAGTGTACAAACACGCCTCCCTCTGGAAAGGGAAGGGCCAACCTTAGCTATGCTCGCGGTCCCTGCTAGCTTGGTTGAGAATCTCAGCATGGTTGATTCCATGCGTGGTGCCCGACTCCAGGATCAGGTCCCTAGCCCATTGGCCCCTTGGTCTCAACACGGCTCGGAAAGGTTTGGGTAGAGTTACGAAACCCTCCGTGCAATCCATGTCATCCACCTTGTGCCGCTGGCCGGTGGCCTCAACAACACCAGCCTCAACATCGAAGGCCCAGAGCATTCGAGCCATCTGAATAAACAGCTGATTTCGGGCAATGACACGTCCGGTACAAATTCTGCGCCCGAAGCCAAAGCCCGTGTGAGGCAGGTCTTTCAGGGCCGTCAAGTTGAATCCGCAGGCATCAATCGTTGGTTCACCAGGCACGTCGTCTGCCATCCATCGCTCGGGGATGAACTTGTCCACATCTTCCCCAAAAACTGCTTCATCGCGGGTAATGGCGAAGGCATTCGGAAGGACAATGGAGTTGGCAGGAATACAGTAACCCATGTAGGTGTCCTCTTTCTTGGTGAAGTGAGGAACACCGCTGACAACGACAGGGCGCCAACGCAGAGTCTCGCTCGCTATATCCTGGGTTAGCTGTCACTGTAGATTCATTGCATGGAAAAGAAGGAGACTTACCAATGGCATCGATGTAAGCAAGCTTGGGTCGATCCTCGAATTCTGGAAGTCGATCTTTTCCAACCACCTCGTCTAGCAGCTGCTGCGCCTTCTGCACCCAACGGGAGCCACAGGTAATCCAAGCGACAATGAACCAATCCAAGGCGACGGTGGAGGTATCGAGTCCAGCATCGGCAAGAATCCCGAGATCAAAAGCGAGCTCCTCCTTCGGCATCCCCTGAGCCTCCGGGGAAGCATGCATGTGTTTACTAAAGTTCCACCCTACATTGCCGAGGCCCTTGTCGAGATTGCCGACGTGCAACTGTCGCTCCAGCTCGTACAGTCCCTCGGCTTCCTTCTTCCAGGGAGCGAGGAACTTGGGCAGGTAGTTGAGGGAGGGGAACGAGTCCACGATGTACGCGCCTACCTGGCCAGTCCTGGCGAACTCGGCTTGGACTTTCTTGCCATCCATCAACTCCTTCTCGTAACCAGTCTTGAGACGGTAACCATAATTCAGACAGTAAATCGTGCTGGCCATCGCGCGTTCAAAATGATGGTGGAAATCTATGCCCTTCACCCCGAGCTTATCCCACTCGCCCAGCACGTCAAATAGCAACTGTCGAGATTCAATGTCTTGAAGGGAGCGATAGGCGCTGGCCGCGCGGACATTGAGAAGAGGTGCTTCCATGCGCTGGTGTAGCCTATATCTCTCGTCATACTGACGCAGCAGCATGTGCATTCCCTTGGTCACGAGCTCGCCGGACATAACCATTCGTGGGCGATCCGAGTACCTGGCGCTTCGCCGACTCAGCAGGTCGTGTGCCGCCTCATGCGTGGACAGAATGATTAAAGGCTGACCACCCATGCTCAAGTGCATTATTGGGCCATACTTCTTGCTCCAGTGATACAAATGAAGCCACTGGAGGCTCTTAGGCAGTTGGTGGAGGTTTCCAATCAAAGGTGCTGGATTGGGGCCTGGGGGCAATGGGAGGGAGGGTCGATTAACGAGGAGAACAATTAGGCGACCAAGAACGGCGGCACCAATCAGACCAAGGCTAATAGACTGGAGGTTCCACGACTCAAAGTCGAGAAGGGCCTTGAGCATGGAACTCGGCGAGGCAATCAACTGGGAGAGCGACATTGCAACAAACACGGGCGTGTCAGAGAAAAAGAACCAGGAAAGGGGCTTTGAAAAGCGCCGTTTCTTAAGGATCCTATCCCATTGGCGTCTCAAGAAGCGGGATGCAAATCACTGGCGTCTTAATATATGTTGGCTGCGCATACCATGCATATTTTGTCCCTTTGTGTGGCGCCCTATGTCAAGTCGTAGTGAGCGACAGGTCATATTCTATTTACTTCATACATGCTCTGCATGTATGAAGTACGAAGTAGCAATGGCGTCCACTATCCTTCGTTCTCTTGGATTGAACTCATTGGAGTGTACCCACCCTAGCTGTTGATATTACGAAGTGCCAGCTGGATAATATTCTGGTGCTGTGATGATCCTGGAAAGGTAGGATGCGACGCACGACGCACGGAGAGCTTCCCCGGGTCCTGTACCCTGGTCCTTGCAAGGATATGGCTTGTAGAGCCAACCGGCAGCGGGGGGAAACTTTTGACTGGTGTTGGTGTGGAGACGATGACACCCCAGGCCTGACTTGTCGTTTACCTCGCACAAAGCAGAACTCCCAAGTCTCTTTCCGCTGAGGGGGGAGCCATCCCCGTCGAATTGCTACCAAGCAGTCCTCTTCTTGTTAAGAGCATCACCACACGAGACGCAGGGACATATAGGTCCGCGCAGTGCATGTACTTGCGAGTACAAAGTACATGAAGGAAAATACCGGCGTCAAACAACTTCGGACTGTTGCGGACTGGATGAGGGGGCTCAACGTCGCCGGCGTTGAAATAAAGTTTGGGAGATTAACAGGCGGGCACACTAGGCCCAGTGGCTAAGGAACATTGAAGTCTTCCAACTAGGTGGAAGACGATTTCCAGCTGTGCTTTGTACAAACGAAGTAAGAAGCAGATGTTCCTCTCATCATTTTCTGGGTTATTGCTTTTTCTGCCTTGTCTACCTTTTCAAATTGTGACAGGGCGTTTACCCCTATTTTTACGTAGCCAGTCCCTGATATCCAAGGATCATTTGATCCCCAGGTTCGAGGGCACTACGAAGTACGGGCTTGGTTTCTCCCCTCGCGCTTGTGCTGGTCAATAATTCGCCACATGTAATCTCAACTCGTCCGGGCTCGATTCTGATTCTGGGGCGGAATCTCGCGAAACGATCAAGGGTCGACTTGACTCCACAGAAAAACATTATCAAGGGCACAGAATTCGTAATGAGCTAGTGTACGCTTTGGAGAGAAATGATCAACTGTCTGCAGGGATCCGGAACCCTCTCCCGGGCCACCCTTTCCGAGCAATTAGTGGACCGGGTTCCTCCGACTGCATGGTTTCCAGGCGGGCTGGAGACGGGCTGTTGGGGGGTTTGGCCGATCCAATACCCCAATGCAGCCCAGGATGGATGGGGCAATGAGAGATGAACAAAGGTAGTACCTGTGCAGATCCAAAGACTCGAACCCGGCAAAATGGGCCAAACCAGCGCGACTCACGGCAAGAGGCAGCCCCGGGACTCCCTCGACTTTTTCCTTGCCGGACAGAGCGTGTTCGGCTGGCATCTCGTCCATCTCGCATGTTATTGCAACGGATTTTCTGTCTCCAGCTCTAGGCAGCGGACCCAATCACTTTCTTTGAACAACACTCTTTCCGAATCCAGGGTGAATGGCGAGAGCGATGCCTTTGGAGAGATAAGAGCTCCACGTATACCCAACTTGTCATTTTCTTGTCCCGTCGAACGACGTCTATTCGCACGTCTCAGCTTCGAGTCGAACGATGAGATTTTACGCTTGGTCGGTCCTCATCCTGGCGGGTTTGTCCGCCATCGCCAGCGCACAAACTATGCCAACATGCGCAGTACGTCTAGGCTTCCGTGCGCCGAACTGGTCAGAATTAGTTGGGGCATAATACTAACATCTTTCGCAGAGCGATTGTCTCGCGACCCATCTCGAAAACTCGCCGTGCGATCCCACCGATTTCGAGTGCATATGTTCGGACCAAGAATTGATGGCCAAGGTTGGGACCTGTTCAATACAAACGTGCACAGTGGTTGAAGCTCTTTGTATGCCGGCCATACGATGACTTGACCTTGGAACAAGCTTAGCTAACCCGCCCGAAGCTGCTCGAAATGCTACGGCCACGATTTGCAAAGAACCCGTCCGGGACAAGAGCCTGGTGGCACCGATTGCGACGGCGATATCTGGCGGATTAGCTCTCGGATTCGTCCTGCTTCGGGTCTACGAGTGCATGATTCGAGAAGAATACCAGTGGGCCGATCTCAGCGCCGTCCTCGCCATGGTTAGCAAACCGCCTCCGTCTAAGGTTAAATGATAGTTTGGGTCTTGCTGATGTTCAACAAAAAGGTGTTTTCGATTCCTATGGATGTGTTCGAATTCTTCAGTATGCCTACCTCGCTGTAAGGTCTCCGTATTGGTACCAGACAACTAACCGGCCATCTAGTGATGGCCCACGGAATGGGTAAGGATATATGGACCCTAACACCAGAGAGTATCACGAGTGTTGTCAAGGTACGTCGCGAAAACCTATAGTAGCGGCGAAGAGGGCTCCCCGTTCCTAACATAGAACATCATTCAGTATACCTGGGTCACTCAAGTGAGCTACATACCAGCGATTAACCTCACAAAGATAGCCATCGTCTGCTTCTTCATTCGGGTCTTCCCGAACAAGCCATTCCGCCACATATGCTATGGAACAATTATCCACTGTTTCTTGTTCATGATTTCAACAACAATCACCGCAATTCTCGCTTGTGTGCCTGTCGCGTACGCATGGTCCGCATGGTCTGGCACCGGCGAAGGCGTTTGCTACGACAACAATGCCTTCTGGTGGGCGCACTCGGTAAGAAACCCAATTATCCTTTTGGCGGGATTCCGACCACGACGACTGTCAGCCCTAACACAAGGGTTAGGCCATCAATATCGCGACCGACTTATGGATTATTGCTCTTCCAATCCCACAGCTCTTGAAGTTACAGCTCTCCACCAAGAAGAAGATCTACTTGATCCTCATGTTTAGCGTCGGCATCATGTAAGTTTGAATACTGCCCAAAATCTCCTCGGCTGAAGCTTACGCTAGAACAGAATCACCGTCGTCAGCATCATCCGCTTCTCCGGTTTAATCACGTATTCAACGTCGTCAAATCCAACCTGTAAGTTCCATGGGCCCTTCTCAAATACGAATGAGAAGCGAACGAGTTACTAACGGGTCAAAGACAATAATGTCATGGTTGCAACATACAGCGTTATCGAGTGTAACGTGTCGATCATGTGCTGCTGCATGCCCTCCACCCTGTCCTACCTTCGCCGCGTCTTCCCTCAAGTCTTTGGCAGCACGAACCACACAGCAGATTACAAGGGCAGAAGCTACAACTTTGGCAAATCCCCGATACCAAGCAACGCGATCCAGAAGAGCGTCACACATACGGTTTCATATATGCCCCGGGCTGGAGATTCGGATGTGGTGGAGTTGATGGACATTGAAGAAAATAAACCGGCAAAATACAATCAGTGGTAAATGCTATGGTCAATGCGAGGAATGCTGGTCAACCCACGAGACAGGATACCTCTGAATCAAGCTTTACTCCGTACTATTCTTACAACGTCCGGTGGCTGTCAGGGACCGACCCACTTGATTTTGTCTGTAGGTATTGATCAAAAATAGAAACCGCATACAACAGAGAACATCGGTGGAAACCTCTGTCTACCCTTCATCAAACTGATTTCCACCATGACGAATTTAAATTTGAATGCCCACTGAAAGTGGCCCTGATGTCTGAAGATACGATAGGGACTGCCCCGATCGATGTTTAATCCCGATGGACGCTAAGTAACTGCTGGACTGCTACGCAGCAGGACGATTCATGATGAACTTAGCCGAAGTCATCCTATAAAGACTCGACATACCTTCGCATTGCACGGGCCAGCGAGAACGTCATCGGTTGAATATACCAGTGGAACATAAGGGCACAAGCTTCTGCTATTCATTCAAGAGGTTTTAGCGGGCTGAAGATCCTGCCAGACTTACCACCTGGACAGAATGATCGCTTTGTCGTGGCATCAAATACCAGCACGAGAGAAAGAGAACATAGAAAATCGGGGGGGGGGGGGGGGGGAGAAAGTGGGGTG
>PGIR01000038.1:0-248324 GCA_002812735.1 Scedosporium dehoogii | reverse complement strand
GGTTTTTTTTTTTTTTTTTTTTTTTTTTTTTTTTTTTTTTAATCTTGCTTTGATTATAGAGGTCTTATGCGGCCAGAAGCTATGAAGACCTCTTTGGAAGGCCCAAGCCCTCACGCGTAGCTAAGTACAGGTGCTCTCCTCGGAGGCAACTGGCCTACTTGGACGCATTTGCCCTAATCCCGCCCACAGGATTACCAGTCCCGAGGGAAAAACTCCCAAAAACCTCGTAAATCCAAGTAAAACCTCCTAAGCATAGATACGGAGGGAGCTTGAGTACCCTCGTACAAAGACCCTTAGTCTCGTAGTTGGCATCCGCCACCCTATCTCTCCGTAACGTATGTTCTTTGCCTGTGAGAACCCCCTCCGTTCCGTCACCTGGCCGGCGGAACAGAGCACGTGTCCTTTGCGAGGTGGCGAGGGCCCCAAGCTCGCGAATCCTCCAAAACGGCGCTCTTTCTGTTTTGCTTGCCAAAGGCTTTGCGTCTCTGATTTGGCTCTGAATAATCTTCAGGTTCGTAGCCGGCACCGCGTACAGGTATCAGAGTCCGTCTTGTACACGAACTACGTGCCCGTCGTACCCGCCAATGATCGAGTTTGGGCGGAGAGTCGGTCACAATTTAGGGCTGAGGTCATTGGTCTCGCGCTATTAGAAATAGCTGGCGAGCAACAAGGCCAGATGCTGGAGTATGTACCCAAAACCGCCTCACAATTGCCTGCCGTGTGGGCTCCCGTTTACTTCGACTTACAACGGCAAATCACCTTGGTTGACTACCTCATCCTACCCATAGTAGGAGCTCACGTCTTCGATGAGCCACGACCCGGGCCACCTAGCCGGGACAAACCCACGCCCAGCTGGTTGGTTGAGCAAATGTCGAACTTGGTTGAGGACGGCGAACAACTTGTGGTCAAGCCGGAAAGCGTCTTTGATGTCCTCGGACAATTGGCTCTAAGGCCCAAGTCTCTATCGCCCTCGTTTCCGCCCGAGTCAGCCCTTGCGGACGACACTGCAGACTCCGTGGAGGAGCAGCAAGGCGTTGACAGCCTCTTCAAGATAAGCGTCGCTCTGGAGCTTAGATCATTGGGTCTCACATTCACCAATCTTGTGTCATGAGCTGCCTCGGGCAGCCACAGGTTTGGTTGGCTTTCAGCGCACTCGTCAGAGTAACACTAGATACGGGATTTATTGGAGGACCCGGGAGGCGATGGCCGCGGCACGTCGTACAAGATCATCTACATGTTGCCCTTCTGGACCGCGACTCCCATCACGGTCCGACTCTACTGCTCCTTCCCCAGCGCCTCGTCCCCCGGAGTTAAAAACGGCGGGGGATTCGACTTCAACCTCTGGATCGACAGGCCGATGCTGGCAGAAGGTGCCATAACAGCAGCTCATCGCTTACCTATCAGATTTATCGCTGCAACCTCGACGGGATCAAAGTCACTCTAACCCGTGATCCATGGGCGGTCTCGGGCATGCTCTATTTTTACGACGGGAGCGGCACGCCAATGCCCATATTTATCTTTGCCTTCACACTCTCCCTCAAGTTCTATCAAGTGTTCCTCTTGCTCTGGCAAGCCGGGGCGGATCCGTCATTGCCCGTCGGAGTCAGCAGGACAATATTCAATGCCTTCTTTCAAGGGTGGATGGACAGGGTTGATGCCATCGTAAGCATGGCAGAAATGGATTTCATTGGGAGAAAATTCTTCAACTACGTGGACGACCAGAGTTTCTCGACCCTCGAGCAGATAATACTCGGTCTTAAAGTCTTAAGTGTGGAAGATACGCTAAGTATTCCTGAGATCCGGCAGCAAGCATTCTCAAGCCGAGTAAAACATATCGGCCACATGGCGGTACCCGGCGGCTACTCTCCCTTATATATGTCGATTAAAAAGGGTGACTTTACTTGAGCCAGGGCCCTACTGGAGCTAGACGTCATCCCGGACCACACTGGTCTCCTCTGGGCGGCCCAGAGACCCGGCGGCCTTCCAATGCTAAAAACACTCCTCGCGAGCGGGCACGCCAACCCCAACGCCCCTCTGGTGCCGTCTGTCCCCGTGAGGGCAATCCACGGGTTCGCCTCGATGGCCGGACCACGTCGGCAACACCCTGTGGCTCGCCGTCTCCCTCGGCCACGCCGGCATCGTCGCTGCCCTGCTCGACGCCGGCGCCGACTTCCGCTACGAGTTCCCCAACGACCGCGAGGGGTTCCTGCACGCGCTCGCCCAGGACGCCACCGTCGACGTGCTCAGGGTGTGCAGGGAGAGGAAGATCAGGCTTGGATCCCTCGAGGAAGAATGACCACGGAAAGTCGCCGGTGGAGTTCTTCGAGGAGCGCGAAGACGTTGCCGAGGAGCTAAGGACAGAATGGGCCGCCTTTCTCGAGGAGCTGGAATTGGAAAGTGATCATGACGATCTGGCGTTTTATGACGCTGAAGACGGCGACTAGCTTTTGCACATTATGACTTAACTTCGCGACAAACAATAACACGTTCTCACTTCACCAGGGCAAATTCTTGCCGGAACCAGTATATTAGAGGGTTGCTGAATTCCGTAGAAACCCTGGCTACAACCCCAATACAAGCCGTGAGTAATACCAAAGTCCTTACGTCGGAAGCACGGAGTACCAATCCTGAGGGGCACGTGAATGCCTCACAAGGTCGATTCGAACAGGGCGCCGTGGAGATCTTCAAAATTCCATCAAAGTAGCCCGCCTGTCCAAATGCCAAACGTCTCTTCATGGTGCCGGCTTCTCGGGCTCAACGGCCGGCGAACCGACTAGTTCACTCGGGCCGACCTGCCGCGTCTCCGCTACCGGTGGTGGTACTATGTCCCTGCCGGCCAACTCGGCCGTCCACGGCGGGCTGCCTCCCATCTCGTGGATCTCTCGACTTGCCAGTTCGGCCTTGGTGTCTTGATCCATCGCCGTAGTCGCCGGTGGCGACGAGCCGCCATCGAGTCCCTGACTCTGGGCGGCGCGTCTCCGCTGCCGACGCCAGGACCAAAAGGCCGCTGCAATCGGCAGAAGCCCCACGACAAGTGCTGACGACGACGCCGGCGATCCATGCTTTCGATCCAGACTTGGCGGAGCCGGAGTCGGTCCGGCTCGGTGATGGTTCCTGTCCCGAAGTGGTTTTCGAAAGCCCAGGCCTCGTCGAGGCTGCCGGACCACTTGTTGTGGCGGGAATTGTCGGCGCAGTTCCTGTTGGTGCAGGAGCTGGAGGCAGGCTCCACTGTTAACTTCCCATTTCTCCACCCAAGACGACAAGCAAATCTTGTGTTTCTTACGGCCCCGCGTCTACTGTTGTTGTCTCAGATAATTCCTAAGAAGCCGTAAACTGCGTCCAACTGGGTGGCTTGCAAAAGTAGTTCATGATGGGTTGGCCTTCGTCAGGGAATCGCTCGTAAATGGTCACCGTGTCGCAGGCCAGCAAGCCATCGCAGTAGAGCAGCAGCACGTTACCACGCACGCACCGGGCGAAGCAAGCAAAGCAAGCAAAGCAAGCAAAGCAAGCAAAGCAAAACCACCAAACGCAACGAAAAGATTCACAACAAGGGGGCGTTGCCGTACCATGTCTGCCATGAGCTGCTGGGGAGCAGCCTGAAACTCTCTGAACAGCCTGTCGCAAAGGTGCGTGGCAGTACACAGCACTTTCCATAGGTGCCCGATGTGCTCCAGACGTCACTTCTAGCATTGCACATCATGCGCTGCCCTGGTTTCCCACGGCGTTGTCAGTTGAGGCCCGGGACGGCGGGGGAGAATCACTCATTCATAGCGCTCACCTTCACCATCATCTTCGAGAAAAAAACCCCTGGAAGTGGGGATCGTCTTCGCCTGACATCGCAGTGGGATTCCAAAAAGAATCTGCGACAGCCTATTGGAGAAAAGATGAGAAATTCAGGAAAATCCCTTCACTCTCGAAGAACAGGATCGTGAGTGTTACATTTGACTTACGGCGTTAGGACCCCACGGCAGGGGTTGACGCTAGACCCCGCTCTACAACACTGGCCGCGAAGCGGCATGCCCTGTCCGCTTCGTTGAGTCCATGGTTCGCTCCTGGATTTAAGGTGGAAGTCCCCCTCCACCCACAGATGCGCTGCCGAAGACCCGCCTATCCCGCGCCGACCGAGTCGGTGCGGTAGCCGGTGCTTGACCTTAGCACGCCGCATGCTATCCCTCAGACTCAAATGTGAAGGCGACGGCCTACGTGCCCACCGTGAAGCGCGCCGCGAGAAGGGTGAAGGCGAGGCTGTTGGCCGAGTCTATGGAGGGAGGGTGCCAGATGGAAAACAGCCCGGCCACGAAGGTGAGGGGTAAGCAGGTGACGGCAATATGGTAACGTGGGTGAGGGCACGGATGATGTCGCCTTGGTGGATAGTCGCCTATTTATCCTTCACGTTGGCCACGGGAGATATCAATCTGATAACGTGGAGCTTGGTCAATTTGTGTTTCGTTTTCAACAGCTTAAAACGCCGGTTCACTCTCCCAGCAAGCTGTTAACCTGCTGGATCTTGAGACGGATCCGGTCTACACCTCCGCCAGCTTGGCCTACTGCTTCATGTTGACAAGATTGAACAATAAATCTCTGTCCTTGTCAATTGATGTCATCGATGCATGACTTCGAGAGGTTGTTCGGGTTAAGGTGCGCCTCAACCGAACCGCCTACCGCGCACCATGTTTGCCGTAGATGTCAGGCTGTCAAATATCTGCATGCAGGTTCCTATTATTAGGGCAAGAGTTCCCCGCTTCAACTTCCCAAAATATTTTACACTTCCCAGCACGACCATCTACCCGAAAGTGCTTATTTACCGTGCATCTCCCTGATCGCACTAGTGTTAATTTACCACATTTCGCCTCACTGGTTTCGCAAACTACCAAGGCGGGCAGGAATCTAGCTGGACGACGAGGTCGCCTGGCCAAAAGCTCGTTCATGCGTCCGAGGCCGAAACACTCGTGGGTTTTGGTCAACTGGCCGTCGCGGTCGCGCCTCGGCGTCAGCCCCCGAGTCCCCGACCGCACGTCTTGGGTCGGCAACGCCAACAAGAAGACATCCGCGAGAGTCGCCATTGCTATGTGCACCCACCGCGTCTTCTTCTGTCTACATTATGCGGCTCCTCAACGTCCATACTCGAAAGCTCAAGACATTCCACTCCACACGCGTCAAGTATGCCATTCTCTCCCATACGTGGGACCAGAAGAACGATGAGGTCACGTTCCAGGACCTAAGCCACCTTCCGGCAGAACGCCTCGAGCGGATTATTACCTACCGCAAGATTGTCGAAACATGCCGGCTGGCCAAGGAAGATGGTATCCATTATGTTTGGATTGATACATGCTGTATTGACAAGTCCAGTAGTGCTGAGCTATCAGAGGCAATCAATTCCATGTTCCGCTGGTACCAGGACTCTCATGTCTGCTACGCGTACCTAGAAGACCTACCTGTTGGTGATAAGCCATCTCAGCCGTCTTCGGCGTTCCAGCGCTGCCGTTGGTTTACTAGGGGGTGGACACTGCAAGAACTCCTGGCCCCCCGCCATGTTATCTTCCTGAACTGCGAGTGGAAGCCGGTAGGTTCCCGCGAAGATCTGGCCAGCCAACTCCACGCTTGTACCTTTATCCCTCGAGCGTATCTTCTCGGCGACGATTTCCGCAATGCCCGCGTGGGCAAGCGTATGTCTTGGGCCTCACGGCGAGAAACGACCAGGACGGAAGACTTGGCGTATTGCCTTTTCGGCATTTTCGACGTCAACTTGCCGCTTCTCTATGGCGAAGGCGCGATGGCCTTTCAGAGGTTGCAGCTTGAGATTATGAAAACCTCAACCGACGACTCAATTCTCGTGTGGTCCGAGTACGAGGAGGATGAGGAGGATGAGGAGGGCCGGTCCATCCGGAAATTGTCGCAAAAACACCAAGCAGCCTATCCCTCGACGAGTGGCGGCTTGCTAGCTCCCTCCCCGGCACGGTTCTGGCCTTGCCGGACTATATCCGATCGACTCGTTTGGGACCACAACATATCCTGGGAGCAAACCAGCCGTGGGTTTCAAATGTCTGTTCCCGTAGCAGATTCGACACATTTTGGCAACAGCTCGATCAAACATGTTCCCTTGAATGTCTCCCAAGAGGGAAGCAGTAAGCGAATCATCACACTCGTGCTCAAAGCTGCTCGTGGACAGAGCCAATACGAGCGGCTACGCCTTGCCTATACACATCTTGAGAACGCCAATGCGACAAGACATGAGCCACTCTGCGTCACAGTTAACAAATCACGACCCAGACCAGTTTTGGACATGAGTCACACTGAAACGACAGACTGGCTACGGCTCGATTCCAACATAGTCAAGATTTCGACGAAGGCCGGTGACTCCTTCGTGTCGCTATTTGTCCGGGAAAGACAGGACCGCGATTTTGTGCAAGTCCCCCTTGCAACGGATTCCCATATCCGCCTTTCACGGCATGAGCCTTACAATGCCGTTGCGGTCCACCTTCGATATATGGACGACATTAATCCAGTTGACTACGTTCTCTTGGCCTACCCTAGATCCTATTTCGACCACGTCCTCTCCCTGTCGTTTTTGACGTCGGAAATTCGTTGCCGGTTAGTGCCGGCAACAAGCCACACGGACCCATTCGCCCTTTTGCCATCAAACTTTTGGCAGTCGAGATCCACGGCAGCCAAGATACCGCGTCGCTATACTGAAAAGGTTATTTGCCAACCCAGTGGTAACACAAATGTCGTCGAAATCAGCAGCAACAACGCACCGGGATGTTGGTTCTTCTTCGGTTGGATTTTCTCGGTGGACGGACAGATCGTTCTGCTTGCCCATCATTTGTTGCCATTTGAGAGACTACCTCTTCTGATCTTCGATCCTCTTACCTCGGCGATACTTTCGATTGCTCTTATATACATCTATTTCACTCAGGTGTTTGAGCTGCCTCATATTGAGAGGAATCCCAACTTCATTCTTTCGGTTACACCTGTTCTTCTCCTTGCCCCTTTTTTTGCTCTTCCCTTATCTTCTAACCTTCGTGTCTGGCTCTGGATCCCGCTCAGCCTCATGGTGTTCAAAATGGCCACGGCATGGCTCTCCTTCTTGGCGCCGGACTTTGTTAAGAAGTTACGACTAGCAGCGGGGGCCGATCGGAACGACGGCCGACTCCCCGTCCCGGCCATATGCTGGGGCAGGGTATTCTCCGCGTGGAAACTGTCGCTCCCATGGAGCTCGCAGGCAGGGGTGGGCGCGGTTTGCGGTTGCTTCGTGGACGGATTTCTCCTGGAGCGCTGCGTGAGAACGGCGGCACTGATGGCTTTGCAAGCCTCGGGGCGCTCCGACTTTACGTCGTCTGATCTCGGGACGTGGTCAACCATGGTCTCGTTGCCTTTCATTTTTGCCGACCTTTCGGCGAAAGCCTTCCTGTCAAGAGACACCAACGTTGTGTTAGTTATGGGCCTCATATGGTGTTTGTTCCTCGTCCTGGGTTGCGTGGTAGACACGGGCATGACGCGGCGCGTGCAGTCAACAGCAGCGAAAGTGAGGAGTCTCAGTATTGCATTAATGCCGCACTCGGCTTTTCCTGAGCGGGTTTTGCATTGCGTTCTTTGTTCAATTTCGTTTGTGTTGGCCTTCCTCACGCTTGAATAGTCCCTTGACCATAGGTAGCCGAAAATACTGTATCTCACCTGCTCAGCCCCAAAAGCCGGTGTGGGAGAATGAGTTGCCCTTCCGATGATTGGGTTGCAATTCCGAAGCTATCCCTGTAGGATCAGTACATGATGAATTGATTGGAGACTGTGGCCCGGCCCACATGCGTTGGCATCGAACACGAGCCGTTTTGCGTTAGGATCGGTGGTGAGCGCGTGGATGAAGTCTGAGGCTGGTCGCACCCAACGTAGACTCCAAGAAGTTCTGAAAACCTTCCCTTCTCCAACATGAAGGAATTATGAAATTAACAGCAATCAAGTAGGCGTGAGCTATCAGTACCGTACCTACCGAACGAACATGTCGCATTATATACCCACCCAACGGAAAACCTGTCCCAGGCCAGCAGGGTAGACACTTGAACTTAAATCCAAGTGATGGGCTGGCAGGTTCAGGTCATGAAAATGCGGCAACTGAGCCGATGCTCGATATATATGATCGCCAAGACGAGGACATTGCCGGGCAGCATGACGGCCAAAATCTTTACGGGCTGCCTCCGCCTTCACCATCGGACCATTTGTACAACGGACGATCAAGGGCGTCCAGTAAATCGTCGTCATCGCCACCGCCGCCGAACCAACGTTCAACCTGGGAACAGCTGGGGGTTTGGAAATGGGACCTTTTGTGCTTGATTGCAGCAATGGGCATGATGATAGCCATCGTCTTGATCTTGGCTCTCCACGACGGCAGAGAATACCCCGAATGGCCACACGCCATCAACTTGAGCTCCTTGCTAGCCATCTTCACAACTTTGCTCCGGTCTTTGCTGATTGTCCCTATGAGCCACTGTAAGCTCCAAATTCAACCCCGATTTCTCAAATCGCACGGCTAACAAGCTCATCCACGGCAGTAATAATCCAGCAACAATGGGTGTGGTTCTCGCGGCCACGGCCGCTACGTCATCTAGCTACATTCGATGAAACTAGCCGAAGCGCCTGGGGCTCGTTAAGATTCTTCCGCTTGGTACCCTACAAGTAAGCAGTATGATGCCTTCACTCCTCAACATCTTCGCAGTTATTGGCTCCTGATACGGTCTGTTAACAGCTCTTTAGGACCTGGAGTCCTGCCTTCCTTGCCGCAGCCGTGGTGGTGCTTTCTCTGGCCATTGGTCCTTTTGTCCAACAGTCCGTACAAACCGCGATCTGCGACCAGCCTGTGGTAGGAGAGGTGGCCAAGATTCCCGTTGCACACCAGGTCCCATTGGAAGATAGGGTATACCCATTAAACGCGGAACAAAACTATTTCGAGGCACCGGCAGGCTTACTTCCTCTATTATAACATAGCTCAGCAACCCCAGGACCGTCTCGGCTGGATGCTCGACTGGTAACTGTACCTTTTCTGGCACTCACAAGCCAACTTACTCCACATTGGCCATGTGCAGCGAGTGTGTCGACGTGACGGATAAAGTAGCCTTCATCAGGGGGGAATATGTTACCAACGACTACACGTTGCTGAGATACCCGGCAACCTGGCCCGACTTCAACGCCACAGTATCGAATTCAGGTTCCATGCACGGGAATTGGGCTGACGTCGGCTTTGACTATGAAGACGAGGAGTACGCGGAGGACATGTTCATCTCCGCCACAATTTTGTTGCTTTTCAAACATAACTGCAGCGACAGCAGCCCCGGAAAGTGCTTCAGGGAAGAGTCTGCTGGCCACCTCGCCAGTGGAATCCTAGGTGTGAGGTGCTTTCTCCGACCATGCTTGCATCACTACGAGAGAAATGCCACGCTTGGCACGGTGCAGGAAACGCTGGTGTCCACCTCGAATCTCACCTACTGGGACAGACCCAGCGGGGACATCGCGACCATGTACCACCTCCAAGATCCTTGCATCCTGGATGGAAGGCTGATCGTTTACAGCCTTCCTCCCGAAGTTCGAACAGACCCTCTCGGAAGCCGGAGGAGCTAGCTGGCCAGAGGAGGCCAAGATTACCTTCTTAAAGGGAGCCCTCAATAATCGCCTATACAACAGCCTAGTTACCATATAGCTACCGGCCATACACTCCGATTAGCTGTAGCGTGTATAGGAGGTAGTATAGAAGCTAGAGAACGTCCAAGACGCCACCGCGACGCAGCTGCGGTTCCGTAGCGAGGAGACTAACCAGAGACCTGCGCCTAAGAAGGACGCGGACGGCGATTCTTATATAACCGGTATGTCGAAGTCAAAGAAGAACTGAGGGAAAGACCGATATCGAAGCGAAGATATGTAGATGTCGGTTCTGTTGATCAATGGGAATAACGCCAAAACACACAGAAAGAGGACCTCTGAAAAGGGAGATGTGGAAAGATCATGTAAGTGTCAAATAGGGGACACTCAGCCCCACAAAACAAGTGGTAAAACGTCCGGAGTCACCATATAAGGCGATCCAAGAGAACGGGGTAAGAATGAAGTAACTGGATTAAGGGGGGACTAACTGATGATGAACTGGAAAAAAGAATAACTGTCTCTCTCTACTGAGAGGAGAAGAAAGAAAATAACCACACCCTGGCCTGCTACAAGGAATAATGTTTCTTCGCTCCATTCTCCTCCACAGGAAGAACTACACCTCCTTCCCCATCGTCACCCCTTTCCCCATCACAGCAACAGCTAGAGGGAAGGAACACTCGCTCCCTCCCTCCTTCCGCCATTCTTGTTCCCCAAAATGGACCCCAACATAGCTTTATATATGAGGTTACAGAGCAACTCTACCAGCCGAGTTGTTCAAGTGAGCCTGCACTCATGATGGTCTGGCGGGCCAAGACCAAACGATTCATTTGGTTAGAAAACGACCCCGGATCGTTTTCGTAGGCAATGGGGTTTCGATCCCGGAGCCGAGCTTTTTTGCCACTTTTTTCTTTTTCCTTTTGCCTTTCTATTTCCCTACGTGCTGCCATCAAATGTCTACACATTTATTTTCAATTATCGTGGGAGAGTAAAAGCCCTTGAGGTAGTTATTATAAAGTCAGATTTATCATGTCCGAAGTTTACTTTATTGCGCATCTAGAGTCCGCCAGCCAACCTAAAATTTCGTTTTCTCTCGATTGCTTCACAGCAATGGGGCTAAATTCTTTCGGGGATGACTGCCTGCCTGCTGCCTGGGAAGGGACTGCGTGACAGGAAATTTTTCTCATCCCGTTCAGGGGTCGTACGAACATGGGCTTCTGAGTGGCTGAAGTTTGCAAGGGTGAATACGAAATCGGGAGAGCATCTACGAAGTACAACGCCAATTGCCAAGCGTACCTGTGCAACGAAGCTTAACTGAAAGCGGCTGCTGGTGGTCGTGATTCGTGACACAGATCTCGGCGTCGCATTTGACGACGCTGACAGATTGTCAGAGTCTTGGAAAATGTGACTAGACTTCATCGAGGTAGTGTGTGCAGCAGCATAAATTAGAGCCAAGCAAAAGGACCCCGTATTTTGTACGAGCCTGTGAAAAGTTGGATACGCCACGCGATGTGACCCTGGCCCCATCGTGTAATTTCTCTTTCCCAAGCGAACCCGCTGACCTTAAAACGTGGTCGTTTCCGATATTTGCTTGGTGAAAATCCTCCCCTCTTTGTCTGCTCGTCGCGTGATGCTCCCAACTTCAGTCCTTCTTTAGCATACCTTTGGCTATGAGATCGCCAATCTTAGCTGGCGCCATCTTGGGCGCGACAACCGCACTCGCCCAGCTCAACATTCCTTTCTCTCGCGCGACCGACAACGCGGACTCCTCGACCCTACAGCGACGTGCGTCCCTCGATTTGCAGGCCCCAACTGGCGGTCCTTATCCCAACTATGTCGTCAACATCACGGTCGGCACCCCGCCTCAAGAAATCCAAGTTCTTGTGAGCGTGGGCTCGAAATATACTTGGGTTCCCGATATCGAGTACTGTTCCTACGATTACTATCTGATCAGAAATTGCAACTACGGTGCCCGTAAGCTCAAAATATCCTCTCCTCGGCTTCACCATACAGTTCCCTAACATCTCAATAGTTTGGACGAACCAATCATCCACGTACGAATACTCCTCGAGTTCCTTCTCAGATTCAACCGGCTCCGATTCGGTTTACGGAAATTACTTTCGAGACACGGTACGGGTCGGTGATACCGAGATTAAGGCCATGACATTGGGTTTAGCAACTGGGGGTGGGTACTCGACACAAGGCGTTCTCGGCCTGGGCGCAGCTTCCAGCGGTCTTTCGGACGACGCGTACTTTCTTCAACAACTCACGGATGCGGGCGTCATCTCGTCGCCAGGGTACAGCTTTTCAGTAGACGGCCCCAGTATCGAGTCCGGCAATATTCTCTTCGGCGCCGTCGACACTTCCAAGTTCACTGGGACAATCAAGACTCTGAGCCGGTCCGGGTCCAGGTCCTACTCCGGTTTCAGCGTCGCCCTCAATTCTCTCAATGTCAGTGAATCGTCCGACGCCGTCACCTCCGAGCCTGTGGTTAGTACGCTCTCCGTCTACCAGCCATACGTGTTCATCGATCCCTCGTCGCCCTTGACCAACCTTCCGTCCACCCTCGCCCGTAAGATTTGGAGCCTGGCCGGTGCTTCTGAACAGCCTTCAGCGAAGTTTGCCACCATTCCATGCTCCGGGTCGGAGGACACCACCAAAGAGCTAGTCTTCGGCCTGGGCCAAAACGACCAAATTGTCCTGCGAATACCTCTTCGCGACCTCATTCTACCTAGGGCATTATACTCGGGCATTCTGGATGGGCTGGACGTGGACAACGGAACCGGAACCAATACCTGCATGTTCGGTATTCAAACCATAACGGACGGTAACGATGATTATTATGACTACGGCGACGACTACACCTACTCATCCAACAACTGGTATCTCGGAAGCAGCGTCCTCAGGGGAACCTACGTGGTGTTTGATAACTATAATGACTATGTCGGATTCGCCCCTTCTCGCTCCGCCGACGAGGCCACCTCTTCCGACGACACTATCGTACCCTTCGCTAGCCATGGCGCCTACATTCCCGAGTCTGATCTTGCGCTCAACTGGTGCCAAAACCGAGACTGTGACTCGGACGGGGACAGAGACAGAGGAAGCGATTATTTTCCTGGGGGTGGTGGTAGCAACGGCGCTGCGATTGCTGTGATTGTGTGCGTCTGCATTGGCGTTGTCGCTGTCATCATCATCATCATTAGTCTCGCCCTGTTCTGCTGTCGCCGCCGCGGCTTGTGCTGCTGGGCGGGCAAGAGGAAACAAGATGGGTCTCCGGGATACGTAATCGGCCCTGCCCCAGCCACGGCCAGCCTCCCCCCTCCGCCCCAGGGTGATCGTAAAGTGCTCGTACCTCCTCCACCTGTTGCCTCACCTGAGGGGCAAGCCCCTGCTCCAGGCGCGGCGCTGAACCGAGGCCTCCCCTCTCTTCCCCCGCGGCCCACGCCATCTCCCGGCCCAAGCACATCCCCCAGGGGCGATGTGTCTCCGGTGAGCCCCGGACCTGCGTCTCTCGCTGAACCCGCGCCGGTGGCCCCAATCCCCGTTCCAGCTGTGTCGGTTACTCCTCCACCCGCCGAGGAATCCTCATCGAAAGCCGGAAAGATGCCGTACCGGTATGCATAGCCACGTTGAGCATTGACACGAGGGACTTAATTTGTGTTGGTTCGATCACGGATGGGTTGGATGTTGATTGAGCGTTCGTGTTCTGCATATATATACCCCGTTGCATCTGTCGCGCTGCTCATTTTTCACGTACTTAAAAGAGAGCATATAGAGGTTCCCTAATCGATGAAGAGCATATGGGACTATACCAATAAACTTAATTTCACTCCTTAAATTGAAATGCTCACACCAGTTGCTATTTGCTCTGTCTCCAGACACTTGATCATGTCTGCCACTATAAATTGATATTACAACATTAAACTAGAAGAAAACCATGCTATCTTCCGACCATCCGATCTTCTTCAAAGACTCTCGCACAAATGTCTCCATCGCTCCGGGCCCGCATATGAGAGCGACTCGATCCCCTGCCGGGGGTGCCTCGGCCCTCAGCAAGCTTTCCGATATTCTACCCCGTTGTCCCGACCATTGCGCGGATGGGCTCGTCAAAGTGTGGATCACTTTGCAGCAATGCCTCTTCAGGGCCGATAGACTATCGATCTCTTCTCGGCACAGAATATCCTCCTCCTGCCTGTTTCCGTCGAGCACGGTACAGAAGGTCGTATCTTCAGAATCCTGCATCACGGCGCGGAACACCTGGAAGATTGGAGTCACGCCGCTTCCTCCGCATATCATAACGAAGGACGAAACCTTGCGATGGACCCCGCTGATGGTAACCTCGCCGCGGCCAAGATATTCGAGCTTGCCGATGGGGCCTTTGAACTCGACTTCCGCGCCTATTTCAATTTTGTCAAGGGCAGTCGTCATCTTGCCTCCTGCCAAGGCCGGTGTTGGGAGGTACAGCTTTATGAGAAGATCGACTGATCCCTTATGGCTACCCTCCGAGACAGGCGTGTATGCCCGGATGATACTCTCGTCTGTTGTTGGATCTTTGATGCGCAGCATGAGATGCTGGCCGATTGGGAGCCCAACAGTTTGATGGTCATCAAATATGAACCTGAAGAGCTTTGTGTCGTGGGACAGGGTCTTGACATCTCCAAGCGCAGCCTTGGCCCAATGTTTGGGGTGCAAGAACTCGGACCTTGAGGCCAACAACTCGTCCTCGCCCCCCGAAGCTCCGAGAAGTTTCCGTGCCTCTTGATTGAGCGTGCCAACGTGGTGCTGACGCATCATAGCCTTGGCGTTTTCACTGTCTGCATCGAGCGTTAGTAGGACTCGCGAGACCTGGGAATTTATTCTCCTTACGAATTGCCATAAAATCCTCCGTGACATCTGCACCGGCCGATGTCAGGATACTTTGCGCACCACCTGGGTGATCTTGAAGATACGCAGTCCCATCATAAACATGACCGTCAACGACAAACAAGGGCTTCTCTTGGGAAGTTTCCCCTTTGAACTCTTCCAAGGTAAACAGCCTCGTAGAATCCGGGTTCGTCATCTGGATTTCTTGCTCTACAGGTGGTGTGAGCGGCTCTTCCAAGCCTGCCCCTTTCTCTCCCCAACGACCGTTGAGCAAGTCTCCACCAGCCTTCTTCACCTTGTCCATCCATCCGGATGTCCCCGGTAGAAGCGACGTCGGGTGCTGGAAGCGAATCCACTGGTCGCCTTTCTCGATGGTTACTCGAAACCAGGGATTATTCATCATTCCCAAGACGGACCAGTACATATCTCGTGGCTGGCACATCATGGACTCGTCCATGGCTCGAACGAGGATGCTATCCGAATTTCGAAGCTCGAGAATCGAAACGTTGTACGTCCAGAAGCACCAGCAGAAGCATGTTTCCCTGCTAAACACGTCGAGCCGTCCGCCGAACATGTCGAGGTCGGCTTCACGGAACCGGTCCTCGGGGTAGTCGATTTCAGCAAGCCTCCACGCTGTCATAGTATTAATCTCTTGAAATTACCGTGCGATGGAGTTCGGGACTTTACTCACATCTACCACTATCAAGGGATATCTCAACGCGAGTGATTCGACGTCCGCCTCCACCGTATGCGTATCCCCGAAGTGGATAATCTTGTCTCGGTAGGGCAAGGTCTATCACTTCATCATGCTGTGGATACGCGACGGCGGAGTTCACATTCAAGTCATAGATTGCATATCTGTCATCCCGCCACCAGGCCGGCTCAGCTGCCGACATTTCAGGCGTCACCACCGTCCTGTATGCTCAGTTAGTTGGTGCTCCGTCGGCCAGCGGACGATATCACACTCACGGAAGGACTTTATTGTCGTAGTAGTGGTACCAATTATCACTGGGCTCGGCGGTCACTATCAGCCTTTTCAGCCACTTCACGCTGCGACCGCCGATGGTCCCAGGGACAACAGCTCTGAGTGGTCGGCCATGGTCTGGTCGAAGAGGGGCACCGTTCATTCCATGTGCGAGCATGATCCCCTTGTTTGGATCCATGGCCCAGTTTAGTTTAACGGACGTGCCATATTGGCCATTGGGCTAGTTGGACCGATGTTAGCTAATATAAGGAAAAGAGAGGAGCTGAGTAGGGCTAGAGTGAATTCGCAGCACGCACAAGCTTGTCGGCGCCTTCCATGCAGAGATACCTTGCACCTCGCAGCGGCCTGGCTTTGCACAAAACATTGGCCATAAGAGTACCAGTGAACAGAGCAGTGGACAGCCCTGCGGCGCCCCATGAGAAGCCCTTGGTCTTCCGCACAATGTTTTGCTCCTTACGCCTGTTCCCAGCGCAGACGAGGGTAATGGGAAGTGTGATTTGTTCGAATTCTTCGACGAGACGCTTCAGCGTGATCGTAAATGGATTTTCCACGAGTCTATGAACTGATTAGTCCTATATACTGTCCCATATAAGTCAAAGTTAAACCCACCCTTCCACACTAAACTCCCATGGCAGCACGTCTTCATCAAGAACCTGGGGTACGGGGCCATGGTTCCTGACATAGAAGAGATCCACTGAAGTAAGAAAACCTAGGAAGAAATAAGTTGCTAGTCTACAAGATACTGCAAGACTGGAAGTTATCTCACCTTCATCGTAAAGCGCCGTTAGAGGTGCTTCGGCGTTAAAGGGGTGGACACCAGTTAGTCGGATGAGGCGGCCATCACGCGCAACATGACTGTCGGGCGTATCCTTGTCTTTGTCAAGTACACTCGACGCTGGCGGGCCAGACGGGGGCGAGGGCAGTTTGACGTGGAGGGTGTTTATAGCAGCCATACTCTCAGGTCCAAGAGGAATATGTCAGGGGTAGACGAAAGAGACCGTGGCGACTGTCACCGGGCTTACGAAGTGGCACTCTCAGTTTTAACAACACGGATCATGGAGCACTTCATGGCCACATAACGAAATTTGGGAGGAAGCAACTCATTAATCACCACCCGTGCAACGCCTAAATTTGCCGAAAGTCGTAGACAGGTCAGTCCAGGACGTGGAAACATGCCGAGTCGGCGAGCAGCATAGAGTCAGTGAAGAAATCGATCAGACGAGGACAAAAATTCTGATTGACGCCATTTTACTAGCCAGAAACTGCAGTGTGGGTCTACGAGGTACCACTAAAACCGAACCAACTGAACCCCACGGGTCCGATGGAGCAGTGCCCATCTTCTCTGCTCGTGTTGACGATGGATAATAACCCTCGAAATCACTCTCAGAATCCGGCAAGTCCATCTTTACTCTAGCTGGCTGGCAATCAATATGGGGGCCGCAGCTAAAGAACTGGTCGCATTCGAACAGATCTCCGCGGAGGATGAGCTTGTAGATAAGAGAGATTGAGAAGGAATCGAGAGTAATTGCCGCAGTCGATGCGTTGGCCTCCCTTATCTCGGATCGTGTTGTTAGCGGGCGTATCGTAGGGTGGAAGATGGATTGATGTCGGCGTCGCTCACAGGGAATCAGAGAAAATCTGAACATCTCCGCGGAGGGAAGCAGCAGAAGTTATATTCCTACCTATCGCAAGGAACGTATACGACGAGACCATTCTTATCAAGGACCCACTACGAAGTACTTCCGTCCTTATCGTTGTGGTTATCTTACTCTTCTCCCTTGTGTGGATTGGCACGTTAACCTGCGGGAGGAAAAGAAAGCTTATCTCGGGATCAGCGGGCGCAAGAGCATGAAATAGATCCTGCATGTCTTCAGCCAATAATATTCGGCCATGGTAACCAGCGCTACCATCCGTCTCCGTCGACCGGTCGGAGTGTCTTAACGAGACCGGGCCGCGAAGATGCTTTACGAGAGTGGGTAATTTAGGAATTACAATGGACACCATTAGATTGAGATGGTTCTTTTATATTACGTTCAGGTGCGGCTTGGCATTCTCAGATCGTAGCATCTTCTGGAACGGCCTTCGACAAACTCGGCACTAAACGATTCACCTGCTTCCTGAACCTGTATCTTAAATGGACTCCCATCCATCCCCCTGAAATTGATCCCCGGTCTTTATTCGTCTCGGTATTTTTTCGACCGAGGGTACTTCTTCAAGCGCAGAAATGGAGGTTGCGAACGGCTCCGTGCAAAACGACCACAGCACCAGAAACGGTGACGTGTATACTACCGCCCACCACAAGAACGGCGAACACACGATCGGGTCCATGAAGAGTCAAAGGACAGACGAAATGAACGGCTCGCTGGAAAACAATGCTAATGGGCACACCAGAAAACGCCTGGTGATAGTCGGACTGGGGATGGTGGCAATGGCATTCATGTAAGTGTCCGAACGATTCGAACAATTCGAACGCGAATCCTATTGCGAGACGTCTAATAATATCTCCAAATTTTCGACAGAGAGAAATTGACCAAGCTCGATGCGAAGCGGCGAGAATATGATATTACTGTGATTGGAGAAGAGTCGCACTTAGCGTATAACCGGGTGGGCTTGTCAACTTTTTTTGACCACCGCGTGATAGAAAATCTTTATCTTAACCCTCGGGAATGGGTATGACGATATCCTGCCACCTCCTCATACTCGATACGAACCACTCGCTAACTGCTCCTACAAGTACTCGTCCTTCGAGGATGGCTGGTTGAGCTACCACCTTAACACGCGAGTGACAGCGATCGTCCCCGAGGCCAAATACATCTATACTGCCAACGGCGAAGTGATACCCTACGATATCTTGGTTCTAGCGACCGGTTCAGATGCAGTATTGCCAAAATATACACCAGGGTACGATGCTGAGGGCGTGTTTGTGTACAGAACGATTGCGGACTTGGAAGCCTTAATCGACTTCTCGTCGCGCAATAAAGGCTCGGTAAGCGTCGCGGTCGGCGGTGGCCTGCTCGGTCTCGAAGCTGCCAAAGCCATGATGGATCTCGATGCGTTCTCATCCGTGAAGATTATTGATCGAAACGAATATCTACTAGCGAGGCAATTGGATGGAGATGCCGGTCGCTTGGTCACGGAAAAGGTACGCGAGCTTGGCCTCGACGTTAAGCACAAGAAGCGAATTGCAGCTGTTGATGTTGACGGCCTTAACCGTGTCACCGGCGTCACTTTCGAGGACGGTGAGAAGCTGGACTGCAGCTGTGTTTGCTTTGCGGTAAGATCTCATTTCCTTTGTGTTAAGCTAAGAAATACCCTGTCAGTGCTGACGATATTCTTGATCCATGTAGATCGGCGTGAGACCTCGAGACGAGCTTGCGGACAGTGCTGGTATCCTGATCGGTCCGAGGACCGGTGGCTTTGTCGTCGGCGAAGAGTAAGTAACTTCGTAAAAAAAAAAAAAAAAAAAAAAAACGCCCACACCTTTCCATGCTAATTCGAAATGTCTAGTTTGCGAACCTCTGTTCCCGATATTTATGCAATTGGTGACTGTTCGTGTTGGAAAGACCAGACCTTCGGCATCATCGCCCCTGGGGTCGAGATGGCCGATATTCTCTCCTTCAACTTGACAGAAGGCCGGTTCCAGGAGCCACGAAAATTCACTCGAATTGACCCAAGCACGAAACTGAAACTGCTCGGGATAGACGTCGCCAGTTTTGGAGACTTCTTCGCCGACCGAGATGGTCCCAGCTTTCCTAACGGTTTGAGGCGAACACTTCCAGGAGAAGACCTCGCGGACGGCGGCCGTGGAGCACCGCCAGTAAAGGCGCTGACATACAAGGATCCCTTCAGCGCCGTCTACAAAAAGTACTTGTTTACGCTTGATGGCAAGTATCTAGTCGGCGGGATGATGATTGGGGACACGAACGACTATGCGAAGCTCGCCCAAATGGTACGAAATCGTACTCCGCTCGAAGTCCCTCCAAGTCAATTCATATTGGGGGCCAAAACGGACACAGATCCTGACGGATCCGATCTGTGAGTTTCTAACTGTTCAAAATTTCACCACCAGTAGAGACAACTGCTTACGTCAAGATAGTCCTGATGATACTCAAGTCTGCTCCTGCTATAACGTGACCAAGGGTGATATTGTCCAACCCGTCCAATCCGGAGAGTGCAAGAGCCTGGCCGACATCAAGTCTTGTACTAAAGCGGGCACTGGGTGTGGTGGCTGCCTTCCGTTGGTGCAGAGCATCGTCAATAAAACTCTGAAAGATTTAGGACGGGAGGTCTCAAACCATTGTGAGTGTCGATCCCCTTCCCAAAGCAAAGACTAAGTGAATTGAAATGAGCTGTTAATAACGGGAGACTGCCAGTATGCCAACACTTCCCTTACGCGAGAGTGGATTTGTACAATATCATTGCGGTGAAGCAGATCGACACCTTCGAGGCCGTCATGCAAGAGGCAGGGAACGACCCCGGCTCTCTCGGCTGCGAGATTTGCAAACCGACAGTTGCGTCGATTTTGGCGAGTCTATTCAACGAGCACGTCATGTCGAAGCGGCAGCATCACCTCCAAGACACGAATGACCGGTTTTTGGCCAACATCCAACGGAACGGCACGTTCTCCGTCGTCCCGCGTATTGCCGGGGGCGAGATTACCCCGACCCAGCTGATCACCATCGGCAAGGTTGCCGAAAAGCACAACCTCTATTGTAAGATTACGGGCGGCCAGAGGATAGATCTTTTTGGTGCTAAGAAGAAGGATTTGCTGGGAATTTGGCAACAACTAGTTGATGCCGGAATGGAAAGTGGTCACGCCTACGCAAAATCATTGAGAACTGTCAAGGCGAGTGAACTTGATTCGTCTCATCGATATTGGCTTCCTGCTAACTGTTCGGTAGAGCTGTGTGGGATCGACTTGGTGCCGATATGGGATTGGCGATAGCGTCGGAATGGCCATTCGTGTCGAGGAGCGGTACAAAGGCATACGTGCACCCCATAAACTGAAAGGTGGTGTCTCGGGCTGCGTTCGAGAGTGCGCCGAGGCCCAAAGCAAAGAGTAAGCTCGCTTCGACCTGAATCCCACATGCATCCTTTCATGTCCATACTGACACTAGCATGTAGTTTCGGTCTCATTGCAACCGAGAAGGGATTCAACATATTCGTCGGCGGTAACGGAGGTGCAACTCCCCGACATGCCGAGCTATTGGCAAAAGACGTACCGCCGGAAGATGTTATCCCTCTACTAGATCGATACATCATATTTTACATCCGTACGGCAGATCGGCTCCAGCGGACTGCGCGTTGGATTGAAAACTTGCCAGGCGGCATTGACTATCTTCGCGAAGTAGTCGTCGACGACAAGCTCGGCATTGGGTTGCATATGGAGAAACAAATGCAAGACTTGGTCGGTAGTTACTTTTGTGAGTGGACTGAGATCCTCAAGGACCCTGAGCGACAAAAGGTATTCCGGCAGTTTGACAACACGGACGAGGAGGTAGAGACTGTTGAGATCATAACCGAGAGGGATCAGCAACGACCGACGTATTGGTCAAGCCAGCCAGCTGCCGAAGACTTCAGGACGCATCAATGGTCGAGTTCATCATGGCAACCGCTCATTCAAGCGAATCACTTTGACAACTTCCCCTCAGCACAGGTGAAGCGTGGAGACACACAGCTAGCGATCTTCAAGGTTGAAGGTGGCTACTACGCATCCCAGCAGATGTGCCCCCACAAGCGAGCCTTTATTCTTTCCGATGGGCTCATTGGAGAGACTAATGGGAAATACTGGGTGTCATGCCCGTATCATAAACGAAACTTCGAGTTAAATGGTGAGGAGCCTGGACGATGTTCAAACGATGACTCCATGAATATTGCAACCTTCCCCGTCGAGGAGAGGGATGACGGATGGGTCTACGTTAAGCTTCCCCCTGTTGATGAACTGGATGCACTCCTCGGCACGTCGAGGTGGAAGACGACCAAGCAAGAAACCTGCGCCCCGTTTGAGAGACTGGATCAGAGACTAGGCACGTGCGGGAAAGGACGCAGAGGCAGGAAGCCCGAGGAAGTTCGGAAGCCGGTTCTATCTTCTCTATCCCTCAGCTGGTGATCAACCTGTACGTGTAACATGAGCAAATTATCAGGCTTGGAGCTGGATCGACGTATACGTGATTTGTGCTTGTTCCATAATGTTCATCCTATTGAAAACAAAAGTGCCAAGCGGCCCCGGCCACATTGTTAATATTCCCGGACCGGTGAGAAGTCGACCGATCACAATTGATGGAACGGCTCGAGACGATCCCGCTTCCGAACTTCCGATCTTGTCGGCCGAAGTGCGTGGGGGTCTTATCTTCATCTGCAGAGTGCCCCTTGATTTAAATTAATTCTTGCCCCCCAATGCGTTTCCCCCAAGCCCGATTGGCAAACAGACATGCATACAATTTTGATGGGTTCTGTCAGGTATATTGGCCTTTTAGGGTGCCCTTGTATGAGTATGTAGACCCTCCGATCTCACTTCGTAGGGTGTGTGAGAGTCACATGACGTTGATATTCGAGAAAGATAAGGCGGGTTAACCTCATTTGGCGGCAGCAATTTCTCCCTTTCCACCGTCCAGCCTCCCTTGTCCCGCCCCCAGCGATAGATATTCGCACGGGCGAAGGTGACACGTAGTTTGACCCTTCGCTAAGCCTATGATCCAACTGTGTTTCGCCTAGATCTCTTTGCTTAGGCTCGGCGGCGAAGCTTATCGGCCAGCCGATACTACCGGGGTGCCTAACCTCTTATCTTCCCCACACCTCAACCCTGGACGGGCGCTCTTCAACCTTGCTCTTCCTACGCAAGATAACAGTTGCTTCCGTCCTCTAGATAAGGCCTTTTTTGCATATTATAACGCGCGAAAAGTCCATCTCCGCGGAGATGCTCTGGAGATGCTCTTTTCGCCAGGTCTAGGACGTCTCAGCAGTCGCTATCAGCAAACTTGTCGACCATAGCAGGTTTTTTTTGGCTTACTCGGTATTGGTGTGAAGTTGCAGTAGGCAGGGTTGAATTGCTCTGACGCCCGTTACGATTGAAGATATCACTATCTCGAACCAGTGTTGAATTTTGCTCCTAAGAACGGAAAATGGGCATATATCGCTTTCACCATGAAGGACGCGCTGCTATATCTCTCCATGATTTCACCCGCATCAAAGCCAGCCCTGGCAACGAAATTACCTTTTTCTCCAAAATTCTCCAATATTAGCAGTATTCGAAACGATACGTCTACTTGGATTCTCACATCTTCTGATTTTGTGGACCGCTTTCATCGTGCTTTCAGGACGCAATGTTGTCCACTAAGCTCCGCTACCTCGTCAGCCCTCCAGAGGTCAATGCCATCACCCTCAAGGCAAGATCGGTCCCCGTTTTCAACCCGATTGACCGCTATGGACGCGTCTTCTTCTTTTCATGGCTCGGGTTCATGGTGGCATTCCTATCCTGGTATGCCTTTCCGCCATTGGTAGGTGGTTCCCCCATTTCCCTCGACAGGTGCTTGATATTTTCTGACCTGGGCTTGTAGTTGACCATTAGCATACGCGAGGACTTGAAAATGACCCAGGCTGACGTTGCCAACTCCAACATTGTGGCACTCCTCGCAACGTACGTTTCCTCCAAGGAAACATTGGTAGGCCAAACCTAGGCTCTAACGATATTGAATGCTCAGATTTCTTGTCCGCTTTGTTGCCGGTCCTCTTTGCGACCGATATGGACCACGTTACGTTTTCGCCGGTCTCCTGCTCTGCGGTGCTGTTCCCACAGCCCTAGCTACCACCGTGAAGAATCCCATGGGCCTAATAGCCATTCGGTTCTTCGTTGGTATCTTGGGTGGAACATTCGTTCCATGCCAGGTCTGGTGCACCGGCTTCTTCGACAAGAATGTCGTTGGGACTGCCAACGCACTCGCGGGAGGTTGGGGTAACGCTGGAGGCGGAATAACCTAGTAAGCCGACTCTTGCCTGCTGCTGTTCGGTGATGAAATACCTAACTTGGGATCAAGCTTCGTCATGCCTGCATTGTTCGATGCCCTTGTCCATTCCCAGGGTCTTACTCCCCATGTGGCTTGGAGAGTCGCCTTCGTACTACCATTCGTTATTGTTACCGCCACCGCCGCAGGAATGCTGCTCCTCTGTGATGATACCCCGACTGGGAAGTGGTCGGACCGTCACCTTGTCATTGAAGGCCTTCCGGCAACCCCCCCTTCCGAGGTAGCAACTCTGCATCTAGAGGGGTCCAAAGAGACAAGCAAGGACCCCGAAAAGTCGCCCGTCGAATCTATTCACCAGGCACGTATCACGGAAACCGATCTGCCGAGGGGGGAGTTGGTTGCTGCCCCCAGCTTCCGCAAGACTCTGCGAGTGGTGTTTTCACTGCAAGCTCTGGCCCTGGCAGCCCCATATGCCTGTTCTTTTGGTGAGCTCTCAAATTGCTAAGACAACCATGTCGTCATATATTAACGCAGAAATGCAGGTGGAGAGCTAGCAATTAACTCTATCATCGGGTCATACTATTATAAAAACTTCCCTCACCTCGGCCAAACTCTCTCTGGTCGGTGGGCAGCGATGTTTGGTCTGCTCAATGTCCTCTTTCGACCAGCCGGAGGCATTATCGGTGACATCATTTACAAGTATACCCAGTCTGTTTGGTGCAAGAAGCTCTGGCTGTGTTTCCTGGGTGTCGTTATGGGTGTCTTTCAGCTTGCCATTGGTCTGTCTGACCCTCATCACGAGCCCACCATGTTCGGGCTTGTCGCAGGCCTCGCGTTCTTCATGGATGCGTCAAATGGAGCTAGCTTTGCTGTTGTGCCGCACGTTTTTCCTTCATCGAACGGTACGTTGTCACAGTCCTTCCAGTCGGCAGCGCCCTGCTAATGCGTAGATGGTGTATTTAGGTGTGCTGTCAGGCCTCGTTGGAGCAACTGGAAACTTGGGCGGGGTCATATTTGCCGTCATCTTTCGGCATTTTGGGAAGGCGTACCACACGTCTCTGTGGATTCTCGGGGTCATTAGCATCGTTGTTAACCTCGCTACGGCATGGATTCCTCCAGTGCCAAAGGGTTATTGAGGCCCGTGTCGAACGTCGTTCGCGTGTTGTCGGTCTGGAGGTGACAGACATCATGAAGCAGGCAAACTAGAAGGGCGGGGCATGTTCATGGAGATGTATGAAATTCAGTAACGAATAAACCCGGGGATATCAATTATCGATTCATGAAAAGTTCTTATTGGGAGATGCTATCGCAAACATTGTCGTGGTAGTCCAACCTTATCAAACGCCGTACGCCATGGATGCAACACCGAAAAAGGGAGGAGAGCAAACCGCCCCCTAACCGCAATGCAGTCTATAATTACGCCCCTGCCTGCGCGCTCGGTGCCCACGCAGCAGGTCGGCTATTATCAGCCACCTTCAACCCCTTACAGGCCCTTGGCCATTCCGCTGAATGGACACGTGGTCGGCGCCCCGACAGGCTCAGCCATGTCTTCCTCGTCAAGCATCTTCTTTCCGTGCAAGTAGCCTTCCTTTTCGATAACGATCTCAGCGTTCTCTTGGATGAACTCCTCGCCGTCCTTGACGTGCCACTTCGCCATGAGATCGTTCTGGATCCAGATGACCTTGCCAATTGCCTTGACGAGGGCGATCTTGCGCTGGAGGTGAAGGCGGGGGTGGCAGAGAATTGCCTCGGTGAGAATGTCTTGGATGAAGGAGAGACAGGCGCCGAGGTGGATGTACTCGACGTGAAGGGGGTGGGCGCGACCAAGACCGACGTGCATCATGCTAGGAGGGGTCAGTATATTGGTGATAATAAAAAGAAGGAAAAAAAATTGCAAAACAATTAATTAAACGAGGGCGGAAAAACATACCCAACTTTGTCGAGGTATTCCCAGAATTCCATCCTCGACGGGTCTGTGCAGAGCTTGCTCAGGTACGCCCGCAGGAACATTTTCCTGTGAAGAATCTGCGGGCTGTTCTCATCGGGCTGTTCATCGAGAGGACCTTCGAAACTCGTGCTTCGCGTCGTGAATGCGCGGGCTGTGATGTCGTAAGACAGGAGTTTGTTGTAGACGATGTTGACGACGGCGGGGATGAGAGCCTTGACGTATTTCGAGCCAGTAATGAGAGCCTCGATATCGCCTAAACCGCGACGAGATTTCCTGTTAGAATAGGCGGCGAGAAAGACGGAGAAAGAAAAATCATTGAGAGACTAACCACTGTTGAAATCGAGGAAGCTGTGGAGATAACGAATCCTGGCCTCGAGGTCGGTGTAGAGATCTTGACGATCAATGTGGTTGATGTGTCGAGTGCGGGTTTGAGTTTTAGCGGTGGCCTCCTTGGGTGCCATCGGCGGGGGGTTGCCGTTGTTTGCCATGATGCCTGTTGAGTTCGCGGGGTTCGTGATGTGTGATTGTGCAAATGAGCGAAGGTTTTGAGGCGTGACGTAGAAAATGCTACTTCAGATCCAGTTGTCGAGAGAAAAACTGGTAAATCGTTCACGGTTCGAAGACGTACAAGAAAAAGAGCTCCTTGGGATGTCGATCCAAATCCAAAGCGAAAATCTCAACTGCTACTGCTATTCCATCGAAATAAAAACTCAAAAGCCCACAGGCAAACATGGGCCCCATGCTTCTCTTTAATACGCAGTCCCCATTTCCGGCTTCTACGTCACTCCCTCCATCCCGATCCTCCCTGCAGGAATTCTCGCAAAATATCGTGCTCGCTCTGGCCATGGGCTGATTCCATGAGCCCATGGCGTGGTCGCACTCCACCGTGCCTAATACCGGCTTTCCCCGACGTCCGTGTTCAGCTGCCTGGCGATGGAGCTTCGTGGAAGGCGGGAGCCGTCACAGGATTGGTGGTACGACAAACGCGACGGCTCCAATTGGACAGGGGCGCCGATGGAGTGGAACTGCCAGGGATCAAAGGCTTGCCAGGGCTGTGCTAAATCGGGAATGGCCCGGAAGTGGAATCGGATCATACTGTGGAGCGAAAGCAAATTGCGCCAATGCAGCGGAATTCTCGCGTCGCTCTGGAAGCTCCGAAGGAACAGTCTAAAACCCTTCAAAACGGGCGCCATCAAGCAGTCGCCGAAGCCGCCAAGATCCATCGACGATGCCCGACGCCCGTCGCCCGTTTCTGTCGCGCGTCGTCAAGGGCGACATCGCGAAGGTGAGCAGGAGCCGATGAAGTTGGAGCACGGAATAGGATCCCTGCCCCTGCTTCTCGTTCATTCCGATGGACCTCTCAGGGACCAAGCCACGTGGGATTCCTTCCCCGCTTCCTCCTTGGTAACTAACCAGCCAAGGAGAAATCAGGGTAACATCACCATCTTGATGAGGCTTTAACTATCAATCTCTTTTGTAGCCAGTAGGGTGTAAGATGGAGCTTTGATTGCGAGTCACCTAGCCAAATCCAGCATCACGCAGACTCTAGTCGCCCATTTGTGTACTAGATGCGCTCGGAAACGCGTTCTCGAGGGCACATGTCAGCGAACTCCCTCCTTTCTATCAGCCCGGAATAGCGTCTCGCTGTCGTGGTCTAGAACGATCGATGCCCCTCTTCCCTACTTCGTAGTCGAGTAGTGCAGAGTCCGCAACGCTACACCACATTCGTGATGAGGTATATGAGCTTATGCAAACAATTCGAGGCTATTTTCTTTCCTCGCTCGCTGTCGCAGTACAGCTGTCAATGGTAACCTCTACGAAGCACTCGAGGTTGAGACTAGGCCGGTTGGTCCCGCGAACCAAGTGATCTTCATGACATGATATGGGACTCCGCCCTTTGGTCTACCATTGCCGCGGGTCAGTGAACTCTAGAATGGGGCATTTGTCCTGACCCAGGTCTTGGGATAGGAGAATAAAGAATATTCAAGCAAGGCCGTAACTCAAACATTGAACTGCGGGGTGGATGTCTAGCGTCTACATATGTAGACCGTAGATCGTTCTTCAGCTTGTGCATGCCTTACCTTGGTACCGTACCGTTAAGTCTACGCACCAGGCTCGAGGCTCCAATGCAATGCACCTGCAATGAAGCATGGGCAGCCCACATTTCCCATATTACCTATCCGGGCTAGATCTTGATTTGAGGAGCTCAGTTTCGATAGTCCCAAGACATAGCCTGTCCATAGAAGTTGAAACAGAGAAGCCGCCCGCCAATCAATGGTGGAGAACTTGGACGTGGTCTGCATGGCGCTTTTTGGTAGCAATAACAGGGAGCAAGTATTGGAGAGCAAGAGAGCTAGACTTCGAAGCGAGTGTGCCGTCTTCTTGTTATCGAATTTTTTCACGTGTGTGGGCTTACACCTTCCCCATTAGTTTCCACGCGAGGCGGTCGAGAGTTTTCACTGGACATTAATGGATTGAGGTCGAGAAATGGGGCAGCCTTTTTGGAAGCCCGTTAGTAGTACAAGTTATTCCATAGTTAGCAGGCCATAAGAAGAAGCAACAGTACCGTGTGCTAGGCGGAACAAGGAATTTTTGGAAAAGAAGATATTATATCAATATATTCTCCGTCTTCTTGCAATCTATCCTAATAGAAGCAAACTTTCCTACTTGGAAAAATAGTCATGATGCAAAATGACCACTTTTAATACTACTATAAAATAATCATTTTTTACTAGTATTTATACTAGCATAAGGACGGTAAGTCGATAACTAGTAAGTAGTGTTCTTTGGCCAGCGAAGGAGGAGACGGGAGGAAAGCCTCTGGAGTCGTTCCTTGCCCTCCACCATATCGTCTTTTCAGACATTGGAGATGTCGGCCTCGAACTGTTGCTTCTCATGATATGGGAACGGCCGGATGAATTTTAGTAGGTCGTGAGGTCGCCAAGGCGATTTTGAATCGGCGTGACCGCCCAACGGGACACTGACTCCAGGGAACATATTGCCCGAGACATCTGAGACTTCCCGTTGCGGATAATGTGGGCTGCTTATCGTCAGTCTCTCCTATGACGCTTAGAAATATACGTCCATACATACGTTCATCTACAACAATTCTCCGCCAACACACACAGAAAAGGACTGACGGATTCGGCTTCCATCCACCCGAGACAGTATGGAAATTTGTCAAGGCCACATTTACCCCGTCGAGATGGCTCATATATCCTGCAGTTTCGTATTTCTATGGTGTCGAAGGCGCAGAAATTCCCCGGTGCAGAAGACCTAGGAAACCCATCAGGTACGGCGAAAGAGTAACTATGATGTTATTGACTTACTTGTCAGTTTCACCTTTCCAGTTATCAAGCACTATGCCACGTCAGTTCTGCTCTCCTCCATGAAACCGCTTTGTTGGGTGTGCGCTTACAAGCAACTCGCACCATTATGATGGTCGCAAGGACGAACTGTTTGCCAGAGGCACGGCTCTCCGCACTCAGGTAGTCCCTTCGCGAGGTGTCAATGTGATCATCGGTGGCAATCAGGTACAGGATGCCCAATGTTTTATTAAGCCCCATCCGGTCGGCAAGAATGCCACCTGAATCAAAGACGAAAAATGCGTAGACTAAAATCCATTTTCAGATACGAAGCTGAGTTCTGGTATCATCAAGGCTGAGCAAGGGCTGGTAAAAGCTGAGCTCGGCTGATGGGGGGTGAGCGACGCAAAACAGGCCTGAAACAAGATGAAGCCGTCCATATGTGATTTCTGCATGGTCAGTTTCGAGGCAACTTTGTACGCTCCAAGTGGCATCAATTGGCCAAAAACCGAGACCAGCTCTCCCCCATTTTTCCAATTTTTGGTTGGGGAACGACGCTCGTCGTCGGCCTTGGCGGTGTCTGGCTACAGGATGGCTGGTCGAGTCTGCAGCGTGGGCAAGGCGGGATCAAGGCGGAAAAGCTGTTTATCGACCTCATTGGGTTCACAGTTCCACAAAGGAGGCCAGGGCATATTCGTGTTTACTTCCATGAATGACCAGAGGCGTTTGCAGTGGATGATACGGTCGTGCCCAACTAAGCAGTCATCTCGGAGCACCTGCGGCCGTCAGGTAGCATGATATATCCAGCTTCTTTACCACGCACAAGCTGGGGACAGGCAGGACGCCCCAGAGAGCTAAGGGAATCCTCCACCGCGTAATCTTGAAGCTACTCCGCGTTCTTGCTCGGAGTGTGCACCCGGATTGTCCCCCGGACCATCCTGCAAAATTGGCTGCCAATCCTCGTCCCATACCACGTGACACTCAAGAATCCTTCAGGGACGATGCCCAAGGCCGCGGCAACTCCCACAAAACTAGTTGTGTTTCATGCTTCCAGTCTCGCACAAGGTAGTGCGAGATTGAATCGCGACAGCTACCGCCTATTTCAGCAATGCGGACGATATAAATTAGCCTTTGTCCCAAGAAACGGGGAGAATTATGGAGCCGATGCAGGCAGCCACGACGGTGGCCGATCTCTACGCCAGTCTTCCACTTGCTTCCGTAGGACCAAGGCAGATTCGAATCCTCGAGATCGAGGAACCAGTCGACCGAGATGAGCGAGAAATCACAAGCACTATGAAGGTAATCAACTTAGACGATGTCAAACCCCAGTTCGTCGCGCTATCCTACGTCTGGGGCCCACCATCGCCAGCCGAGACCATTTCCTGCGGCGGCTGCCAGATCCAAGTCACAGCAAACTGCCGGTCTGCGCTATGGCGTCTACGCAAAATCAACGGCGCCATAAGCATATGGGTTGACGCCATATGCATCAACCAGGAGGCCATTGAGGAGAAGCAGTACCAGTTGCCCTTGATGCGCGACATCTATTCGAGGGCGGATGAAGTCTATATTTGGCTAGGAGAAGGGACCCCGGAGTCCGACGCTGCAATCGACGTATTGAAGGGGATGGGATTCCAGACGTACTTGGGCAATGGTGGAGAGTTGGGATACACGGTGCCGAGCACGGGCGTCTTGAGCTGGAGGGCTGCGTGGGAGCTCTGGCGGGAGATGCGTGCGAAGCCGTTACGTGAATTTAAATCGCGTTGGCGACAACAGGGTAAGGATTTGTTTGTTCCTGTTCGCTCCGATTATGGAACGGTCTCCACTTGGTCGCGATGCTCACAAAGATGCTGCTACAGGTTTCGAGGCGTTCAAGTCCCCCCCAAAGAATAATTCAACCCAAGAGGTTTCCGATGGTCCGCTATCGAGGTTGTGGGTGGACCGTGTATGGACGCTGCAGGAAATTCTCCTAGCCTCCAGGCCGGTGATTTTCTGCGGCACTAAGGTCCTGCCCTGGCGCTGCCTGGTGTACAGCGTTGCCTTTCTCGAACGCTGGAGAAATTCCAACTACTACGCTGTACAGTCTGTCCAAGGCAGCTACCGGTGGTTCGCGCTTGTCACTCTCTGGTTGCATCTTCATTTGCCTTTGCAGGACGACGAGACGAAAGGTGGCGACCAGTTGCTGACTCGAAAGGCTTCTGTAGAACACCTTCTTCCAGATTATGCTACCTTCATCCGCAAGGTCAGGGCACGGTACCTCGTCATGGAGATCATCTATCGGTTCATCTGCCCAACTTTCTTGGTCTTTGCAGTGTTCTTCTACCCTTTCTTTCATTTCCATGAGCGGGTCCACCTCGCAGCACTCATTACTCCGCTTGTTCTGGGAGTCCTGATAATATTTGGAGTCTTCTCCTGGCCGAGGCTAAGGAGAGGCCAGTTGGTCAAGATGGAAGCTCTAAGTCCCCAAGAAGCCATCATTCACGAGATCCTTATACGAAACGCAACAGTACCAAAAGATTATTCCTTTGGTGTCCGCGCCATACTCGAGCAGATGGGCCTCTTCCTAGCGAATCCGGATTACTCAAAATCCCGGCAAGTCATCTTTCAAGAGCTCTTTGAAAAGTTGGTGCCGTGGTCGGACTCACTCAATTTGCTCCTGTTTTGTTCGCCAGCTGATACGGATATGCCGTCTTGGGTGCCCGATTGGAGCCTCAGTCCCGATAGGATGTGGATTCGACCAGATAATCTAACAGGCGGTGGAAGTCTAATGCCGGAAATATCAGAACCATATTGCTTCCTGGGCGATGGGAAGCTGCTGGTGCGTGGTAGGCAAATCACCAGTATTCTTTGGCGCTGCGAGACGTTCAGAGAGACTGGTACGATGTATGACGGAGCTGAGGAGTCTTTGCACCTCAGCAACATCACTACTCTCCATGATATAATTACACGGGACCCGTCAGGCTGGCGCACCATTTACGATAGTAGGCGGAGGGTGCTGGCGGATACTGAAATCACCAATAGGGATACCTATCGGAAGTGGAACAGGTGGCACAAGACGATGAAGGCGACTAGCGAGAAGGGTGCCCGCGAAGCTCTCACGATCCTAGCCTCCGATGCTGAACTTATGCAGTTCCACTCAGAGACGTGCAACCACCTCGCACGCACAAGAAGGACACTATTCCACCCCACGGACCAGAAGACGTGGTATTTCGGGAACTGTCCCGAGGGGGCTCGAGTGGGTGATTCAGTAATGCTTGTGTCCGGGGTCAAGAGGCCGCTTGTGATGAGGAAGAAGGGAGACTTTTATCGTCTCGTCGGGTTTGCCGAAGGCTTTACGAGTACGTTCATCATTGGGGGTATGTGGGATGAGCAGGAATTCGGAGAGGAGATGGAGTGGCGCCTCCAGTCGACAGCGACGACCTACAAATGGGCTTGGAGCCGGATGCAGGACAGATTGGGGCTTAAGGAGAACCTTGAGGAGATAATTATAATGTGAATCAGACTTAAAAATAATAATAAAAATAAAATAAAAATAAAAATACAGTAGCGAGACATTAGGGTAGCAACTCGTACATAGGACCATGAGACAGAATAGAATAATCAAGACGGCGCGCATTTGAACCGTCAACGCGCCTTAGCTCGCGGAGCAGGATTTGTCAACGAGCTTTGCCACGCTGCACGCTCATGGTGGTCGCGCTTAACTATGAATCTTGTTTGACCTTTGCAGGGAAACGTCATAGTTTAGACGGAGCTTATTTGAGTGGTTCGAGATCCATCCTGCACAGATGGCGTAGTAAATACTCGTTTCACTATGTAGAGCATCAAAGGCTCCATGTCCTGCAAGCATTGGTTAATTTCGTCATATGGCCGGACTCTGAGATATGGCTGCACAATGTCTCCGGCTCCCGTGACCAGGGCCATTGGCGGTGTTTTTCTCGAAGTCGGTGACTCATAATCAACGGACCTATGCGTTTCCCGAGTGTCAGTCCCAGTTATTCCCGTAGTCGTGCATGAACCTGAACTACTACTATCTTAGCCTGAGCCATGGTCATCCTAGTGTTAGGGGTGGTCTGCTCAGCTAAAAGGGTAAGCGAGAAGCTAACCGGGAGCGATGAGCGCTAATGCAAGGCTAAGCCGAAATTGAGCCAGGAGACAAGGGACCCTAAAAAGGGCCCCTCGTACTAACCAAAATCTTGCACACTTTTCATCTTCAAATACCACGAGAAGTGTCTACAGATAACTGAGAGAAATTCTGGCATAATGAGTACCACCAGTCTTCCTTTTTAAGTGACAATCCAGTAGAGCTCGCCTTCACCATCGGGCTCAGAGACATCACTTGTAGGGAAATAAGGGGAGAAGTGTTCCCGCAAATATGGAAGAAGGCAGACTTCAGCAGTTAGAAGTTTTTTCTATTCCTTTGTTCGCAGTTCAGACAAGGATGCATTCGGCTTTGGTTGATTAGTCATTTCCTTTGATCTTGAGAGTTGTTCCGCGAGAGTCATTCTTTTATCTTTCTTTTCAATATTTTCACATTACCTCTCTCTCCCCCGCCTGTGATACTGTGTGATGCAGATTCCCATTTATCCTAGAGTCTCTACTCTCTAACGTCCTACAAGACTAGTGCAACCATTCCTTAACCATTGGACCATTTCTCAAACCATGCTGCTCCCAACTTATACACGCCTACATGGAGGTTGGGTATACACATTCAACTTCGGGCTGTGCTGCTCGGCTCTGACAAACTATTGATGAAAGACATAGTCCTAGGTGAGGGAATGCAGGAAAATGGGGGCAGGACGGCGAGATCGGTGAGGTGCGATTTCTTCCTGCAATGCATTAAATTACGCCTTATATTTAAGGCGCTATTTCAGGTGTGGCCAAAGAAACAGGGATCAAATCCTCAAGCATCCGAAACATCCAGCGAATGAATTTTCCGATATACCGGGCTGACGCTGATTGGAAATCAAAACCAGAACTTGAATATGGGTGCTCTTACGAAATTAGGCTTACTTGTCGTCGCCCTGCTTGCCGTTGGCTTCCAGGTCTTCCTCAAGGACCCGGTGTGGCTAGGCCTGGGCATCGGAAAGGAGTTCCAGCCCTTATCCGATTTTCCCTACGAGTGCCGCCGAATCGACAATGACCCTCGTCTTCAGGGATGCGAGGATATGTGGCTCTCTGAGCAAACGAGGGTGCTCTATCTCGCATGTTCTGATGTGATGAGCCGAACGCATTGGTTTCCGAGGTAAGAGACAAAGAGCGCGTACCGTCCGCCCCGCAGGGATCTGCCTAACTCCACCTTCTCTCCCAAGCAATGGTCACTTCAACTTATCTGGGCGCTCCCAGAAGGATGCCGTGATCGCCCTTCAAATTGACTCGCCGGCAGGAGCGTCCTTCAAGTACAATGTTCTCAAGACGTCTGGGTATGCCGGCACTGCTGGGGACGGATTGCTCGACCTCACTGGCATCGCCGGTCTGGACGTTGTATTCAAAGGAGAAGGCCGTGGGGGGGATGAGGATAGCATCGTGGAATTGCTCCTTGTCAACATGCGCCCTTCTCTAGACTCCGCCGGGAAAATCGCCTCGGATCAGTCCGTCACGGGTGGCAACTCAACTATTGAGCTATTCCAAGTCCGCGGTCGCGACGCGGAGACCATGACGCACCTGCACACCGTCGCAGATCCAAACATCACCACGCCTAACAACATCGCCCTGGCCAGTAACGGCAACAGCAAACAATTCTACGTCACTAACGATCACGGTCTCCAGAAGGTCGGGATACGATCCCACCTGTCGCCTCTCCTGGGTACCGGCAATGTCGCTTTCTGCGCTGTGGGCGGCAGGTGTAAGCTTGTTTCCGAGGGTCACAAGTATCCTAACGGGCTCACGCAGCATGACGGATTCGTTTACGTACCGAGTTCCATGTACGGAGGTGTTCAAGTTTACCGCATCATGGAAGGCAACAACGGCCTCGAGAAGGTAGAGGACATACCCATCAATTACGGCCTGGACAATCTCGCTGTGGATGCGAACGGTGACATCTACGCGGCTGCGTTCCCGAAAGGGATCGAGATTTTACAGTCTTTCAAGGACCCGTACAACTCGAGGCCTCGCTCCGCGGTGATACGCATTCGGAAAGCCAAGAATGGCACGCACTCCTGGGAGAAGATCCTGGAGGATGGCGAGGGCGGTACGCTCCCTGGTGCTACCACTGTCGTGCACGATGCGAAGACAGGAAGGCTGTTTCTAAGCGGTAAGGTTTCAATGTTACGATTAAGAAAAAAAAATATTGCAATGCTAACGTTTTATAAGGTGTCATATCTCCTTTCATCACAGTCTGCGAGCCTCGGTTCTGATTCCAAACCATATCCAACTTCTCAAATCATATCTGGCAATCTCCATATTTTCCAAACCACGCGCAACGTGAATCCCATATCATCAAGTTTCATCCTGTAGTTAAACCTCTTCGTGGGCCAAAGGAATTCGAGGATGAACTCTGGACCTCGCTAGGAGAATAGAGCTTGCCGATGCTCTGCAGGAGATGGGAGCCATTCCTTGCCAATAGGTTTCGTGGTACTCACTGACGTGAAACGCAAAGTATCGACCCTAAGTGCCATATTGAAATCCAGCGAGCTTCACTTGAAAATTCGGGAACAGGCAACTTGTCATTAGAACCGAACAAGTCTCCGCTGAATGAAGGACTTTGGAATGTGGTGAAGAAAAATATATTCGTGATCGGCATTATTTCCGACGTGAGATAGGTCGACGCCGAGCTTATCTGCGAGGTCACGTACATATCTAAACTGAAGTCCGGCTTCCCGGGAGTCATCGGAATGGAAGGCAATTTCGTAGATTTTTACGCTTCTCATGAGGTCAGGGCGTTCCGTCCTGTACTGATCTCTTCTACGCCTTGCTTCCCGTCTAGCGGCTTCCCGGTCAAAATATGGGGAGATAAATGGAGACGGCACTTCGCAGGACCAATCCTCATGATTTTCCAGTGCCTCTGTAAGTCTCCCTCTAAGATAAGGGAACGTACGGCGGTGTGTCCATCGAAACGACATGCGACAATCATCCTCAGCGAAGAAGCCGTGATGGTTAAGACGAACTCTCGACCTGTTGTCTTGGACTCTGTAAAAGCGGTAGAACACCATTGTCGAAATATCGGAGGCAAAAGCTCAGCCGAAAGAAAGAAAGAAAGAAAGAAAAAGAAGGGCGGGAAGGATCGAGCGTAAGAAGATGAACAGGCGACGAAGAAAGCGTGTAAATTTGCCAGGAGAACACCGTCTCCAAACTAGCACTCCAAGTTAAGCTACTAGAGGCGCTTGCGTAAAGACTAAGGCAGGGAAACGGTGAAGAGAGGATAGAGAGCCCGTATTTATGCTCGGAAGGGGGAGCCAGCCAGTATTGAGGTTCTCAGCGCAAACATCGCTGCCTAGATGTAAACACACCTGCTGATAAGAAACGAATAGCCAGCTCTCAATGCCATGCCATCAAGGCCCAGTCGAATCAGGGTTGAGACCCGTCACACCACAAAGGTGGGGCCGGATTTAATGGCACCATCGACGCGGCAAGCACCAGGCCTGTACAAGATACGACGTGGGTTGTAAAGAGCGATCATAATTCACGAGTACTAAACATGTGCTTGGTCCTGAGGCTACAAGTGCTGATAATTGGAACTTGAACAACTCAGGGAAGTTCTCGGCATCAATGGTCTGAGCCACTCTGAGCATGGTGTGTATGTAGCAATGAACCAGAAACCAAAGAAATACAGTCGTTAAAAGACCCGCTAGCTTATTAGAAATCAACTTCCTAGGTTTTCAAATGACCGAGGACTCCTTCTCATTCGTTGTCTCGCACCGACTTGGCCACCATAGCCACTAAAATTTATGTTCATTCACAGGAATATGTCTACGTATAGTGGATCGCAGGACGTATTATCTTATAAACGTTATTCTTGGAATCAATAACCCATAAAACTTATATCATACTGCTACTGGAGACGAATTAAAAGGATGAGGCTGTTCCTGTTGTAGAACACTTTGGACTCAGGAAAGACACGATAAAGACAAAGACGCTAGTATTCACGATACGGCCAACTAAACTACTAACTACCCTGTGTCCTTCTTTCCCTCTTAAAGAAGAGGAGATAATAACCCTAATGAAATATCATTAAATAGAATCCTGCACTATTGTTCCTCCTCCTCCTCCTCCTCCTCCTCCTTCTTCTCTTTAATCACTACCTGCTTCTGGTCCATATCAGGGTCGCCCACCATCAACGAAAACCAGGTCTTGGAAGCTGGGCAGACTTATATCCAAGCTTGCACTTCTCTAAGTTGTCGGATGGCCGTGGACGGAGGCCAACGAGGGCGTCTCAACACTTCTCATCATCCAACTCATCACTTTCCTAGCATCCTCGTTTGCTGTTCTCCGCTAAAGTACGCAGGATGATCGTGTGAGTTCAGAGGAATCAGATTTAGGCAACGCAGATTACGTTTCAAACGATTCTGGTCAACGATATGTCATTAAGCTCGACAGACGGCATTTCCCTATTCCAACGGCAGACTTTGGAATGATTCTTCCTTAGATCTCAATGGGCTGTTCGCCTACTCTTTATCCCTATGATCGAAAACATGGCGAACCTTAGCAGGATAACTACGTCCCGCGATTTAGGAAGATTAGAGATTTCCCATTCCTACCATAGCCTTGATCACGGAGCGCCTACCAGCCGAAAACATCCCCTACCCTACCAGTCAACATCATTCTGGGCTCTCGACATATGAAAGTTTGCATTTGCTTGGACGTCCGTCATGGCCTTCCCCCTCTCAGCGAATTAGACAATCTGCACGACTTTAAATCCATTTGCAGTAGTGCAGAGCAACACTGAGAAATTAGAGACTAAGTGTCGATCACTCTGTATTAACCACTACGGTCCGAAACCCGGTAGGATGGGTGGCTCGGTTGTGAGACTTCTCCGTCGATGTTTACAAAATGTTTATAAATAGGCTTTTCCGTGAAGCCCACCTCCGCTTGGTCACCATTTCAAACCGATAGCTCGGTGTCTGAGGTTTTATTCGCAGTTGCACCATGGTCAGAACACATTCAACCTCGTTAATATTGTCGATTCTATTTATAACCATCCTATCCTGCACGATAGATGGGAGAACAGATTCCCCTGTCAGGCGGCCCTGTGTTTCTGCAGGTGAAAAACGCCTGAGGTTCTGTCGGGAGGTGCGAACTCGACGTACCCGATTGGGGACCGGCCATGTCCGGAAGAAGACGATTAATTACTCCACACATTCTCGCTGGCTGAATTCAAAAATTGTTGATCTATAGCTCGTATCTGATAATGAGTATCCTGCCGCTCTAGATTATCGCTCTTTAACCGAGTCGCTCCCCCACCTGCCGGTCAAATTGCACGACATTCTTCCACGAGAGATCACTGGGACGGGACGATTGCCTCCAGGGTTTCGTTTCCACTTCTTTTAATACTTGCGGCGGAGAAACCGGTACGAGTCTACAGCAGATCAGAACAAGAGGTGCCCTTCGCTTCCCGGTGTGCACCATCTTGCCTCATTACCCATCAGTTAATAAGATGGGAAATCTCCACCCATTGGCCCATCTTTCTGGTTCCCACTTGTTGCTTGGGCATAACTCTGATCCATCGCCCCATCCGCGGTAGACGGATTCGAGCCCTTGCAGGAATAAAACTACGTAACCGATTGAAGATGGAGTCCGAGAACGGTCCCATGATTATGGTTGATTTCGAGCGGGCCGGGAAAACGAGCCGCGAGGAATAGCGGGGGCTCTTCCTTTGCGGATTGAAGAATATTGCAGCCTATGCGTGGTTGAATGAAAACTTCTATGTTTGGACCCAACACCACTATATACCGCCGTCATATCCACCTTAGTAGAATCAGGTTTTGACTTAAAGGAGGGGCCACCCTTTGCTCACCCGCACTGCGTCCCAGGATTTCTGTTTGCTCTTGCATCTCAGAGACCGAGCATATAGTGCTTCTCCCCTCCCATATACCCCTCGATTAGTCCAGGGTCTAGACTCTAGACGTCAAGCTTGCTGGCTACGCAAAAGAGGAAGAGATCCTCACGACATTCCCTTTAACAGCCTCTCGCCCAGCTATTTGGAGCTGCAGACCCATCCCCGCTGGCAAAGATGATCAGCCTTCGTACTCTTGTGGCCTTCGCGGTCGCCATCGTCCCAGTGCTAGCGCAGGGCCGGACGGTTACAGTCACCATCACGAAAAATGTCTACGTGACCCAGACCGTTGGCGGTGGGGCCGCGACGACTGTCATCTTGGGACCGAATGAAGGCGAGCCCGAGACTGTGACCGTTACTGAGACCGTCACCGATAGAATTGGGGGCGCCGGAATCACACACATTGTATACGTGACGACGACCGCAGCCGGTTTAACGACAGTCCCCGTCTCGAAGACGCGCACAGTGACTGAGACAGTTGAGGGAAACGCCACGGTCACCAAGACAGTTATAGCGTCAGCTCCCGCGGGAGAGTGTGACACTACACGCGTCAAATTTATCACCACGACCGAGACCCAGACCGAATCGGTCCCAGTATCGAAGACGCAGTATGTCCGAACGACTGTCACTGCCGGCGAAGGCGGTCTTGTGTCTACTGAGACCGTCACTGTGACTGAGGCTGGAGGATTGGTTTCTACCGAATACGTGACCGTGACCGAGGAAGGCGGCCTTGTGTCTACCGAGTACGTCACCAGGACGAAGACGGTCTCCGAGGTCGTCCCCGAGACCATCACTCGCACTAAGACCATCACTGCGGAGCCAGTCACTGTGACCGCCGAAGCTAAAACCGTTACTCGGACCAGGACTGTCACCCAAGACCAAGTTACGGTAACAGCTGAAGGTCAGACTATCACCCGGACTAGGACCGTGACTGCTGACCCAGTCATTGTCACCCCCGAAGCCTCGACGGTCACCAGAACCCGGACAGCGACCGAAACTCAGACGCAAGTCCGGACCGTAACGGTCCAAGGTGACGCCGAGACAGTGACGCGTGTAAGGACCGTCACCGTTGAGGGCGAAGCCGCGACTGTCACCCAGGTCAGGACTGTAACGGAAGCAGGCGAAGGCGAGACTGTAACTCGGGTCAGGACTGTAACGGAGGCAGGAGAAGGCGAGACTGTAACTCGGGTCAGGACCGTGACAGTCGCAGGTGACGGTGAAACCGTCACCGTCACGAGGGGCGGCTCGACCGTGACTCGGACCCAGACTGAGCGTATTACTGTCACTGTCCCTGGATCCGGTGATGGCCGCGGAATCACTTTTGATGGGAGCGCACCCACAGCAGGCTAGGTTTAATACGCCGAGTCCCTAGGTCCTCTTTCACAGCCAGAATTAGCAAAATGGACGAATTGCATGGGGAGGATGGGTTATTTTCTTTTCTTTTTTCGGCTTCTTTGTATATATGTAATGTTGCCAAGGCATTTCCTCTGTGCTTGAGTGAGTGGTGGTATTGGAGATCGCATTGGGAAGTTATAGTAGTTGGCTTGTATAATTTACCAGAGATGTTTCATGAAAATTAACAAGTTCAAAGAGTAGCCTTTGGTGCAATTCGAGATCCGAATAAGACGAGGTATTGTTGCCTCCGGGATACAGGAAGAGAGCACTCGTTTTCTCGAACTCCGACGAAGCTAACATCCTAAAACCAGAGTACCACCCGGATATTAGTCTACAAAGGTGTTATGAGGTACACTAACAGGAAAGGTAAAATATTTAAGTAAAGAAAGAAGAGAAACAGAAGGACGAAAAAAAGAAGGCAAAAAGAAAAACAGCAGGAAAGAAATTCCTGGGTGATGTGGAGAGAAGAGCAAAAAGAAACGGTTTCATACCAAAACATAAAACCGACAAGAGTGAGATTCGAACTCACGCCCCCGAAGGGATTGGCTCACTACTGGTAGCAGGCCAACGCGTTAACCACTCCGCCATCTTGCCTTAGGTGACTTCTGCTAGTGCTGGCCTTACGGACGCTAATGTAGGTTAGCAGAACTCTGAATTTGTTGGACGACCAAATTAGTTGTCAGCTGTCAACAACTGAACCATAAATGGAGAATAATGATGACCAGATTTCCAACTCCCAAATCCGAGAGGACTTCAAGAGGAATCCCAACAGCGCTTCCGTGGCCATACAAAACATCTCAAACCCAGATTCCAACTTCAGTCAGCTATCGCCACTATCCATCTCACTCAGTCCACACTCTTGACTCCATCGAAATCAATTTGGTCAGAGCTTCCGCATCCTGCTCATCGCCTAAGCCTGTGTTAGAATCACTCGCCTGCAAAGACTTTATCCAGTTGTGGAGTGGGCGTCTTATGGTATCGTTGTAGAGACTGAGCGCACTAAATATTGGAGCCTTGGCAAGACACTCGAACCATATGGAAAGAGCACCGGGCGGCCGGGAACGAAACCGCCACCAAGATGCGTGCATCCTCCATCAACGATACGCCGGAAGCCGAGGACAACATGCCATAGGGAGCTCGAGATAGGGGAAGTAACCACATCAAGTTTCTTATCCCCGAAGCAGACGCTATCTTGCAAACGACATTTGACACTGCCTACGCTGCCTTGAGGGGAGAGTACTTTCTATCTGCAGGCGGAGCCAGCTAACTAAGATATGAGCACGGAGTAAACCGAAATCTATCGCTTTTGTGTTCTGGATTATAGTGAGATTCATTGAGCAACCCTAGCGGATCTGGCAGGAAACCCACTGGGCTTTACCCCAACAGATGAGAATACGAACTGTCATCATGGACACAAGTAGATCAATTGCCACACCGCTTTGGGCGTAGGAGGGCTCGGTGTAAGAGAGCTTCACCTTGTTAGGACTCGGAGGGATCGAGATCCTTCCGGACTAGGCTTCAACGCCCATGGCAACATTGAGGGGAAATAGTATGTGGCTTGCGGACGAGATCGAATGGAAGGGGGAATGCCTCTGCCGAGACATTTCATTCCTCCAAATATTGGTCTGCACAAGGCCCTCGTCAGTATCCTTGTCCACGAACAGGCTTGAAAAGACGACTAACTAATCAGCTTACAAGAAATTGTCACCCACAATCGGATTCTCGCGTGTCCCTCAGGGCGTTGAATATCCTCGGATTGTGTTTTGCATTCTCCTATGTGGAGATGGGGAAGGATTAGTGTCCAACCATCATATCGAGGCTATAAGTATGACATCGCAAGTATCGAGCTGATTTCGGGCCAAACCTATTAGTTAGGAGGCGTCTTATATGTGTGAGGTTGTAGAGGTTGTCTTTTGATAGACAGAAGGCATACAGGCGCTCCTGGCCCTTCTGATCCTGGCATCACCATGGCTTGATGCCAAGGGTCGCTTTTCCGATGGCCATACCATACTGAGACGAAGCGCAAGGAAGAGCTAAGGCTTGCCCTTACCTTTAAATGGGGCGTAATGGCAAGGGAAAGTGCATCGCTACAATTCAGAAAGTCAACATCGAATACATAACATAGCCTCTCGATTGAATAGGGATACTAGCAGTCTTTATCGAGACACATCCTGCGGCGGGTTAAAATCGGCACCAACGAGTTATTATACAAGGGCGGAGATAGGGTGAAGAATAGGCAAGGCATGGTCTTGTGATCAATTGATGTCTAATGTCTCCGGACACCTATTGAAAGATGCCTACCGCCAATGCAGTCCGCCGTCCCGTGCGAACCCCATCGTCGCCTGAAACTCTTTTAATTTCCTTACACTCAACGATGAAATTGGCAATTGAGTCCATTGGTGTGGGAATTACTAGCCTGTTGGGTCTGGACTTTTACAGGCCCGTAACCTGACCTGTGTGTGGTATATCAGGTTCCTTCAGATCTGTATCTACGCCCCTGTCGTCAGCAACGTTACAAAATGTCCGCTCATAATTCTAATAGATTCAAAAATCTTCTGCGGAGAACAAGATGCGTTGACCCAGGAGACTGCTAACCTTTAATATACCAATCCCTCATGAGCTGAAAAAGGGCGCGGCAATGACGTCCAGCCTGCATATACAGACGATGATAATCAATACCTAAATATATCTTTTGATAACGCTCACCGATCTTTATAGAGGGGTCGTTGAAATCCTTAGGATGGGAGATACATTTTGACGAGTCAGATGGTCAAGATTCAGGCTCGTGATCGTGATCTCGAATTACGTTTTACAGGGCGCAATCTCGGCCGGATTTGTTCACCGACTGTTCTATTCTTATAACCACTGCGGTGGCGTGGCGGCTTAGGGTGAAACAAACGGAAATGCAAAAGGGAACGTGCAGAGTATTTTATTTCATTTCTTCCTAGAAGCGAGACATCAACCGATAGCGACCACTAGCTGAAGGATCAGCTGCTGAATATAGAGATTGGAAAAGGGGGGGCAGGGAAGAAGAAAGAAAGAACGAAAGAAGGAGGCAAAGAAAACAGGAAAGAAAAGGACGAAAAGGAAGAAAAAAGGAACAGGAATTAGACTACCAAGGACACAATTGCTTGAAAGGCCGAGAGCGTTTTCGCCTGAAGTTTGTTTCTCTGTGTTGACCCCCCAGCATTCATCTCCCTGCGCGGATTTAAGGGCAGGTAAGTACCAGGGGTTGTAAGATTGTTATCATTATCATGGTCAATTACGAAATACTTATTTCTTATTTTCTTAGGTGCATTTTCCGATCTATCTTTTGCTTCTCAGTGCCTTGCGCCACTCTCCCTTGCTTTCTTCCGTCAGTACTTTGTAAGAGGTGGTGTATTCAGGTCTACGGATGCCTCGGCGTCTGGCAATGCCAACGTCAAATCACGCGGTTGGTCAAACGATCAATTTATTACCCCCGGCCCGCGGCCAACTCCCGAAAACCGCGAACTGGGGTTCTCCGGGGCCGGTCAAGTGCGCCTGATTCTCAAACTAATCTACTTCCATGCCGGAAGGTGGAGTGATGCCAACCAGATCAGAAATGCCGAAGTGAGAAAATACCATCCAAAGATATTAAAGCAGTTTAATACTTCCCAAGCCCGCAGAGAGACAAAGAGGCGGTGGCGCTGCACCACGCCCGTTTCCAAACCACCTCACGATTTGGCAAGCACTTCAGTGTCTGTCCAAAGATTGGTTCTGCAATTTCGGCCCGGGCTTCCGTTAGCACGACTTAGTCAGACATTAGTGTCACATGACGGCTTCCTACTGGTTGCTGACTGGCAACAAGCCAACGCGCCAGCACGCTTTGAGGACGTTGAGAACGGGGGCTTGCAGGGGGCATGAAGCACACTAGCACAGTTGCAGGACGCTATTCTAGGGCTGACATATGCCCTAAACCCAATCCGACTTTAGCACAAGGTGCCCCCCACCGGAGTGTTGGCATCGATGGGGTCAACTGGAATTGTCCACTGGGAAAATGGAGAATTAAATTCTCCATTTCTCCCCTTAGCGCATAGCTTAAAATGCCCGTCTCTTACTCCTCTCCGACGTCACCGTCCAAACTTTGAACCACTCTCGAACCGTGATCTCCGTTAAGCGGGGAGCGCGGGGATGCACCGCTGGAGCATGTAACCGTTTCACGGCCGAGATCACGCCGGTGTAGTGGGCGGGATGGTTCAGTGGCATAATTCCCAGACGTCCGAGTTACTGCACGAGGTGCTTCAGAAATCCCCGTGCTGGGGATTCCAACGGAGATCCGTTGTCAATTGGTACGGTCCAGGCCCAACCCGATTTTCATGTACCGAAATCTGATATTCGCCGTCCACTATTGGTGAGTCTGCAAGTACAAGTAATCCATCCTGGACTAGACGGTCAAAGCAGCTAAACTAGACCGACCATACCTCCACATGCAACGCTGCAGACCCAAGAAAGAAGGTGACCTAGCACAAACCAAAAACCGGTGTGGTCTTGGGCGGAGAGCAAACGAGGCGAGGCGAGGGCGAGGCGAGACGGTAAAGAAGCAAACCCGCCCCCACGTGATGGCTGCATTCTGCATTTGCAGCGCCAAGGATCCTTGCATGGGTTTCGGCAGTCTTTGCCACGAAAATCCGTACCAGACTTTCCCATGGTCAGGTACTTTCCATGTTCCCCTTCAGCTTCGTCTGCCGCTAGCCCCAAGCCCCAAAGTGCCCAGCCCAAGTCCTGCAGGTGATGCGCTTTAATATCGAAGAACCGGTTTCGTACATCGCACAACGTGCGAGCTCCCACAAATACGAAGCTCAAATGCCAACAGACCAAGAGAATAGATGAGGGACAAGTCAATCTACCACTGAGCAGACTACTGTACCGGTACGGAAGAACCCTTTCTCCGTCGGTGACGCAGTCAATTTGTTTTCTTTTTTCTTTTGCAGGACAAGAAACGAACTCATCAGTCAGAGCACTGTACGAACGAAGTATTACTCACTCTCCTTCTCTCACTCTCACCCAACACAGGAGCAGGGATTGGTTTGTTCCATGCATTCCACCGCGCCTTCTATTCCCTCAACAATTTTACATGTTGAAGATGTGCGACGGTGTGTCTCGTTTCCATCTAGATCTACTAAAATAGTAACGAAACCATCAATTCCTTCTGTCCATCCCGATCCCCTCCATACACGCCACCACCACCTCCGCCACCACCACCATCACCAAGCCTAATTTTCCCTTCCAGCTTACCCCCTTTTCCCCTTACATCAATCCTTATACCCCTATTGCCAAATATGACGCGAATGCCCCTTTTACAGCCCGCCGACGACGGTCGGCGGTATGAGCTCACCAGCCCTACTGCCATGCCCAAGGCCGGAGCCTTCCTCTGGAACCAGGGCATGATGATCCAGGCCACCTGTCGCGGATACGCCACCGCCCAATTCATGCAACCGGAGCCCGCCAAATACTCCCATGCCCCCAATCTCGAGGCCAAAACATTCATGCAGCCGGAGCAGAATTACTACGCTCACCATCCGGGCCGCTTCGTCTACGTCAAGGACGAAACCACGGACCAAATCTTCTCGGCCCCTTATGAACCCGTCCGGGGGCCCGTGGAGCGATTCGTCTTCTCCGCCGGCCAGAGCGACATTCGGTGGACCACGGAGCACCTTGGCATCCGGGTGGAGATGACACTTGGCCTCCCCACCCACGATGTCACCGAGCTCTGGACCGTCAAAGTCACCAACATGTCCGGCCGCCAGCGCCACGTCAGCGTTTACCCTTATTTCACCATTGGTTGCATGTCGTGGATGAACCAATCGGCCGAGTACCGTGAGGACCTCGGCGGCGTCGTTGCTTCCTGTGTGACGCCATACCAAAAGGTCGCAGACTACTTCAAAAACAAGTATCTCAAGGACAAGACCTATCTCATGTGCGAGACGAAACCCACGTCGTGGGAGACCATGCACCAGGCCTTCGAGGGCGAGGGTGGTCTTCATGCCCCCTCTGCATTGCAAGATTCCGAGCTGTCCCGCGGAGATGCTCGATACGAGACGCCTGTTGCGGTAGTACAATACCGCTTGTCGCTCAAGCCGGGCGAGCAGCGTGAATTCCGCTTCATTTTCGGTCCTGCCTATGATGACGCTGAGATTCGTTCCATGAAAGAGCGGTATCTGAGCAAGGCTGCCTTTGAGCGGTCCGCTCGGGAATATGCTGCCTACATTGAGCGCGGCCGGGGATGTCTCCAGATCGAGACCCCTGACCCAGACTTCGATAACTACGTCAATAATTGGCTACCCCGTCAAGTCTACTACCACGGCGATGTGAACCGTTTGACAACCGACCCTCAGACGCGTAACTACCTCCAAGACAACATGGGCATGAACTACATCAAGCCTGATGTTGCTCGTAAAGCCTTCCTCATCGCGCTTTCCCAGCAGGAAGCTACCGGGGCCATGCCCGATGGTATTATTTTGGTTGAAGGAGCGGAGCTCAAGTACATCAATCAAGTTCCTCACACTGACCACTGCGTCTGGCTTCCTCTCACCCTCGAGGTCTACCTTTCCGAGACTGGAGACTATGCATTCCTCAACCAGCGAGTCAAGACTGAAAACGGCGACAACTACACCGTTTTCGAACGCTTCAGCCGCGCCATGGACTGGCTCCTTTCCGAGCGCGACGAGCGTGGTCTGAGCTACATCGCCCAAGGTGACTGGTGCGATCCTCTCAACATGGTGGGCTACAAAGGCAAGGGCGTTTCGGGCTGGCTCACCCTCGCCACCGGCTACGCTCTCAACATCTGGGCCGGAATCTGCGAGCACCAGGGAAACAAGGAACTCGCTTCCCGTTACCGCTCCGGGGCAAACGAGGTCAACGCCGCGGCCAACAAGCATCTCTGGGATGGCGACTGGTACGGCCGGGGTATCACCGACGACAACGTCAAGTTCGGCATCAAGAAGGATACCCAGGGCCGCATCTGGCTCAACCCCCAATCCTTTTCCATCCTTGGCGGCGCAGCGAGCCCGGAGCAGCGAACCAAGATGTTTAAGGAGATCGAGAAGCAGATGTACACTCCCTATGGCATCGTCATGTTCGCCCCGGCCTACCTAGGCATGCGCGAGGACGTCGGACGCGTCACGCAGAAGCACGCCGGCTCCGCCGAGAACGGTGCCGTGTATAACCATGCCGCTGTATTTTACATCCACAGTTTGTATAGCGTTGGAGAGACTGATCGAGCCTTCGAGCTTCTCCGACTAATGGTTCCCGGTCCTTCCGAGGAGGATTATATCCAGCGGGGACAGTTGCCGATCTACATCCCCAACTACTACCGCGGTGCCTGGCGCGAGTTCCCCCGCACCGCCGGCCGGTCGAGCCATCTGTTCAACACCGGCACCGTGTCGTGGGTCTACAGGGTTATCCTCGAGGGTCTCTGCGGTCTTAAGGGTGATGCCCAGGGCCTGTGCATCCAGCCGCAGCTGCCCGAAGATTGGGATGGCATGAAAATTACCCGAAGCTTCCGCGGAGCCACGTTCAATCTTGACGTTCAGCGCTCTGATGATGTCAACGAAGTCCGGGTTCTCCGCGGCAATGAGATCCTGCCTGGTGCTAGGGTCACTAATATCCAAGCTGGCAAGAGCTACGACCTGACTGTTTTGGTCCCCTAAGCTCTTCACAGTTTTTGAGGGTGGTCGTCTGAATTATGTTTTTGCTCTTTCACGCTTGTGCTCCTTATATTCGCTCGTTTTGGAGGACTAATATGGGAATCTTGGTATTTTGCATTCATGGCGGCTACTTGTCGAAATAACGCCCGGGCTACAGTCGAGGGCTTTTTGTGAAAAAAAGTTTTATGTTTGATCGACACAATGAAATTGGTTATTCTATTAGCTTCCGCAGAAATTGGATCTGTTTTGTCTCTGTGCTTTAAAGAAACGTCAAGTGTATCAAAGTGAAATATCAGGAAACCTAGATGGAAGAATAAACACAACCTCGCAGTCTTATGCAGCGCAACACTCTGACAGAGGGCGGTGGCTGATATTGTTAGGAATGATGGGGGTCTCTCTGAAGTCTGACGTCGGCAATTGCTTTTAAACAACTTCAGTGGAATCTCTCGTACGAGTTAAAACAAATACAGCCTGTCCATTGCAAGTTCCAATCTAGAAAACCAGGGTCTATGCCGTATACCTTACAAATGTTAGAAGAATCAACTTCCGGCTCAGCCTCCTCCCTTCGAATCCGTTAACCAATGCCATTATGTCTCCAATTTATCTCTTTCGTTTCTTCTTGACCAGGGGGTCTCTCCGTATGACCCCTCCGTCCCTCCCCCTCGCGATATACTCACACGTCTCAAACCGTTGCCCATCTCGATGGAGGTCACAGCTCCGCACGCCAACCACTTCCCCCTTAGTAACAACGATCACTGGGTCTCCTAGCAATCGGGCACACTGCCAGCAGACCTTGTGTCCGCAGCTCAGCGGCCAGAGAGATGTTTCGCCCCGCAGGCACCAGGAACAAGCTTCGATGCTGCGCACCTCCAGTCCAGGGATGACGCTATAGAGCTCTTGAAGGTTAGCGCAGTGCGCCGCCCAAAACACCATGTACCGTGCTTCGCTCTCAGATTGCGGTCCAGGTTTCAAGACGGCATTGGACGAGCTCTGCAACTCGTCGAGCATCCGCATGGACTCGTCAATCTCGTCGTTCCAACGCATCATCAACTGGTCGACAAACTCGGACTGGAACGTGCCGTAGGAGAAGACTTTACCGGCCTTGTCCTGGTGCAAGTACGTGTTGTCATGTGCCAGACGGGCAGTGACGCACCTCTCTCCCTTCGGGCCTGTAAAGTCGCACTCGCAAACACGATCGAAAAGGTTGTCAACAGCCTCTGCGACCTGTTTCTGATACGTCACCGCCGTTTTAGACGCACCACCCGCGTGGAGATTGGCGTGCAGAAAATCCATGGTACTGCCCTTATAGATATCTTGCAATCGACCAGGATACTTGGTGCTTGACCGGCAGGCGTCGATAGCCACTGTCGAGCAAATAACGGGAGTGATGGCGGAGCAGAAGTCTAGTCCAGATAACGGGATGTCGGCTGCGGACATCCTGTTGGCTTTTTCGGCTGCCTTGAGCAGCTCAAAGAAGCCCCGAGAGAGACCCTCCTTCAACGGGTTGTGAATGAACAGGCTCTCCAGAAAATCAAAGGGCTGATCTTCACGGTCCTTGTAGTGGTCGAAAGCCATCGAAACCATTCGATTGTGAATGCTTGTCGGCAGGAGGAAATTTGCTTTCGTCTTCGTTTTCTCGGCGTCGCATGCGGCATCATTGATCATGGAGTCCAGACGTTGTAACTGATGCGAGAACAGGGTCGGGTTCGCCGTCTCTGGAACTCGGATGAACTGAACAGAGGAGTAACAGCATCGGAGCAACTGGGGGAAATTCTCGATGTTGGAACCCTTCACTTGACTGAAGAGTCGCCGGTAGGTTCTGAGGACCCGGTTGCTCTCAGCGGCTGATTTATGTTGCGTGAGAATCCGCTTCGTGGTTTCGGTGGGATCCCAATCACTCGAGGTAGCCGGGGATCGATTGAGCACAACGATGAGGTGCGGTAGGACAACTCGGTTCACGGCGGTCTCCCGCGAGTTCTGCGCCCATTCGACTAGCTTTACCAAGGCGGCCTCAATTTTTTGTGTCGCCGAGGAAGGCATGGCGTATACGATGACGTCGGAGAAGTTGTACAGAAGGCGCGGGAATAACTCCTTTACTGCATTCTGTCTGTTGCCCCAGGAGCTCAGGGGTCTTTTAGACCCAGGCTTGAAAAATGAGAAGAGCTCCTCCATCCAGTCCGCATGCTCGGGTTTCTTGCCAGCCTTCGCCCTGGCAAGTTGGGCGGATACACTGTCCTTGGCAACTTTTGCCGCTGAGGGTTGGCTGCCGTCGTAGAAGCCTTCACTGTCAGCGTACAGCAGTAGCATCCATGGCTGGGTAGCGTCCACGTGTGGTGCCCTGTAAAGATGCACATCCCCCGAAGTCGGTTGTGAGACATCGCGACCAACGATTGGGAGCATTACAGAAGACGCTGCTATGGACTTGAGACTCTCGATGTCCCATGGCCGCTGCATCAGGGAGCGGATCAATGTGCTTTTGCCCGCCCGGGTGTCGCCGATGAAGGATGCAAGCTGTGCGTAGCACTCTGATTGGCAGGATAGCTCGCGTCGATGTTGAACGGCCAGCTGCTTGAGACGGGGATACTCCTCAAGCCCAAGTTTTCCATCCTGCTGGCGGTCAACGGAAAACCAGAGGGTGAATAGGTCTTGCTTGTGGTGTTGCATCCACTGCTCCTCTGTCCAAGAAGGATCTATTGCATCCTTGAATAGCTTGCTAGTTTCATTTGAAATTCAGAATTAGAAACATGGGTCGGAGAGGACTGAAGACGGAATGAGGAGGACAAAAAGAACAAAAGAAAAAAAAATCAGGAGAGATTGCAGAGAGAACCGTGTGTCCTTACTATTGCTCATATGGGATAACCGGATGACGAGGGTCCTTTCGACGGTGCAACGGCAATCCGGCCCAACACTCGGTGCAGAGAACCTGCCGGCATTTACCGCAGTATTTCTCACCGTCATTTTCACAGCCCTCACAAAGGACCCGGTCAGGATCAATCGTAGACGATGCATCGTCCGTCGTTTCCGACCGAGGCGGGTGGTCCTCGTTGTTATCGGAGCTGCTAGGCGGTTGGGCTTCTTGTCCGTCCGCCGGTGGACGCGGAGGAGACTCGGCGTTCTCTTCCGACATGGGCAACCTCGTTGGTGTTTGAAAGTGCACTATCGTGCTGTTTCTCAAGCAAGGAATTCAATTTAATTCAAAATAATATGCAACGAGCAATAGTCTAGGGGGCTTTTTTCGTCTCTCTTTTCTTTTTGTTCTTTTTCTTTCGATCTTTTCGGGGCTCCAGCGGTCGATTTTAGTTGGATCTCTTCTCGGCACCATAGGGCAGCAATTATTACGTATACCTAAAAACCCAACCTTGTCTCACCGCTTCAGAGGGAGTCGCCTCAAGATGAGGACTGCCCAACAATCTTTGACTGTTTTCAGTGGTTTTGGGTTTACACAGGGCGAGTTGCCTGTTCCCCACTTGGCATTTTACGTGGTGAGAGGTTACTCGCTCGAACGATTTGGCACACGACCATGTTAGGCTCCAGGCACCGAGTGGCCAACTGTCGGGCGGTAGAGACTCTCAGTTGGATCAGTATGTACACTACACACTCCTGGTATGTGGCATTGCATTCCTAGTGCGCTTCTCTCGAGCCTGACTGTTTTGGAATCGCGTCGCGTTCGATTCGCGTTGGAGAGCCCTACTTTCTTCTAAACACGCTTTTAAGCCGCTTTCGCCGAGAAGGAAAGCCGCGATGTCAATCTGGGACTTCTGTCATCGAAAATGCGTTTATGATCTCATTCCGTCTATGGCTTGTTCTATCTTCTGGTCTGGTGCGACCTTGTTGTTTCCTTGCTTCTCCTGGTGCAATTACCCAAAGTATTAGTCGCCTCCCTAACTACGACAGAAGGGTGAATCAGCCCAGGGTTCTCGAAGGAGACCCCTTTCCAAAAGCAGCTCGAGCCCCTTGTGTGGTTCCGGGCTCTCTTACAATTGTCAGCTGAAGTTACCAGCGGATCTTTGTGCTTGGCCGTGAACAGGTGGAGGACGACGACGACCAGCCAAACGAGAACAAATCTACAGATCTGGCACATTTGCCATTCAGCAATAGGATGGGCTGTCCTATTACTAAGTTCACGTTTCGTCTTAAATTCCTGGAAATTCAATACAACAAGTTTCCTCCATTCTAGTCTCTCCCCATGAATTCCCGAAGGCTGCTACGAACGTAAATCGCCGACAGGCCGCTTCATGCTACGTTTTCGCGAGGCTCAATCTAATCAATCTTATCCCTTAGATGAGCCCACACTACGTACATGTCCTGATTACTCACTAGTGTTTCTTTCTTGCCAACCCCAGCATATCCAAACATTTGACTGAGGCTACTCTTTGCGGATCATGGGGCGAGGACAGCATCTAGATACGGAAGAGCGAACGCGCGATACAATCTCGGCCCTCGACCGATGGGTGGCTCCTGACCTAGGTTTTACTAGACTAGGAGTCGAGCTGCCAGGGCAGAAACAACTCTTCGCATTTGGGAAGATGATATAACGATATAACCTGGAAATATCATAATGGAGGGTCGGGTTTCGGCTAGGATCTTGGCCCGGGTCTTGGCTCAAGACTTGAGCAATTATGAGGGGGTTAAATCAGCAGATATCTCAAATTCTTAGCCCCCAGACCCCCGTTGACAAATTTAGGGATGCTAAAAGTCGAATACCCAGCAAAATAGCACTCTTTGTTCTGATGCCTCTCCGATAATTTGTTTGCAGAAAAATGGGAAAGGAGGGTAGCCGGCTGATTCTTGCCGACTCCACACTCGGTATCACATCAATTGTCTCACCAGGTCTGGGATATAAACACAGAGGGTGTCGAGACTAGGATCCGGGGTGCGGCTCACTTGGAAAGAGTGTTAAACACTAGGAACTTTCTGGGAGACCGCGTGCGAGTAATATCGGCCAGGTTGAATGCCGCCGAACATTAGATTTGATGGCAATACCTGGTCCTTTGACAGCTGCATGGTCCCCGGTGGCAACCTGCTCCGCGGAGCAGTCACCTCTCTCCCTACATATCCGCAAAGACTCTGTCGTCATGCCACTCTACCGTTGGTATCGATGATCTACCATAATTATAAAATCGACAAGACATAGTGGTGGGTAGTCTGCAGCAAGCGGGATGGTGGCCAGTGCCCGCGTGCATCTCTCTCCCGTGGCTTCGGTCGAAGTCGAGGAGGCAACATACTAGTTTCGATATTGATAATGGCGGAGCCATGCATCAGAGTGGCGAGATCATGAATTCGAGCTCAATCTTTAAGAATTTAGGAGATCGGGGCCATGGGGGAAGAGTATTCGGACTTTCAACACATAGAAGAATCCCTGATTCAAGCGCCTGGGAAGTGGATTATCCTCAAACCATCCATCCACAACATTTCCCATCCCTCCACAAATTTTCTTTAGGATAAGATAGGAATCAGCGGGTAAAATGCTTGGCACCGCCTCGGTCGCTAGAATCCGTGTGTTTCTCGGATCCGCAAACGTCTGCGATCGCCGGAGGACTTCCCCGGATTAAGGTAATCCAATCTACGCCATGGCAAGGCCGGCCACACTTGACAACGTAGGCAGCATGGGAAACAAACTCATGGGTTTATGAAGGAGGTAAATACGCCTTGATCTAACCCTCCTGGTTCTTCATCACGGGTCCACGACTTCCGTACCCCCGTCGCCCGGCCCTGGGCTGAGAATTCAGGGCGGAAGATTAATTCAAAGGGCCTGGACCGCTGTGGTCGGCTGGTCTCGGATGTAGAGTGAGCGTCATCTTTGGATGCGGCCTCGGTAGGTAAAGAACATACTTGAAGTGAGCCACTAGTGGGCGTTGGAAAAAGGATTACCATGGTGGCGATTCACTATTTTCTTTCGTCCCTTTCCCCAATTTCAAGAAGCTGTCAAAATTTCCCATCGCGACATCCGAAACACTCCCATGGAGATTAAGGTTAATATCCAAAGGACTGGTGACAGCTATCCTAATATCACCCATATCTGGCTCGCAATTTATAATGCCAGCCACGCGTCTGGTCCGCCCCAAGTCTTCCATGATCCATCCCACCTTGACTACCTTTTCTCTCTCCCTTCTCTGGTCCATCTCGGCTGTTCGGAAACATCACTGTAGGCCCATGCAGGTGTGATTTTGGGATAAAGTGTGCGACCACTGGCCGCGTAAGCTAAGAGCAATTCAGCCGGGAAACGGGGAGGCACTTGGGGTCTTATTTATTATTAACTTCTTTAGATCGACGACGAGAGTCTCGCTTTTTACCAGTCGAAGGTGTTAGGCTCTTGCGTCGTCCCCAATTTACCCCGCAAACCAATATATTTGATTTGGATTTTTTTTCCTCTCTCTCCTTTATCCTCTGTCTTCTCTCTATGCTCTCCTCCATAGATCTATTGTGCTGTGGCGTTTCCCTAGCAAAAGAACGCGGTTCTGAACACCCAGGCCTAGATCTTGGTGAGACGGAACGAACCAAACGAGCGGTTTCATTTGACAGGTCGCCAATGTCTTACAGCCTGGAAGCACAGGCGATATCTGCAATACTAACCTCAACAAACTGTGTCCTAACACATTGTTTAATTCCGCCTATTCTCTCCGGCCTACACGCAGTACGTACTGTATGACGCCAGGAAATACGGACCCTTGCCCGGCCGTTGTTTCCGCATGCTCTTTAGACACAAGATGAGAAAGAAAAAAAGCTACAATTGATTGGCTATTCTCTGCCATACACCCTTGCCCTTGGGAAACGGGAGGATGGGGACTTGATAATCACTAAGTAGCTACTACCTACCAAGAAGCACCTGGGCAGCCCGCGGAGGGACGTCACCAAAAAATTGAACCTGTCTCTAAAGTTTTTGACAGCCTGTATTAATTTCGGACCCTTGTAGCTTTCCGGTCTAGAGCCCGTTTTATAAAAGGAACACCGCATCCCTATTTTAACCTTTTGATTCTCTCATACCTTGGAATCGAAGAGGCAGTGCATTTCCTCAGTCCTCTCAGAGTGTTCTTTTCCCTCACGAAAGGCTCAACAACTTCTATCCTACAGCCTACAGCCTACAGGACACAAAGGGAAACGAGTAGGCAATGCGTCTTGTCAAGGCCATCGCCTCGGCGGCGCTGGCGGGCGTCGTTGCGGCCGACGCCGTCAACGATTTGGAGACTAAGGGTCGTCCAGCTCTCGAAGCCGCGATGGAGAAGTCGACGACGTGTAGTAAGGACAAGCTGAAGGTCCGAAGAGAATGGTATGTTTAATCTACAGATACAAGCGGGACCAATACAGATCGGGAATCCATCAACTCCATGTTATTGCCCTGGCGAGGTACAAGTGCGGGGCTGTATTCATTAACGATCATCCTAGGGGCGACATTTCCAAAGAAGAACGCAAGGCTTACATCGACGGCGTTCTCTGCCTTCTGGACACCCCCTCTAAGCTCGATCCCGAGCTCTTCCCTGGCGCCAAGAACCGCTACGATGACTTCGTCGTGGTTCACATGAACCAAACCCTGTCCATCCACGGAACAGTACGTCCCTCTATCTCGACAACCTATCCTGTGCTCTCTCCATTTCGTACCCACTTGGTTTCTAATGTTGTTGTTAGGGTAACTTCCTCGTGTGGCACCGCTACTATGTCTGGGCGTGGGAGAACGTCATGAGGACTGAATGCGGCTACAACGGAACGCAGCCGGTAAGCCAACACATTTTCCCTCGTCTACCGTGTTACTCTCTAACATACTTGCAGTACTGGGACTACGGTCGTTGGGCCGAGGATCCTCTTGCCTCCCCCATTTTCGATGGCAGCGACACCTCACTCGGCGGAAACGGTGTACCTGTGGCCAGGAAGCGATATACTCGTCTTGACAGACATAGGCGTCAGATGGATATGCCCGGAATGCCCGGCGGTGGTGCTGGAGGCGGGTTCGGAGGTGGCTTCGGCGGCGGCGGAGGTTTCGGTGGTGGTGGTGGTTTTAGCTTTGGTGGTGGCGGTAACGGTGGTGGCTGCATCGACTCTGGTCCTTTCAAGGAGTAAGTTCCCCAGCCCACCCCTGCACGAGGAAGGAGACGATCCCGGCGCTCACACTCTGCCTGTAGTATGGTCGTTACTCTAGGCCCGATGTCTCCCGTGGTCCAGCCGGCTCCCGCACGCAACCCCCAAGCCAACGGCTACGGAAGCAACCCTCGCTGCCTTCGTCGCGATATCACCAACACCCTGGCCATGAACTTCGGCAAGACCGAAGATATCGTCAAAAGCATCACAAACTACGACAAGATTCTAGCCTTCCAGAACTTTATGCAGGGCGGCTCTGGCGTCCACGGTGTCGGCCATTTCACCGTGGCTGGGGACCCCGGCGGTGACTTCTACATCTCGCCCAACGAGCCCTCGTTCTGGCTCCACCATGCAATGATCGATCGTATCTGGACGATTTGGCAATCTCAAGACTACGAGGCGAGGAGGATGGCTATGGAGGGTGGCACGAGCATGATGGGCGGTGGTAGGGCGCAGACCCTTGATGACCCTGTTGACTTGGGCGTCGTCGCGGATGTCGTATACCCCATCAGGGATCTCCTTAGCTCTGTTGATGGGCCCGGCCCTTTCTGCTATGTATACGAGTAAATGACGCTCGCTTTTCTTTTCTTTTCACCTCACTAAGCTCTTTTTCTAGACTGTGTGGGCATGCTAGCTCGCTGGACAATACGATTCATCAAAGTGTGGTTAAGCTTCTACGATTCAATTCCAATCATTCACGTAGCAAGTCTCATTATCGGGTCTCAAAATCAAGATAATTCTTAATATTTTTCGCTCCCAGGAAAAAGCGACATAGATGCCGCAGTCAACGACTTGATCTTAGTAAGATATCGTTCAGCATGGGTAGTTGCAATTAAATCACATTCCTGAAGCGTCCTATCTAAGGGTGGGTCTGGGTTCGGGATTCAGCCGGAGTATATTGCTACTATATTCTCCTCTCCCACTTGGGAGAATACCCCAGCCTCTGGGCTAAGCGAGAAGATGACAGCACGCTTCTCTTCGCAGAAGCCGAACGTCAAAGGGTGAGTTGCCGCGTCAGTGGCCTTTCCTGACACGTGGTGCCGGCTCAGTTGCCGAGCTAGTAGCTAAAATCAACATCAATAGTTGAATACCGGGTTATCCGTAGTCTTGGGCTGGCAATTGCACATATATTTAGTTGAACTTGCTTTTGCTGAATATATCGATTAAGCAACCTTATCGTGACAGAAGTCTATATTTGGTGGAGCTTGGTTTGCCAACTTTTCATCTTGGGAAATCAATGGCTAGAATTCCTCCTGCTTTTTGTAGAGCTTTTCTTCCTTCGTCTCAAGGCGCTAAAGCAACCTTCATCATTGTCATTAAAGCAAAAGGGTGGTTGTCTTGAAACCGGCATGCATTTCCTAGTTTTTGTGCAACTGTTAGTTCACATAATACCCCGGCACATGGCTGGTATCCAGAGTGAATAGTATGTCGAATCTCCGAGGGGGCACGCGAGACCCTGAAGCCTTTTGCACAATTTCCGGCATTGGTTCTGACCCTAAAGGGCTAAACTGTCGACGAGAGCGTCGATGAAACATGCAACTATCACGCATGTCGATTGATCAAGCTCCCGTTAATATCCACATCTACAAGGGCATCCCTAACTGACCCATCTATTAAGCTAATCACACAACTTTTTCATCTACTTATCCATACTTTCACATCTAAGTGCAACTCTGCATCTTGAGGCGGTCCTGGGGAGGTTGAGAGATCCGAGTCTGGCATGGTGGCTAGGAATAAATCGTCGTAATCTATCGCAGTCCTCAGTCTGCACCTCGGTATACTATAAATGGTGAATATGGTTGGAATGATTCCTAGACTGTTGCTGGATAATAATCAGAAGTATGCCTTCACCCATGACAGGTTGGACTTGAAAGACTTCCGAGATTGCTGTCTCTCCACACATACATTTCGAGGCTGACTAATAGTAAAATCTCCTTTGAGCTCGCCGGGAGGTGAGGAAGCATTCATTCTTGGATTATGTAGCCGAATAGGGAGGAAGCCGAGTGCCATTGATGAATTGGTTGTTTTGACCAACATCGCTTATACTTCCACAGGGGGGCGATGGCCCAAATCTACTTGTCCATTCATCAATCACTTATACTATTTAGAGATGTTCAGTATAATCGGTCACTTACCCTTCGCCTCGTGGATTGCGTTCTTCTTTAGCAGGTTAGCCGCTGCATGGAATGCGACCCTGAGATTTATTTGCTCTACACAACAATTCCGCGATTGCACCTCAACCCAACACCTCTACCCTCTCACATATGAACAACGAGACGCAAGGAAGAAGGAATTTATCGATTCTATTAAACAAGATGCCGTCTGCACTCTTGCATCCCGTCATAACAATGGGAAGTTATGTCGAGTTTTCCATCGCAGTAACGGCAGCTTCAATGTTTGCTTCTTCGTTGAGTTTCCTGATGATGGTGTGCGGTGGGTTGTGCGGATTCCAATCGGATCTGCCATCCATGACGTTTGGGCCAAGGTGCAGAGCGAGGTGGCCACCATGCGGTAAATCAACTATCAATTGTCGATACGCAATCTAATATTACAATAACTGACGTGTCGTGTCTAGTTACATTCAAAACAAGACTACGATCCCTATACCCAGTGTTTACGGGTTCGGCCGGGGCGAGGCCTTGACTGAAGATCCATCCACGACACAGGCATACATTATAATGGACTACGTGCCTGGCCAGTCGCTTGACGTGCAGTCTTTGGTAGCAGATACCCGGGAACGACGCGACTTTTTCTATTCGCAACTTATCGATATCCTCGCTCAGATGCGCCAGCTTGAATTTTCCTCTGCAGGGTCCTTGATGCCAGATCCAAGTGGGGGTGGTGATCCCATAATGGGTCCCTTTTCCTCCATACACATTAACGAGATGCAGGTCCAAGGATGCCAGCTTGTTGCTCCCCAGGCCGCGCTCACCACCGCGCCACCGACTTTATCCTTCACCAGTTGCGTGTGATGACAGAAGCATACCAGTTGCCCATGAGCGAGCATTCCCTGAAAACGGCCCAGCTGGAGGGCTTTGCGCTCGAGCATTTGAAGAAAGAACTCGCCGAGTTCATTGACCCCCGTTGGGCGAATGGGCCATTTGTCCTATCTCACCTAGACTTGAGGTGGCCTAATATCATCGTGGACGAAGATTTAAACATCCTTGCCATCATCGATTGGGAGTGGACAGGCTCTATCCCCCGACAACTTTTTACGCCACCTTCTTGGATCGCAGGCCGCGAACCGCCGTTTGTAACTGGGGACGAGTATCGCGCTGAGTTTGCTCATTTCCGCAGGATTCTCCTAACTAAAGCTGACACGTGCGACGCCTGTCGTCAGCTTTCAGAAGAATGGGACCTCGATCTGCTGAACCATGTAGCGCTTCCCATTGCCGAGCTGCTACGTCACCATTCTCAGCTGATTGCCATCTTTTATCGAGCCTTGTATCCCAGGTTATTCGCGGCACCGAAGCAAGAAGTTGTCCCTCGGTTTTGCGAAGATGATGAGAATAGAGAACTCGCACGAGAAATCAATCGGAGAGTGGAACGCTCAGACAAGTACACACAGTATCTCAAGGATAATGGATTATTTGCGCCTGACAAAGAGGCAAGGGCAGCGCGCGAGTTGGCTGAAAGGATGAGAAAACTCGAAGAACAGTTAAAGGCACTGCAACAAGGCTCAAATCCCTCCTAATGGAGAACCGAATTCCACGTCTGCGTCAAGCCCCCTGCTCGTAGCTTTCCAGGGCACGTTTCTCAGCTCGTAGCCGGTCGAGACTTCTTTCCCTCGCCCCGATAGCTTTCTCGAAGTCTCCTTCGGTGTTCACTTCACTTGCGAACTAGGTAATTTGTACTTCAGTTCTGAGTCCTATCATTCACCATTCACATGCTGTTTTTCAGATTCCTTAGGCTTTGTCCGGTATCTCAGAACCGGTATGGGCTTGATGCTACTGGTGGCTGCTTGTAGAGCTATATGATCAAGAGTGAAGACGTCCGCGCATCCCGAGAGCAGGCCTCGTACCTCATCTACACAGAGGATGATGAAGTCTTTACTTTCAATTGAAGTATGGGTTGGAATGATCTATATATGCAGATATGTACATGCGACCATCAATACCACAGTTGAGAAGTTCATCGCCAAGCGATGCTGGACTTCTGAGAGGAAGAAGAAAACGGTCTCATTCATAAGCTATCAGCCTGGGTGCGTTCGGTCGATGGTGGCATGAAGTTGTATTACAGGTACCTGTGTCGTGATCGAGCGATGTTCTGGGCGAACTGCGGGTGTCTTATTGACAGCTGTGTCTGTGACCAGGCTGTGGCGTCCACAAACCGGTCCTTAATCCTAGTCCTGCATTTCAGCTCCTGCAGCCATGGCAATATAATGACAGGCATCTTGCTCTTTACAGCGCCAAGACTTCACACCCCTGGCCGTCCACCCACTGTCTCCAGCAAACGAGCACCTGTCTCTTGCCGCCAGCCTTCGCCTCCCGCCCAAGAAGCTTTGCCAAGAACGAGGAACCGCCGCGATAGATTCTGGCCCGCGCAGTCACATCGAGTCCCCGCGCCATCTTTTTCCATTGACGATTTAGGCACGCGGGCGCAGTGAGTCCATCCTGAGTCACGGTCTTAAATCGCCCGTGCCACCTGGTTTAAGACTCAGCTCGAGGTTCCGCGCCTTTGCCATTCTCCTCTGTCCTCGCGACGAATACCCCAACATCCATGATCTTCTCAATTTTCACCCTTTAATCATGTTTCGAAGTATACTAGCGATAGCTCTCTTTTTGCTGCCGATTACCACACTCGGAGCTACTAAGGAAGCAACGGCATTGAGGGATTTAATATCATCTTCCGCAGGTTTTAACGACCTCAGCGATTGCGGACGGTGCTACATCGTGAACGACAGGTGCGGAGTTGTAGACCTGGTCACCCATTCTGGATGCGAGACCGTTTCCTGTCTTTGCTCTTCCGCGGGGAGGGAGGACTACCTTCACTTCCTCAGGGAGGGGGCAGATCGTTACTGCGGCCTTCGGAAGGACGATGTGACGCCACCCCTTGTTCTTGACTTCTTCAACCAGTTCTGTGACTCACAGCCCGCTTCGGCAGCGAACGTGCGCATCCCTCTTCTCCCTCCAGTCAACCCTCGTTCTGCGACTAGACTAACGGGTTCCAGCAGACAAATGCGACTTCCAACAACAACGATTCTGCCGCCTCGTCATCTTCGGGCAAAGGCGGGCAGTCCGTCAACGGCGACAATAATGAAATCTCCAGCCCCGATAGCAACTTGGGAAACCAATGCGGGACGGGTGACAACAATACCGGGTCTATCGTCTGCTCTAGCGGAGGGGGCAGTGCCGGCCGTGGGAATGCCTTGGAAATCGGGCTCGGCCTCGGGCTGGGGATTCCCGCGGTGTTAATTGCGGCCCTCACTCTTTGTGCGTATGGGGCCCTGGAGTCCTGATCTCCTCCGCGAAAAAAAATTAGCTAACTGAGGTGACTGTTTAGAGGGATTAAGAAGCGCAAGACTGGCAAGACATTACTGCAGACGATGAAGGATTGGTTGTTCTGTGGACAGGCTCGGGAAAAAGAGCCTACTTCATGTTAATGTGTCGGTTGTGTATGTAAGAATAGAACCTGAAGATCCAACAGCCCTTTAACATAAAATCTAGGATGTGTTTCGGTTACTGATGATGCTGTCCGGGTGGTAATGATATGATGGTGTGTTATTATAGCGATGATATCTTTTCGAGGAGACCGGATTCTGGGCGAGGATGATAACGGATATTGGCCGTGGCAAGACGATATTAGCAGGGGAGATTGAGATCTTACGAGCTGGGAAAGGAGTCTGGAGCTATTATGTGTACTCTGCAAAGTCCGTCTACGAGAATGTCCGACGCATAGGACCATTCTTACTCGGAATGCTTCTAAACGATCATAACAAAACAAGCATGGGGAGAATGGCCCATGTCTCCCTCACGTTACTGCCTGCGCAGTCAAACAAGAGGGGCTTTGTGAACCACCAACGCGGCCTCGAAATGAGGTAGCTTACCATCATTCCTCCATTCCTCCATTGCAGCATCAGCCTCAGGATCCCTTAACTCACCCCAAAACCAGCTCCAATGGTCTGGGTATTGCCTATCCCCAAGTTCCGACACGGTATATCCCTTACGCAGGAAATACGCCGCTCGGAGCCACATGTTGATGAAATCAAGCTTGGAGAGCTTATCCGGGTCTGGCATTGTGTCAGATGACGCCATGCCACGATAACGAGGCTCACCGAAGTCCCAAGAGGTCCTGCCGATCCTCGCCAGCCTCTTACTAGCACGCAGCAACCTCAATAACCGCGTCGGGTCGAGGCGACCAAACTCGAAATCCGCCTGCTGGGCGAAGGCAGGGCTATGCACGTCGAGGACACGTACAGACCACTTGGGTTGCGGTTCGCCAGGTCGGGGAATGAGCCCGCTATCATCCCAGTCCATACGTTGGACTGCGATGAGGACTGTCTTCAGCTTGGGAAAAATCCTATCATCGGCGTAAGGGAAGAAGTCACGGTGTATGACAGCCGTCCTCTTGAGCGATGGTTGCACCACGACAGTCTCGGCAATCTTAGCAAAGGGCAGTATCGAGCACACAAACCGTAAATACATCGAACGCTCTTCCCGCTCCATGATGTTGACGTTGTCGAGGCGCGTCTCCCTTTGCCCGGCAGCCCACTTGCTTACAGTGTCCGACATGGCCCTTGGATTATAATTATAGACCATATTATTGTATCGGGCGTCAATACAGAGCACATCGACGCGAGGATTGAACCACGTCTGCTGCGGCGGTGGTCGGATGGTGGGGAGGTCGATAAATGCATGTTCGGGCAAATCGAGCGGCTGGGGGGCGTGGTAGGTGAGACAGCGGTACCGGGCCTTGGCGAACTCCCAGGCCTCACGACACGTCTGAACGATAACAGGTGGGCCGAGGGGCTGCACAACCAGATCCTCCCCATAGAATCGTAGAACGCGGCGGGGAAATGCGAGCTCGTAAACCCGGAAGCGGAGCTCTTTGGGGAGGCTTCCAAAGAGGGTGAAGGCTTCTGCCTCTTTCCCCGAGCGTGCCCGACTCGTCAGGCGACGAGAAGCCCTAGGACCGGAGGGAGTCTTCGTTTGGTGGCTCATCTTCTGAAGGGATGTGGCCTTGTAGGACTGATGTTTCTTTTCTGGTTCTCTATGTTTTTATCTTCTTTCTTTTTCGTGAGATCAATATTGACCACGGAGCAACAGCGTCTTGGCCTGTTCTTACACTATCACGTGACATATCCACGGTCTTATCTTGCCTTCTTGCTCTGATTCCCATCAGCGCGGGACAATTTGCTGTTTCTCATCCTCAGCTTCGACTTACTCCGTACAATCTCCCGTAAACCTGTTTATTATGGAGACCGAATACCTCAAATATTAAATAGCCAAGATCAATGGGACTCACCACGTAAGATGATCACTTGCGGCCAGTGGTTCAGTGTTGATGCGTTGGGAACATGACTCCACTGAGAATGTCTGTCAGTGTCATTCCAGCTCCCCATTTCCGTACCAATTTTGCCATTCCCCTAACTGAACGGAGATTGTCTCGTAAAATCTCTTCACCACTCGAACCTTTCTTGCCGTTCTATCCTCGTATAATCCAAGAGATCAAGCGGGCTCTTGGGGCGTTTTCACTTGACGGCGTAGAAGCATATAAATTATCACATACTAGTACATCTGTACTTCTGCAGGTTCGAACCCACTTAACTCACCCACCGTGTTATACTAAGTTTGAGGACCAATAGTACCTATGTATAGAGAGAAGAGACATCGAGGGTATTACCTGTACTGAGAGAACAGCAGGATAATGCCACGGCAACGTAGAGGGCAAAAACAATAAATCAGACTCGTGCCATGTCCACCATAACGAGCTGGAGGGAGAGGTATATCTGGCGATCTAGCCAGAAGACGTCTACATACACGGAAGAGAGAAGATGTACCAGTCTTTGACAATATCCATAAGAGCGACAACTACTCGCGCGTATAGAGGAAGGATCGAATATCAGGATTCAGGGGAGACTTCCCGAAATGCATCCATGATCTCCATCTTGAGAGACTGCACAACAACGTCATCTACAAGATCGACGCAATACTCCAGCTCACAATGAGTATCCTCATCACCCTCGTTAAACTCGACCAACAGTGGAAATTTCGCGCCCTGTGCTCTTTTGGGAAACTCCTCGACAGTCACACCGGGTAGCTCAAGATATTTAGTCGCTAGGTCATCTCGTCGGTTGTACACGACGATGACATCGAAAAGCGACGTGGAGTTGGCGATCTGAAGAATATCTCGATATGGAATGGCATGTGATAGCGCATCTCTCAGCTCTGATTTTATATTATTCATTCGCTCTTCCATACTCGAGTCGGTTGTTGAGCTTGAAACCCCGATGGGGAGACGATCAAGGAAGACGCCCAGCATTTCCTCCGTTCCAGGCTCGGTCCTGTCAAAGTAAGGAACACCTAGAACCAAATCTCCAATTTCCAGGACCTTTTGTACAGCCACAGAGACAATGGAGAGGTATAGCTCAAGGGATCCACGGAATTTACCCCTGTGATGAAGGGAAAATATGTCCGTCCTTCCATTCCCGGACATGCAGCCCGGTTTTAGACCTGTAAGCGGATTGGTGGGAAGGTCGTTGAACTTGGATGCCCAGTAGGCATGCGCGGCGTCGGGATACGTAGAACTGCGCTGATTTGAGGGGTGTTTCGAAGCTTGCCAGGCCGCCCACTCCTTGTATCCCAGGCTAGTCGCTTCCTTGGGCGTAGGGACAGAGCCGCCGGAGACGAGTCGTTGATACTGCTCGCTGACTTGTTTGAAGAGAGTTTGGATCGTAATTTTGTCGGTTATGATATGATGCTGGATGAAAAGAAGGATTGTGCTTGTTGAACCCTCCAGCATACAAATTCTGGTGAGTTGGTCTCGCGAGAGATCGAATGGTTGGTCAACATACTCTCTTATGACCTCCTTGTTATTGATACTTTGCAGTCGCGAGACCGAGAAAGATGATTCACACCAGGTCCGTTTGAGTTTTCCATCACAAAGGACATAGTTTGAGCCAAAAATCTCATTTTCCCGGACTGTGTAAACAAGAGCGTCGCAGAGTCGATCAACGTCCACCTTTCCATGAAGAGATACCTCATATGCAACATTGAAGGTGGATGGGGATTGAGACTTGGAATGAAGGGTGTAGAATTCCGCTTCGAGAGGGGAAACCACTCCTTTTGCTGCTGTAGAGGATTTGCAATGTTGAATAAAGGAAGTGGCAACGGTATCAAGCTTGGCTTCATCTTGTTTTGCGAGATAGGCCTCTATCGCCGCTGCCAAGTCCCTCAACACGGTGTTGGTGATGACTATAGCCAAAGGAACCCGCTTCCCAAATATAACAGATATTCTTTGTGCGGTCGTTATTTGTCTCAAGGAGTTTCCTCCGAGGCTATGAAAGTCATGGTTGGGTCCGATCTGAAGGCTAGTATCAAGTTGAAGGACAGCCCTCCATACTTCGGCAATTGTGCTTTCCAGCGCAGAGAGAGGCTCAACATCCGCAGTGCCCGACACTTCCAAGGCCTTTTCTTGGAGGGCCTTTCGATTGATCTTTTGATTGGGCGTGAGCGGGAAGGAGTTGAGAGGAATGATGGCAGATGGCTGAGCATACGCAGGGAGCTTGGTCCGGAGAGCCTCCTGGATACTGTCGATGTTTACACCAACGGGAGAGACAAAGGCAACGATGTTGTCCTTCGCGACAACAGCCACCGCGTGACGCACAGCTTTATCTGCGGCCTGAATTGCGTTTTCAACTTCTTCGAGTTCGATCCGATAACCGCGGACTTTCACCTGATTGTCCACCCGACCAAGGAACTGTATCTCCATACTCTCAGTCCAGGCACCAAGATCGCCAGTTCTGTACATTCGATGTCCCGGAGCAAATACGTCATCAAGGAATCGCGTCTTCGAGATCTCTGCCATCCCCGATCCGAAGTACCCCTCTGCGACCTGAGGCCCGGAGAGATAGATTTCCCCAACAACACCGACCGGTGCTGGATTACCCCTGGCGTCTAGAACATAGGCTCGAACGCGAGGAATTGACTTTCCTATTGTCACTTTCTCCCCTGGCACCAGAGTCTTGAAAAGACATGCAATCGTGCACTCACAAGGCCCGTACGCATTGTATACGATGCGGCCGGGAGACCACCTATCAGCTAGGGCTTGAGGAACCGCCTCGCCGATTAAGTAGATGGAATCCAGGTTTTCGTAATCCTCGGGAGACAGAACTGACAGGTGGGATGGTGTGATCATTGTTGCGTTGACCCTAGTGAGATGGACGTACGGGTCAGCCGGATCTTTGAGCACCAAAGTAGCTCCATAACATAGAGTCCCGAAGATCTCGGCGATGTTAACATCGAAGCCGCCTGAAAAGATCTGGGCGTGTCGTCTTCCGGGTCCGGCGTGCAGTCTTGCTGGTTCGTAGGAAAGGTGTGACAGCGTGGCGCCATGGCTAATTTTGACGCCCTTGGGAGTTCCAGTCGATCCAGATGTGAAGATGACGTACGCCAAATCTTGTGGCCCGCAGAGAGTTGGTAGTGCCTTCGATCCAGAAGGCGACATATTTTCGAGGAACAAATCAAGGGCAAGTTTCGGGCAGTCAATGAGTGCCACCAGGTCGTCGCTCTTGTCAGGCACTAGGCAGAGTGTTGTGGCAGACGATTCGACCATTATTTTCATACGCTCCGCAGGCAGCTTTGTATCAAGAGGCAGATATACGGCAGAGGCCTTAATGGCGGCAAGTACGCCGATCAGCCAATTCAAGCTTCCGTCTGCCAAAACCGCAACGGTATCGCCTGGCCTGGTCGTTTGGCATATGTGACCAGCAACGTGGTTTGTGAGGCCGTCCAGCTCCTTGTATGTTAGCGACATTGTCGGAGATTCCACCGCTACCAAACTCGGCCACTTCTTTGCCGCCTCCTCAAACGCATCCTTCAAACTCGCTGGTCCTGCATAGCATTCGAACAACGTTGGAGAGGATAGAGCCAAGCGGGTGAACTCCACAGGTTCTAGCATCCGTTGAAAGACATCGCGAATGTGAGAAATTCTCGGGTCTATGACTGCGAGGCAAATATTTCTGAAGTGCTTCGTCAGACGTCGGATAGATTCGCATCGATAGACCGACAAGTCGAACAAGATTCGGAATGTGACCCTGCCTTCTCGAGTCTCAACAAAGCACGTCAATTTGAACTCTGGACAATCTCGCCGTTGAAAAGTCCAGGAGGTAAGGTCATTGTCTCCGCCCCTAGGCTGTCCGGACAGCTCTGGCAAATAGTCCTCGAGGAACACGACAGTGTCGAAGATTTTTGAGTGGCTACCAGGGGCGATTTCCTGAAGAGCGTCGACAGCAAGCCATTGCTCCTGCCCAACCTCCAGTAGGGTGGACTGGACATTCGCAAGAAGGTCCGCTTTCGTCTCCAAACCACCTAGACCAACAGAGAAAGGACATGTATTGATCATAGGTCCTACAATTTTCTCGATTTGTGGAACGGCCAAGTGACGTCCTGAGAAAACAGCACCGAAAACCACATCTTCTTTGCCAGTATACGCAGATAGGAGCAAAGTCCAGGCAGAGTACAAGATGACCGGAACTGTGACACCTAGTGCGCGAGAGCACACTTCAAAGTCGCTCTGGAAAATTTGCGTATCCAGGACGTGTTCACTAAAGGTCTTTGAAGGAGGCGGCTCGTCTGGCCCTAAAATCCTGAGTGGAGTGCCATCCAAAACGCCATCCATCTTGGCAGACCAAAATGAGACGCTCTGTTCGAGAGAGCGCTCGAGGTGAGATCGAACCTTCATCGAATACTGGCAAAACTGCGGCGGGGTTTGCAGTGTGTTTCCCTGGAGATGTGATCTGACCTCGTTGACGATCGTGGCCATGGACCAACCGTCGATTCGACTGTGGTGAACAAGCCAGAGAAGGGTGGACTCCTTATCCGCAGATTTGAGAAGGTGAAAAGAATTAAGCGGATGGAAGGTGTCAGTGGCATCGGGTTGCCTTCCGGCTGATTCAAGGAGAAGAGCACACATCTGGTCGACCCTGGCCGTCAGATTTCCGGCAAGCACAGACTCCTCCGTCCACTCCTGATGATACTCAGGATCAATTGCAAGCTGCTGGTTAAGAAGGTCAAAGGATGATCGGAAAATGGAGTGTCGCTCCAAGACCTTTTTCCAGGCGTTCTGGAGCTGGAGAGAATCGGCAGTTTCAGCATCGATCTGGAGGTCGACGATGATAATCATGTATCCTGCTGGTAATTCACCGATCGTTGATCTCACCATGCCAACTTGGGTCGCCGTCATGGGGTAAACAGGCTGCTTGTACTCGTCACTCAAATCATCGTGGCCGTTTGTGTCCTTGGAAATCCTTTCCGCGGGAAGCATAGGTTCGACACTTTCTGCAAAGGTTTCAATCGTCGGACAAAGAAATAAGTTCGAGAAATGAGCTGAGACCTGGTGGTACGTTTGCAAATGCGAAATGACCTTGATACCGAGGATAGAGTTGCCTCCCAGAGCACGAAAGGGCAACGACTCGTTGATCGCAGAACACGGAACGCCCAAAATCTCCGCCAACGCCTCCACGACAATTCCCAGCTTTGAATTGCAATCAGACTCGTGGCCCCCACCCTTCGCCATTTCGCCAACTAGAATCTCCTTCAACACCCGCACATCAATTTTGCCGTTTGCAGTATACGGCAACTTGTCCATTGCGCGGACATCATCTGGTACGAGGAAGTGGTCTTTTTCGAGCAGAAGCTGTTGACGAAGCTCATCGAGGCCCGGGACAACGGGGGCAACAAAGGCGTACAGTCGCTGATGATGCATGAATGCCGTGGCAGACTGTACACCGGCAAGAGAGTAGAGTATTGGGACAACGTCGGATTCGAGGTTGATCAGGAAACCTCGATTCTTGACAACGCTGTCCTTTCGCCCCAAGAAAATGACACTGGATTCGAAGCGCCGACCGAGATCGGATGTGCAGTATAGTCGTTTACCTCGCCAAGATATAAACTTTTCAGCTGTCAAGGCGTCATTTTTGTAATATCCAAGAGCCAAACCGGGGCCTGAAAGACAAATTTCGCCTTCGTCATCTTCCTCCATTTCCTCATTTAAGATAAATATTTCGCAATCATTTATCGGCTGGCCAATGGTAATAGTTTGACCTGGTTTCAGCTCTGTCATGGTTGCTGCAATGGTCGCCTCTGTTGGTCCGTAGGCGTTGAAAAGTCTTCGATCATTGGATGACCACTTCGTTATAAGCTCCGGACTTGGTGCTTCTCCTCCGAGGAAGATCTTCTTGATGTTCAAGTACTGGTCTGGACTTTGAAGCGTGCTTAAGAGGGTTGGTGAAGTTGGTAGGATGGAGCAGCTCTGGGCATCCTGTATGAATTTGGAGGGTTCGGACAGGATAAGTTGGCCGCCGGCACATATCGTGCTAAAGAGAACGCCATAGAATGCTTCATGCTCGGACGGGTCCATTGTTAGCAGCTTGACATCTCGCACACGCGGTTTAGAGGCTTGGATCGTGGCTGTACGCACCATCAAAAGCGACTGAGAATAGAAGTAATACTCGGTCGGACGGCCGGACGTCCATATTAAACGGATTTGCATGACCGCCTTGCTTGACGTAGTGAAGGAGACTATTTTGTGATATTACGACCCCTTTTGGTCGTCCAGTGGTCCCGGACGTGAATATTAGATATGCTAGGCTATTCGTATCCACCTCCACGGGGTGTGGCAGAGTTTCGAGAGGCGTTGAGATAGAATCGAAAGCTTGCTGGATCTGATCCGCGTATATTGCGTTTTGGATATCGGAGTGGCCCGAAGTTGTCACGATAACACACTTATGGTCAACTGTGTCAAGGACATACTTCACTCTCTCCGAGCCCCACGTGTCATCTTCCATGGGTACCCATGCAGCACCCAGACTCAAAACGGCGAAAACACATGCCACCATCTCCAGCCCTCGGGTGGATAATATGGGAACCACATCCCCTGCTCCAATGCCTCGACTTCCCAGAAGGGAAGCGATTCGCAGTGATGCCACATGAAGATCGGAATACGAGAGAGTTCGGTCTCCGTGGCAGACAGCTGTCGAGTCTGGGCGATGTAGGACATGTTGGAGGAACAGATGATACACAGATGATGCCATGGGTACAGTAGAAACGGCCATGCTGTTTCCGCAAGATAGGGATACCGGGATTCACACGTAGGATGATAGTTGCGTAAAAATCAAGTGGCGGAAATGCACATATAGAAGATGCACCCAAGGATAATCTCTTCAGCTTCAAATGCAACCCTAGGGGCGATCGGCGACAACGATTGGAGTGGGAAGTCTTTCATGAACTGGCAGAAGCGCCTTTTCCCGCTCATGTGGCGGTCCCTGATAGCGAACAGTATCGCATCGGAGTCGGGATATAACCCTCGGAGAATAAACGAGTCAAGGCAGACTCTTTTGGGAAAAGTCTACAGCACTGTTCGCTACGACTGATACCTCCTTCTATCTTCTAGGCGATAATATCATGTGAGAGCCATCCATGCGAATTCTTCACGGGCATGAGCTGGTTATTGAAGGGGCTAGCTCTCCTGCCTAATGATCAATGGCTGGGTACTAGCACAGAGCACAGCTTAAATTCCATGGCTTTATTTCATTCAAACGGCTTAAAGTATGATACGGTGTTATATGTACATCTAAATGCTCCATTGTTATTTAGGCGTTCTCCATCAGGGAAAGAGTGGTTTCTGGCCGAGTTGCTCTGCTATAATCTGAGAAGCAGCTCCGGTGCCCGCTAATGTTCCTGTAAAGATAGCGTTTGGCACGCTCTTGAGCATTGCCGAATTGTCGCCAACGGCAAAAACTCCAGGGACGCTCGTCTGACAGAATGGAGTGTTGACCTTAATGTCCCCATTGGGGTTTCTCTCTATTCCGAGCTGCTCCACGAACGGCCCTCGGACTTTAGTCTGCGGAGCGTGGGCCAGGAATCCCTCTCGAACTTGGGTCCCATCTTCGAAGTGAATCACGATCCCGGAATTATCCGTTCCCATGGCGAATTTTTGAATACGCCGCGTGTCGATCTTCATCGCAGTCGTGCCCGCGAAAGAAGCTGTCAGCCCCTCAACCTTATCCTCCGAGCCATTTGTGTAAAACGTCACGGCCTTCGTGAGGGCGAGGACTTGGCGCGCAATGTGAAGTGCCAAGGCGCTGTTGGTGAGGCTGCCGGCAACTAGGACAGCCGCAGATTCGCAGTTCCTCTCCTCGAATCCTTTGCAATATAGACAGTGGAAACTATACCCGTTAGATTAAGCGGCGACAATTGGGGAATTGTGAGGCAAGACCGGAGTTCGAAGTTCCTGACGTACATTGATTTACCCCAACACTCACTATAGCCTTCGATGTCAAGCATGATATCCTCAACGCCAGTTGCGAGGACTAGCTTCCTGCCGCGCCACGACTCCTGTTGCCCTTCGGTGGTAACTTCGAACAGGTTATTATCCAATTTCTTGACGGATTCGACGTTCGCATCCTTGAACGTCACACAATCGTAGCGAGAAGCAATGTTATCCCGAGCCGCCGCCCTGAAATCGGACGGAGACGCATGATCGAACCCGAGAAGCATATGCATGTTTTCTGTAGCATCGTTGCGGTAGCTGCCACTGTCAAAGACAACGGAGGATCGGGCTTGCCGCGCAAGTGTCAACGCGGTGCTCAGTCCAGCGGGTCCGCCACCGATAATGAGGGCATCGACTACGGCCCCCTCCATAGTGTTGATGAAAGGATTGTGAACTACCTGATTAAGAAAGGCAAAGGAAAAGTTAGACACAAGAGCAGGTAAAGATAGCTGCATCTGAAGAATACTAAGTACCCGGCTCTTAGTCTTGGACCATTCGGGTCTAGCTGAGGGGGGTTAGAGAATGCGGAAAATTTCGATGCCGGTCAATAGTATAGATGGATTTAGGACACAAAAGAGGAATGAATGGGAAATATTTTTAGGAGAGAAAAAAAGCCGGCGAGGATATTGATCACTTCGGCGTTGCCAGACTATTTCCGGAGCTCTAATCGGCGTTACATTCGGGCATTAATTTGCCTCGCGCGGCTTTAATCACCGGCGAAACTAGTTGAGTCCTCCGACAGAGCCCAACATACAGACAGTGGCTTAGTTTGAGGCAGAGTTCTCACTCCGTTTTTGGAACTTGAAGTCGCCAAGAATCCTTTCAATCCGTGCTAACCCCTCCTCCAGTCTCTCGTTTTGGATGCCGTAGCAGATGCGGAACCAACCGGGCTCTTTGCAGTGGTAGCTTGTACCTGTCGACAGCGACACACCAGCTTTTTGGAGGCACTCGCAAAATCCCTTCTCGTCCCCGAGGTCTTCCGTCTCGCAAAGCCGAGCAAATACGAACAGGCCACAGTAGGCCGGGATGAAGTTTATATCATTCCGCGTAAAAAAGGCCTCTAGCTTACCATATGCTGCCCGAAGCTTCGCTCCCATTTTCGTTGTCACATAGTCGATTGTTTGTGGATTAAGCATTACTTTCTCGGCAATGAATGCCGCCGCCGTGGACGTTTGACTATGAGTACTGAGGGCGGAACCCATGCGAACTTCGGCATTAGTCTGTGAGACAAGGGCACCCTACAAGCCAGGCGTTAGACAAAATAAGGCCGAGCCTGTGTAAGATATTTCTAGTGGGTGAAATTCGTACCAAGCGGATGCCATTGCAGGCAAAGTCCTTGCTTAGACTGTACAGAACATGAATCGTACCCTTCGGATTATCTAGGTTCAAAGCCGAGATGAACCTGGGGTTGGATATCAGGCCTGATTCACTTTTGTGCTGGGAGAGCGCGTAGACCTCGTCCGATATATAGTGGAGGTTGTGAGAGGTACAGAAATCGGCTAGCGCATCAAGTGTTTCCCTCGGATAGCACCGTCCTAGGGGGTTATGCGGGTTGCACACAAGAATCGCTTTGACTCGGACAGAAGATTCCTTCAAAGCCTGCTCGTAGTGGTCGATGCTCGATATATCGAAGAACTCGTCTAGAGGCACGTGGACCGGGACTGATGAGACCTGGTTGTGGACGCTGAATGACAGATCCAATCCAGCCCAGTACGGCGTCGCGATGAGGACTCCATCACCAGGCTCGAATATCTGTTCGATAAGAGCATTCAACGCAAAGCTAGCCCCGGCAGCTAGCACAATATGGGAAGTCTCGACAGGAACTTTAGGGTTGAAGTAGTCATTAAGCAATTTGGCAATGAGTTTCCTCGCCTTGAGGCTACCCCCAACTGGTTCTGGGTATGAGAGATCCTAAAATTTAACCATAAGGTCCATGTCAGCATCCAACCCATTCGCCATCATACCGAGGCATTGTGGAGACAACTGTTGGGTAGGCTTCCATACGTAATGCGTGAGAGAGCCGAAGTTAAGCAGGTTCGGGATGTCTTGGAGGATATCATCCATCAACAGGTAGTTCTCGGCCGTGCTTAGGTCGACAATATCAGGGGCAGCAGTGATGACAGCATCATATTGTCCCAGGAGTCGAGGAATGATGACCTCATTTCGCTGCTTGCAAAGCCTGGAGAGCATTTTGCCTGTTGATAGGTTATAGGTGGAAGATAGAGATAGAATGCACAATTGTCATCGCTTTTCCCGTCTTTACACGGAGCCACGTCGACGTCCATTATTCGGCATATATGTTAAGGTCCATAGGGTGCACCGGAGCAAATAATAACCGGCAAATACAGGGCCCGCACAGGGGTACATCGTCGGGCTTGCATCGGGGAGGATGAAGATTCCTCTCGTTCGCAACGCCAGAGTAAGTCTGGGTCTACTAGTACCTAACGCATGTCCTCATTGGATGGCACACCTCCATACAAGTGGCTTATTGACTCCTTATTTACTTCGCGGGATATCCACTGGAACTCTGATGAGTATTTTGTTGGTTTTAGACACGACTACCTGGGTTGCTTTTAGAATAGTTTTTGGGACGGATCTAGTACTCTTTTTGATTCCCTCTGTTGATTCGGGACAACGTGGCCATGGAGAACGTCTTAACATTGTGAGTTTCAGTCTATCCAGTCTCTCAACAGGGGACCGGAAACTGACCCTGAGATTTGCAGCGTTCGGCGGCTCCGTTCGTGGGTCACTGAAAGCCACAAGGCGGGACCTTTCTCTTCCGTAAGTGCTCAAGATTTGGCAGTTATTGGGATTATATGTGGATATTCTCACACTTGCGTGTCTCTAGAACCATATTTCCGGAGTCGGCAGCACCAGAACATCACAGGCAGAGTTGACAGCGAAGGAGCGCCTTGATCGCAGCCGTGCCCTCTGGGATGCTAGCGTCGGAGAAATGCTGGACAAGATGTTACGACTTGCGAACGTGTCTGACGCATCGCTGCAGCTTCACCGGTCTTTCTTCGCCGACGATGTGGCTACCTCTCTGGGGCCTCATCCTGACCTTGGAAACGGAAACCAGGAGAAGTCGATGACATGCAGCGGATGGAAAAGCTTCATGACTGACGACCATACGCCGGTCGAGCTTAGCTGGAATTGGTCCTCGAAATCTAGTACACCGATAGTTAGATATTCTGTTGAGCCCATCAGCTGGCAGGCGGGCACCGCCGAAGACAGATTCAACACAGTCGCTGGCCCGTCATTGCTCGGCCGTACACTACCTCTGTCTCGAGACCTCGACCTACAATGGTACCGGCACTTCTTGGATTCGCTGACCCTGCAGAGCTCGGACCTGGACGAAGTTCCAGATAGAACAGACTCGAGCTCTGCTTCGCAAACCTTCATTGCGTTCGATCTTCAAGAGGACAGCGTGGTCGTGAAATACTACTTCATGCCATCTCAGAGGGCAGTCCTTGAGAACAAATCAAATTTCGAGCTTATCCACAGCGCGATCAGCAAGTTGGCACTGCCAGAAAACTGCTTCGCGACGTCGCTGGGCATGATTACAGAATACATGGGAATGACAAAGGAATCAGACCAACTCGTCGCCGAGATCGCGGCAGTCGATTGCGTAGCTCCCGCTCAGTCACGCATCAAGATCTACGTTCGATCCCGGAACACCACCTTCGCTAGCATGCTAGACTTGATGACATTGGGAGGCCGGCTGCCTGCGTTTGCCGAAGAGAATGAGGCTTCTTTACGCGAACTCTGGTGTGCCATTTTCGGCATCGGCCCTAACACATTTTCACCAACCGACCCTCTTCCGGGCCGTGACCACAGGACGGCGGGAATTCTGTACTACCTAGAGTTGAAGGCCAACTCGCCGAGGCCCAAGGCAAAGGTGTACCTCCCCGTGCGTCATTACGCGCACAGCGACGAACAAATTGCGCGTGGCCTGTCCGACTTCCTGAAGCGAAGAGACAAAGGTCTGATAAATAGGTCATACTATGATGGCGTGACTCGGCTTTGGTAAGTCTAAGTCCTCGAAAGTCGGAATAAACCGGTCTTTACAGCCCGGATGCCATACGTGCTCTAGCTAACATTTTTACTACTTTCTTTTTCACTCTTTCCATAGCACACACCGGAAGCTGGACGCCGGTCTTGGCTTTCACACATATGTGTCTTGCGCCGTTGATGGGGATTCGTTAGCGATTACGTCGTACTATAACCCCCAGATTTATTACGATCACTAAGTATATGGCTACATTGGCTGGAAAATATCGGAGCACTATATTTGGCTCGATTTTCAGATAGGGTTATGGTTCTAAATAGTGTGCTTGCCTGTATTTTAGTAAAAGTACTCCACGATTTTAAACCAATTGCCTTTTTGATACGGCGAGAAGGAGCCTCGCATGGCGATCTTGACAAGGCTTTTTCCATTCCAGAGGATGTTACTGGGCAGTGACCGCGAACAGGTATCTTGGCGTCATATAAATAGAACGCCGACGCCGACGCCGCTGTCCTCCGGATACTACCGTCTCTGCCCCGCAAAGGATTGAGCCGGAAAGCCCGGCGCCTCTTGGATAAGTAATTTAACGTATATCCAATTCATTCAGTAGAACGATGGTGGGTTGATTCTTACTCGACTAGAAGCCTCCATCACTGTATCATGTATCTCCATATCAGCTCAATTTTCTCTAAGCCTGTGATGGAAGCCGTAATCCCACCATTCGTTACTCGACTGCTCGTGCCAGTCACTATTGTTGCCGGGGTCTGGATCACAGGACCTAAGTTTCTGCGCATTCTTCAGACCGGAATTAACGTTAGGTTTTTTGATATTTTCTCTTTATTTTGAATTTCGATGAGGTTGAAAGGAGGTCAAAGCCGTGGTTTGACTCAACTTACTAATTTTGATGCAAGAGAAGGCCGTTCTCGCTACCTTGAAACCAATCCGAGATCAGGACGGCCAGCATATTCCGGGTCCGGCATGGAGATGGCCTGATGGACAATGCATTGAGAAGTTTATCTATGGTAGAGAAAAGAGTAAGGAATGGGAAGAATACGGGTCGACATATCGAATATGGGCCGGTGCAGCTCCAGAGATGTTAGTTTAAGAAAGAAACTTCCTTGAGATCAAGCAGCAGCGAAATCAGGGTCCTGTGCTAACCCAGAGAATTTTGTACAGAGTCATCAGCCAGCCAGAGGATATACGGGCTTTCCATTCCGACACCAATAAGCACGAAAAGGCGCAGTCAAGTAACGCCGGGTGGTTGTTCCATCAATTGATGGGTGATTGCATGGGCCTCATCAACGGGACAAGATGGAAGAAGCTCCGTAGTGAGTTTGAAGGACCATTTTTGCATCGAAATGTCACCGATGTCAGTCCGGAAGTCGATCGATTCGCAGCAGGATATGTGGAAACTATAGGAAACGGCCATGCAGACGAATTTGTCATGGAAGCCTCAAAGATAGTCTCCAGGTATCCATTTTTCAGTGTTGCCCAATGGCTTTACGGACCCCTCAATGGCGACGAAAAAGAGAGACTATGGGAGATTGGGGACAAGAGTCTCTCCATGATGGGATACGTTCTCTCTGGAGGTCTCTTTCGCTTCTCAATCGCCCCGTACCTTTATCGAAAGGCCATGCGAGACTTGGAAGATTTCCGGGCTTCGTGGACTTCATTCAACGAAAGCGTGTATCAGTCCCGAAGTTCCCGCGAGCAAATATTTCCTATCGTGGATGTCTGGCAAGAAGTTATCGACGATAGGATATCGAAGCAAGAAGTTTGTCTCACGGTGTTATTTTCCCGAGCCGTTTTCGCTTTGCTAATTAAATGGACAGGTTCTCCAAACCCTAAGTGAAATTCTGTTTGCAAACTTAGACGTGTCCACTCATACCTTTTCTTGGATGGCTATATTTCTGTCGAGAAACACTGCTTTTCAAGCGAAGTTGCGAGAGGAAGTTCGCGCACATAAGCATGAGCTGGTCCAATATATGAGTCGCAAGGATTCGCTGCTCAGATACTGTGTTTTTGAGACACTGCGGCTCCGGCCCTTCACGGGTAGGTTGAGTCCTGGATAGTTTATCTTTCCTACTCTGCCTTTTCTGTTTGCTTGGCTAAAGGCAAGTATTTGCACAGCATTTTCAATCCCCGAGAGCTCCCCAGAGGACAAGATTCTGGGTGGGTTTTTCATTCCGCGCCATGTGAGTTCCGTCACCTGCTTCGATTTTGTTTCCGGCTTTTGCGCAGGAAAAGTGCCAATCGTTGGGATGGTCGCTTACTCCAAATCCTTCATACGCTAGACATCCGTGGTGGTTGATGCTCTCCGTTTGAACTGTAATAGTTCATTCTGGGGTGAAAAGGCCGACTCATTCTCGCCAGAGAGGTTCCGAAATATTAAGACTACGGATGTATGTCCGACACCCCAACTCTATCGTATTTTCTACTGAAAGTCTAGTACTAACAATGCTGAACCAAGCTCCGATACAATATGTTCACCTTTGGCTTTGGGGCCAGGAAGTGCCTAGGCCAATATTCCGCAGAAGCCATGATGAAGTACTTCTTCTACCATCTCATTGAGACTTATGAGTTGAGTGTGCCTGAAGGGGACGAGGATGGAGACGTGTTGTCAAGAGACACCTGGGTACCAATAACGAAAGCACGGATTCGTATGAAGAGATTGTAACTAGGCCAATGAATGCTCTATGGAGTCTGCGCTATTCTTTTTAAATTTTTTTTTTTCGGCCCCTTCCTCTCGATTTCTAGCCAATTTCCTATCCAAAACAGTTTTAGTCCAATATTCTATGGCTTCAGAGGCTGCAGTAACTGTTCAGGAAATTGTCACTTAAAAAGTCATTTGTTCATGAAGTTTATTGCCCCTGGTTTATTGGACAAGACTACATAAGCTGGACGCAGTGTTGGAAGTCTATCGCCCCGACGTTCAAGCTTTCGCAAGATCCTTTTCTTTCAACTCTTCCTCCGACAGCCCAAATCTCGCCACACGATAAAGCGCCTTCGAAACAGGCGGGAGGCGACTTACCCTCTCGCTCCATTCCTTCAAGTTAGGCCACTCGTTAAAGTCTATATCCGCCGTTGCGGCGACGCCCTCGTTGGCCAAAGGATAGATGGCAAAGTCGGCGATGGTGGGACGATCAGGAATGGCCACGTACGTTTGTCCCGGCTCACTGAGACGCTTTTCCAGAAAGTTGTACTCGGATTTGATGGAGTTGACAAAGACTTGAAGGGCGTCGGCGATGGCGATGGGCCGGGGGATCTTGAGCAGGAGCCACCACTTCCCCGTGGCGCCGAGACCTGCCGTGTAGGACATGAGCCAGTTCATGATGATGGTGCGCTCACAGAGGTCCCTGCCCTTATAGATACCCTCCGCGTCGTACTTATCGGCGAGGTAGTACAGAGCCGCCGAGCTTTCGAATACGTTCATTCGTTGGGTCTTCCCAGATACTGTCTCGTATACCTCGACGTCCTCGATGGCCGGGACCATCTTGTAGGGGTTGACGTCGTGGAACCATGTTTCGTTGGAGGTTGACTTAATTATGTGGATCTCGTGAGGGATGTTCAGCGCCTCGATGAGCATAAGCGGCTTTACAGAGTTTGCAGTAGATGTCGGGCTTGCTAGTTGAAGAGAGACCTAGTTGTCAGCTACCAGCGCGACGAAGATGACGATGTCGATGAGAGTGGTTAAACCGGATTGGAGACTCAAAAACTCACCTTTCTTGACATACAGCACCAGCCGGTCGTCAGGGATCGACGGTCGCTTGCTGAGATCTTCGGGAGCGTCCTTGGCCATTTTGAAGGACTTCGTTGAATGGATTCCAAATGTTAGATTTTGGTAGGGGACACAAACATGAGGTGTGAGTGAGACTTTTGGGTTATCGTGAATACAATATGAGATGGAGGCAATTGACGTCGTAGCCTTAAGCCGACAGTCGCTCATCGGTAAATACGAAGATCGTAATTCTCGGGCTCCCTCGGTGCGGGTGTAGAACGGAACCCGAAGAATACACCCCGGCGCTGTCTGTCGGCGAAGAGCAATATCGGCGTCTTGTTGAACATGACTGTATTCGAAAATTTTTCGAGCAGTCGCACAGCACCGAGAAGGTTAAATAAATATATGATATATCACCTCGCTCTCAACTATTACATATTCTCAGAATTCCTTCCGCAGTTCGAATCAATTTCACTCAATATCCATGGTGGTACGCTCGCGAGACTGTACTTAAGAAATGTAATGGTCCATGTCAGGCCAGAAAGTGTAATTGAACAGTTTTATAGCAGCCAAATAAACCCAGTTCGTCAAGAACTCCCTTCCTCAGTCTTCTCAGTGCTCTCCGTCTTCTGCTTCGTCGACTTCCACTCAGTCCCCAAGGCATCCACCATCGCGGCCGCAGATAGGCCTGCCGCAATCATGAATGTAGTCGAAAGTGCTTTAGCATAGACAGGAAGGACTGTTGCCCGATCCGAGTCGCTCAAAAGATGCAAAAACTCAGTTGCTCCTTCGTGAAGCAGCGCAGCTGCATCTAAGTCGGGCAACGCAGCCGAGACTCCAGACACGAGCCTGCTTTGCAGCTGGTTCTGTGAAATGGAAACAAAAATGGCTCCACCAAGCATCTGGGAAAGATTCATCAGGGCGACGCCAAAGGACACGTCGTTTTCTGGTAGAATAGCCTGTACAACGATCAAGGGTTGTTGGAGGCAGAACCCAATTCCAAGGCCAAGAAGGACTTGGTATCCTATCCATTCTTTGCTTGGGGTGTCCACACCAAATGTTGAAAGTAGGCCAGCACCGACTGAAGCCAAGATGGGCCCGAGGATCATAGACGGGTTGTAGTAACCGACGACGCTTGTTAATATGCCCGATAGTATGGACATGACGAAAAAGCCGAGGATCAATGGAAGGAGCATGACGCCTGATCTAACGGCGCTGGCACCCTTGACAGCCTGGAAATAGATTGGAAGGTACGTGACGGCCACAAACATGGCGCCGGACGTTGTCATGGCGAACAGGGCAGAGAAGCATACGCTTCGCCTTTTCACAATCGTGACGGGAATCGTGGCGGACTTTGGGAAAAGAATCTGGCTTCCGACGAATGCCAAAAAGAGAACGCCGAAAACTACAAGCAAGGCAATGACTTTCCCATCGCTCCACGGGTAGATAGAGCCGCCCCATTGGAGGACCAAGACCAGGCAGACAAGGGATGCGATGACGACGATGAGCTCCGGGATTCGTATGTGTTTGACCTTTTGGAGCAGTGTCCACGATGTGTATGTAGCGCTGACAGGTGTTCTGACAAACAGCAGCACGACAACCACGGTAACAAGCCCGATGGGGATGTTGATGATGAAGCACCATCTCCAAGTCGGCCCGTCGGCAAACACGCCGCCCAGGAATGGGCCGACGAGACTGGCGATACCAAATGTCCCAGTCATGAGACCTAGTAAGGCAGGCCGCTTCTCCAACGGCGCGGAATGGACCAAAATGAGTGTAGATCCGGGGAATATTCCAGCGGCACCAATGCCCGCCACCGCACGTCCGACAATGAGAGCTGATGAGTTCGGTGCGGCGCTGCAGATTATCGACCCAACCTCGAATAACGCAATGGCTGTGAGGAATACTATTTTTACTGAGAAAACGCTGTAGAGTTTCCCGTATGCGAGTTGAAATGTGGACGCGGTGAGCAGGTACCCTGCGGTGTACCAGCCGACATCGTCGAGTGCACGGAACTCATCGGAAATTTTGGGCACCGCGGTCGTGAGAATTGTTTGGTCCTGGGCATGGCGCCAAGTTAGTCTTCGTTAGCAAATCCTACGATAAGTTGTTTGCGGTGCATGATGTTGGGAGGAAGAGGCGATTCCCGAAAAACGTACCAGGCCACAGAGAAATAGAGCCAAACACAGAGAGACTACAACCATTCCCAGCCGCCAATTGCTTTGAGGGTATAGGTCGCTGCTTTTCTTGCTAGCAGCTTCATTTTCAGAGTCTGTCGGCAAGCGTTCCGTGTCCTCTTTCGCCGGCTTTTCGATTGCTTTCACCGCTCTATCCGGTGGCGATGGATTTTGAAATAATTTAGGCTCATCATTCGTCGTTGAGGGTGGAACAGCCATGCCTAGAACAAAATCCAAAATTTGGCTTAACGAGAATATGTTTCGTGAACGTCAAAAAGAAACGCAGAATAGATTGATCGAGGTGCGCTGTCGAGGATGCATGGGAAGGGCTGAGGCGATGTCACCTCCGAATCGTACGAAGCGAAACGACACAGAAGGAGAGGCAAACCGCAGCTCCCCGATCTCTAGCGTCCGTGGAGGATTTCTCGGAGACTTTCACGGATACATTTTCGGCGAGTATGTGGAATATTGTGGCTGCCGTCCGCGCGGAGGCTGAAACAGCGCTCCGGTCATTGTCCCTCCGGGTCCTTTTCATCTCTGCCACGCCCAATCAAGTTTCCGCGGATTTGGTGCTCCAAAAACAAAACAGACTCGAAGGAGATATGATAGACATGACTGCAGCGAAAGATGAAGTACAGAGTAGCTCCATGACGATTGATGGGAGGCCTGAAACGTGCCAATCCACTCATTTGAAGTTTGAACAGTGACACTGGCGATGGATAATCTCTGGTACTTTGCCTATGGCTCCAACATGTCAGTCGACGTCTTTACAAAGAGACGAAAAATTACCCCAATCAAGTATGCGGCAGCTCAAATAGAGACGCTCTCATTATGTTTCAATGTTATGGGCGTGCCATACGTCGATCCCGGCATGGGAGGTCTTAGATCCATCGACAGTACACGGGATGGACTGGCGGGAGCTCCCGTGATCGGAGTCGCATACGAGTTGACCCCCGAGGACATGAACAGAGTTATCATCAGCGAAGGGTAAGAATCTAAACGCCTCTGGGTTCTTTCACAACCAGTTCATTCATATCCCACGGGACTAAAAGTGATTTCAAGCGGAGGCATCGCCTACAAAGTGATTACGGCCGAGGCGACCTTACTTTCGGATAAAACCAAAGTTTCTGTTGTCACTCTGATGGCTCGACATGCTGTTAGCAGGGCATACGAGCGGCTTCCCTCTGTGCGGTACATGGTGAGTGTCAAAATCACATCTATTTTCCCGTACGGAGTAGCCAAGATCAATCTCAAATAACCATCTTCTACACATCAGTCGCTATTAATTCGGGGTGCCCAAGACCAATCCCTCCCAGAAGGCTATCAGCGAATGCTATCCGCTCAACCCACTTTCCAACCAAGGGACACATGGAGGTATCGGCTAGGGAGCGCGCTATTTCTCTCTTTCTGGCTAAGAGTAGCCGGTTGGATTGAGAGGGGGGTCCATAGATATAAGAGCGCTGACGGACATGTTCCGATATGGTTCCTGAAGATCTTCGACCTTCTTTTGTGGACGATGTGGGGATATCATGACTATGTACATAGCTTGTTATTCGGACGTGGAGATGGAAGATAGGAGAATATCGTAATAAAACGAACTATCTATTCCCTTAGTTTTAACCTCTCTCTCGGAGCGTATCTTCCTGCCTCGTTGCTCCTTCGTGTGGCTCTGCTTCTGGATATTCTCGCATCACGAAATCACGCATATTTGGACCCCATAATTGCTTTACCTTATCTTCCAGAGCTGCTTCGCCAGAAAGAGACTTGGACACATCCTCGACTGCTCGCAATACGCGGATTACATTGAGACCAATGACCTTCTCAACATCTTGGCGCGATATCCCGCGGCCTCGCATCCGTGCCACTAAGCGGGGCAGCTTCGAAACATCTTCCAAGCCAGTCACGGCTTTCACCATTCCATCATAATCAGAGCCGAGACCCAGATGATCGTAGCCTATGCGCTTCCCCACGTATATTACGTGGTCTATCAGGCCGTCGATGTCCGCCTTGGCTGCGTCTTTATTCGTCAGGTTTGGGATGAAGCTAATCATGATGATTCCCCCATTATCCTTCAATTTGTCGAGCACATGGTCTGGTACGTTTCGTGGATGAGGTACAATGCCATGACTAGAAAGGTTTGAAAGGTCAGAGGGTTTATTATCCGGATAGCGATCAGACAAACCTTGGGATGTTAGACTTACACTGATGAATGAGAGAAGATGACGGGGGCGGCTGATATCTCGATGGCAGCCAGCATAGCAGCCTCACTTGTATGAGATAAGTCAATAATCCTAAAAATAGGGGAATTGTCAATCGGCTTATCTCGTGTTCGGAAAGGCGTGTCTATTGGATTCGCCAATGCTGGAACCTTACATTCCGATACGGTTCATCTCTCGAATTAAAGCCTTTCCTTCATCCGATAAACCATGGTGATCTGGGGCGGCAGAAGTCTAGGAACATTAGTATTTGATGACTTAAAGTGCTCCTTTCCTTAGCCGTGGCAAGAGAAATAGGCCCTCGGCCTTGAACCTGAGAGGCACTGACCGCACTATCAGCATAGAGATTATTCTTGTTGTGGGCGAGCGTAACATAGCGCACCCCGAGTTTGTGATAGATGCGTAGAATGCTGGGGCTATTTCCAATCTGATGCAGTCCCTCTACTCCAATGAGGCTGGCGCATTTCCCTTGGTTGAATAATCTCATGATGTCGTCCGCACAGCGGACCATGGATATATTGTCGGGATATCGATCTGCGATACGGAATAAGACATCTATTTGCTGGAGAGTGTCCCGAACGGCCTCGAAGTGGGTAGCGTCATCGGTAAAGTTATCTTCCTGGGGACTGCGCGTGCTTGCTTAGTTTACTGTTTTGCCTAGGCACCGAGGGCAGGCAAATGACAGTGTGCCGTCTGAGGAAACATACCAGTCGACGTATACGCTCCAAAATGCTCCCCCGAGCTTCCCCTGGATAAGTCGCTTCAGGTCCACATGGCCGGCGAGGTTTCTGTGCGGTTCAAACCTCTCATCTAGTTTGTTATCATAGTAGCCACGTATCAAGTGCATCCAGTCATTATGACCATCTAATTTGGAAAGATCAGCAATAGGCCGAGGTCCGCGATGTAATTCTCGTGGGGTATATGGCACCTATGAATGGGGTTTTGGATAGTATTTCCAGCGCCTCCGTCAGGTCAGGGCTCAAGTCCATCGTCCAAAGGGAAGGATGAATTCAGGTCGGGGTCGTTAAAGGTGCGATCGGTCAGAAACTGGGTTATCGGAATTGCATCAAGAAATCAAGGGAGAGTAACAACAGTCCAGGAACTGGGATCTGCAGCCCCAAAGTTGGATATGCCTGGGTGGTCAGTGGCGTCATCAAAATGCTCGCCGGGCGGAAAATAAAGCAAGTACGCCGCCAAGACGCCGACGCCGATCCCGATGCGGGCTCGGCCTGCTGTACCAAGACTCGCATTTCATTGTCTGCACTGCTTTGGAAAGCTCCCGTTAGAGAATTATAAGGGTTCAATCACATCTTTTAAATGGATCAACCAACGCTGTCATTGCTACTGTTGATGTTTCCAGTACCTTTGTACTTTTAAAACATTTCAACTTCCCCGGCCGTCTCCCCTTCTTCTTCGGAGACTTAAGCAAATCAGATCAAAATCACTCCAAAATGGTATGGCTAGCGATTATCCAATCGACGCCCTGGGAGTTTCGGAATAGTCTACTAATCTTTATCTCGAAATAGACCCAGTCGCAAGGCACTCAGGCAGTACCCCAAGATACATACCGAGCACCCCGGGACGAGGGTGAATATGACCGCCTAAGATTACAACATGACATGGTCAAAGATGTAATGGGGGGCAAGCTCCTGCTGTCACCCGTTGACCTCTCCGCCCCGAACCTGCGAGTCCTCGATTCCGGAACAGCCAAGGCGCATTGGGCTATCGACCTTGCGCGCAACCTGTCGCCAGAGTCCCGGGTCGTCGGGACCGACATCGCCCCTCAGCACTTCCCCCCAGAGTCCCAGCGTCCAGAAAATATGACCCTGGCGACTCATTCGATATTCGAAAACTGGCCCGCTGATTATATCAACGCTTTCGATGTTGTCCATCAACGTTTTGTCCTCGCTGCCTGTCCCGATGAGCAGGTGGCCGCTGAGTCCGTAGCAAGACTGTACGCCTGTGTAAAACCGGGCGGCTGGATCGAACTTCACGAGGGGAACATGCTCACTATCCGAGAGGGACCGGAACATGCCGCCTTCATGCGATTTCGCGACATGATGGTTAAGTCCTGGGCCTTGATAAAGCAGCAACCTGCTCCTGGTCCGCAGATTGGGAAATGGCTGCGCGACGCAGGCGCCACAGATATTCAAGAAACGACCCAAGTAATCAAGGTCGGGGTTGAGGCAGAAAACAAGGCAGAAGGAGAGAGAGCTATGGCCGTTCTGTTTCAAATGCTTGATGGCATGAAGGCGATGCTTGGGGGTAAGTTGCACAATTTATTTGTTTCAGCTCTCCTTAACGCTCTAACGGGCACTAACTATGAGCAGATACACCAGGCCACTTTACCAAAGCAGAGTTCGACGAGTTGCGTAAAGAGCTTGAAGCGGAGCTTAGCACCGTCGGAAACTTCTGGCAGTATCACCTTGCCTATGGAAGAAAGCCATTTTGAGATTCTTTGAAAAGTCCCCACGCGACCGTTTAAAGAAAGCCACTTAACACATCACTTCTAATTAAGTTCCAAGTTCACATTTGGTTCTGTTCTTGAACTTTTAATCGTTTCCAGTTTCCATAATGCCCGATAATTACAGTGACGCCGTGCTCCTTTTTTCCTTCTGTCTTTTTCTCCACCTCCTCCAATTCATGAAACTAGTTCGATATTTTGCTTCCACTTTGCTCAAGAGCATGGTGGTACACCTTCTCCCCTGGGACCTCGTATCTTCATTATTTTGTGTCGATTCCCATCTCCTGTCTTATCCTCTGAAAACCTCTAACCAGCCTGCCCACCTCATATCGTAGAAACTGGATGTGGGCCTCGTCGCTAGACAGGAACTCAATTTTAGTCTGCATTTTCTCGAGCGTCTCCCTTAAATTGTCTAAATGAGTTCCAACGAGCACCTTTTCCAGCACGGAGCGTAACTGCCCAGGCACGGCGTAGGTGCCCACACGTATGTGTATGGAAGGCCCTTTTCTTCCCGACTTGTCGAGGAGAAGTAGGCTATTGTCAAGCGTGAGGGACAGCACAATGGACGCCAAGAAAAATGCTTGTGCGTCCGAGGAGCAGCACCGACAGTGAAGAAAGTCTGTGAGAACATCAAGAGTGCGCTTTGTACAATCCAGCATCGTGTCCAAGCGTGCTGGGAGCCGATGGCGAGGGCCGATGTACAAACACTGAGCCTGTGCGCTTAGGCTACGGAAGCAACGGCATATGTCTGAAGCTGAGGTGTCTATCATAGAGATGTCGGGTGTTTCTTGGTCTGGTGATGGGGAGGGTGTCGGTTCTATGGGTGTGGTAATCCATTGTGCCATCTCAGGCTGTCGAGCCGGCGGTGTTGGAGATGTACCATGGCAGGGCCATGAGGATGTGCTACTCCGTGTCCGTTCTAGTGCCGTCTGAACAGTGCTGGTATCTCTCGTACTTATTCTAGGCGATATGATCCGGTCGTCCTGGTCAAGCCTGGAGCAAAAATCAGGAGTTGCGATTCCTTCTAGAAGACCGCACTCATTCTCCCAGAGCGTTGAAGATACGAGAGTGGAAGGTTCAAGATCAAGCTGTTTGAATAGAACTGTCTTAGAATTCCATTCTTTTCACCCGGACATAGATAAGGGAAATTGCCCATTCGGTTAATGCCAGGTAGAAAGAACTAACCGTGTTTCCGGAGCTGTCATCGTCTCCAATCGGATACCATTCTGAAATTTCAAATTCAGCTTGGCTGACACCATAGCTTACAGCTTCACAGAGATTAGTACTCCGTTCCCGTTCCTGTTCCCGTTCCGGGGGGGTGTTAGTTTCCCCGATCGACAGAGAATGACCTCGAGGTTGCGGAACCGCGGCTGTGGACGAAGCTACAACAATAGCACTTCTTTCGACATCGTTTGGGATATTGCCGCTCCCACTCCAGGCTCTATTCTCATATTGATGGCATTGAGATTCTGAGAGCATTTCCTTTTCCTGGCATGAGTTTCTTCCTGCCATCGCTCTCAGCTTTTCTATTGTTCTCTTATTTAGACTGCCCTTCGGCTTTCCGAGATTGGCTCGATAGCTATAATGGCATTCGATGTTCCTAAGCGATGCATTACCCAAGTCAATAAGTGATATCACTTTGATACTGTGGGAAATGAAATTGGGAAGACGTGAGTCCAGTGGTAGGTTGGGTTCGGGCGACGTACTCTCGGTCACAACGAGCACATCGGATGCCCCCGGTGCATCGGAGCTTCGCCTTATGACAGGCATCACATGCTGAGCGGAGCTTCCTTGTCCGAGCCTGCGGTGCCTGACTCGGGGATGCGGCTCCATTCGAGAGGTGTTGGTCCCTTGGCTGCTCGGACATTGTTTGAAGAAGCAGAAACAACCGCGCCTAGACTCAGAAGGAATATTCCAATTACTGATCATCCAAGAAGGTTGACTACCTAGCTATCAATGTATGGACCAGAGGCGCCCTCCTTAAGAGAATCCAAAGCCCGCTGAGCATGATAGACCGTAAGACGGACTGGTTTTCTCAATTCTTCCACTAGTCGAACCTCCGCAATACGCATGCTGCTGTCTTGATGCAGGAGAAGCGAGAGGGCCACGACCAACCTTGATGGCTGATGCAGAATACTCTCCTCTCTCAGCGCCCTCGTCTTCCGCAGTCCCGCACTCCGCTTATCGGCTCCATATGAGGGAAAACCAAGCTCTTCTTTCAGAGTCAGCAATGGGCCGAACTGGCATAAGCCACATGAGGTATGCATTCCATATCTAGTTGGAGAGGAGGTAATAATATTATTACTCCATCCCAACAAGACGACACAGCAACGCCTGCCGCACGGGACGGGAAATGACCGACCTGCATAATCTTCAAGCTCCTTCAACCGGGCTGCACAAACCAACCCCCATTTCCCGACAAAATTCTGTTGTCTTTTGTCTGTATCTGGAAGGCCAAGTGGTCTGAAGAACTCCTCTCAGACCCTGACATCCCCACCTTCGTGCCATCAGGGTTCCAGCTCCCATGCGCAGGGAAAGCACTATTTGATGTCAACTAATCAAGTGGAAACGGGGGAGGCCATTTCAGACGCGCGGGACGCAGCCCCCACGGGCTCTACGTTGGCTATATAAAGGAATCTCGTAGCTTGATGGGGTGGTATGTGGCTGAGATGCAACACCCCTGTTCGCCATCGAGGCAGGGATCGTGCGCGAATTCGTGATTATTGATCCGTGCCTGGCTGGGCGTGTCCGAAGTACGGAGTACACTCGTCTGAACCAGTCCTATTAATGGATGGTCTCGGATCTCGGATCTCGGGAAGACATAATAGCGGTCGTCCTATGGCTCCAATCTGAGCTTACTTCCCACCACGAGCCTGATCGACGCCCGCCCGCTCCCACCTCATCCAACCCGTCACCCAAGCGGAATTTTCTTCCGCGTCATACCATAAACTACGAACTGTCTTCAGATACCAGGTAACCATGGAAGGCGTGCTCTTCTTCTGGCCACCCTGATGCTCGTAGTCCAATCGCAAGCAGGGGAATTCATCCCAAGACTGGCCACTTCCTGCAGTTTTTCGCTAGTCTCAACAGGTCGCGAAATTGCTATGCACCTTGATAGATCAGCCACAAATGCAGTCCCTGGGGCTTCGAGGCCTGGTTCGACGTGAAGGATGCAAAGGGGGAGGCCTTCCAGTTCGCCTTTATCATCATCGTAACCACAGCTACTCAATTCCCTATCTTATATAACTGATCGACGGAGTCGTAAATACCCACCCTCGGATCCTCGCTCCCGCATCCACTCCCGCATACCACTACAACTCTGTTTTCACCTTGCCTTGACCGCCTCACACCATGGCTTCCGTCCTTCGTTTCATCACCGTTGCTCTCCCCCTAGTGGGATCTGTGCTGTCCCAATCAGTTACTGTCCACGATTACATCCCGAAATGTGCCGTTAATTGCTTCGCGAACGCCATCCAGTCAGGGACCACTTGCGAGCTCCTCGACGCGCAGTGCCACTGCTTGTCCGACAATCTTCACGTCATTGCTGAGAGTGCCACCTCCTGTTCAGTAGAAGCTTGCGGCGACGATGCTACTGAGAGTACGTGCATCCTCACTTTCCCCCCAGCCTCTGAAGTAGTAGCTGACCGTACGCGCTATTGTAATAGACGAAGTTCTCCCTGGTGCTCGGGCCTACTGCTCCGCAGCCAGCGGCTCTAGTGCGGACTCCACGGCCCCGGCTTCCCAGACCCCAGCAAGCCAAACGTCGACCATCCCGGAACCTACCGTCTCGGAGTCCACTATCCCTGAGTCTACCTCGGAGACAACTGTTCCCAGCTCTACAGCCACACCTGTCATTGTCAACGGCGCGGGAATGCAGTATGCCAGTGCTTATCAGTTGATGCTTGTTTTTGCTGGCGTCCTTGTCCTCTCCTAGACAAGTTCTGCAAAGAGCGTCGCGAAAAGGAATATGAGGAAGTGCGAGGTTCCGGCTGCGATTATTAGGGCCCGATAATTATTAGATATATACAACGTAAACCCACCATTAATCATCCGCAAATGACCATCGTTTTAGCTCTCGACTTTTAGCTTTTGAGATGATCGCCATGCAGCTCAGTTTTTGACACTGAAGCAAATTAATTTATTTCAGTAACCTTGGGGCTGACTTTTGAGCTCCTGATGCACGTGACTTTGTAACCCCACCACGACATCTCTCTCCCAAGCCCCGAATCCCGTGGTTTGAGATCTTCGGCGATACAGGCAGTGGCGACAGCAACGCGTACACCATAGCTATCCAATGGATCAAGAGGGCCTGGCCCGCCAGGCTTGTATTGTATGTCACCGACAGAAACGGAAATGTACGCGGGAGCTGCCAAGTTGCCAACTCTGTCAGAAGACCCGGCGGACTTGCGAGTATCCTGCGTCCTCATCATCTCCAAGTCTAGGTTCCGGACAGGTAAGAAACTAAAGACCAGGTTCCTCAGTGATTCCCTCCCATCGCTAATACTCGTATTCCAGATTTCCAACCGCACAAGGGCCAATGCTTCCTTCTTCCTGGATTCCTACATCTTTACCCGGAATCGCATGGTCATTGAGCCCATCCAGTTTCCTATCCCCTCGGAGTTGTTGTTAGCAACTAGAGAAATATCACAAAACCAGCAGAATTTTGAACTGTATTTTAGTACAGTCCACATATTCTTTCCGATTAGTAGGCAGCCTGTTGCATTCGATAATATGTTGCCCCTAAATATTCTGACAGCCTGATGTGCCTCCTAGTCTCGAAAATCCGTCTATTACAGCGCCTTTCGAATGGGCTGGAAGTGACATCTGACTTGGCCCTTGTCCTGGCAAGCATGCGGCTGCTATGCTCGGAATTGACTTGCACTTTGATGTGGGAGTCAAGCCTCTATAAAGCTCTGAAGCAAAGTCTACTCTCTTCCGAAATGTCTGGTGAAATCTCAATCAGGACCCTTCAAGCAACACTCCTCATCGGTCTGTATGAATTCGCTCACGGTATCTTCCCCGCGGCATACCTTACTCCTGGACATTGCGCACGTATGGGGCAAGCCTTAGGAATCCATGACAGGCGGAACGCAGACCAGCTATCTTCACTTCCGAGTAGGCCTCCGTTCTCCTTCATATCGGGTTGCCCATTCCACTAATCACTCGTTTAGCCTCATGGACAGAGCTGGAGGAGGTCCGTAGAACCTGGTGGGGCGTAATGATTTTGGACCGGTAAGAGATACTGCTTGGGCCTCCAGCATCTACACCTAACGGCCATGCTGACCGGTGACCTCGAATCGAAACAAGTGCTGTGAACCTTGGGGTCTCATGTCGCCCATTAGCCGCTGTAGATACCAAACCAGAAGATATCCTGCCCATGGATGATGAACACTGGGATTCAGGGGTGAGTGTTCTGCCGAGACTCTCAATCTAACGGAAACCGATTTTAAATCCTTCTAGGAACCCGCCATCTCTCCCTCCCTGGCCGTCTCGTCGAGCGCGGAAATACCTGCCCCGCCATTTGCACGAACCTGCCAAGCGTCTCATCTCCTCTCCCGCGTCCTTTCACATATCAACTTCAAACCTACCGACATGAGGCAGTATTATACGGACGGAATCCTTCTTCACCAAATTCTTGAAGCATTTCACCGAGGGATATCCCATGAGCTTCAAAATTCAGACCCTTCAAGTTTCAACCCTCTCAGCACCGCAAATGCTCTCTGCTTGAGCGCCCTTATAGCTCTCTACGATCGTCACACCTGCGCGGAAGCAGATAATCCAGCTGGTGTTGGGTTGGAAGAACAACTTAGAATCCAGGAAATTTCCCTCAAATCGTTGCAAAGCCATGTAGGGCCATCGATACATAACTTTGCTCGAGCAATTTCAGAGCTCGTTTATCGCGAGGGGCCACAAGTCACAAGTCCATTGGTGGCACCGTGCCTTTACTCTGCAGCTGTTCAGTATAAGTGGTATATCCGCGAAACCAATCGACCTGACCTTGAGGGGGTCGTTTCTGATTTGATGAGGGCGCTCACGAATATAGGGCTTCGTTGGGACATTGCAAGTAGGCATCGTCCTTCTCAGAAGAATCAATACCCATCTTTATCTTGCTAACTCGCTGTGCAGACCACTACCTATCCATCCTCGACACTGTAGTTTAGCATTCGAGACATGAGCGTCGTAATTGCCATCGAGTTCAGCTGCGGTCTTAGGTGGCAGTGTCGCTATGTTTCAACACCTGCGGATGGGATTGTTTTCATTGACCCCTCCAAGCGCTCTTCAGGAATGGAGGAGGTGTACTTGATGATCCAAAGATGAGGAATCGATATGTTATTTTGGATGGCTTATATATGATACAGAATGAAATATCTACTCAACAGCCAGCAAAGTCTGTACATGATGCATGGCTGGGATGATCTTGTCACTCCATCTCAACTTAAATTCCTTGCCTAACTCCTTGTGCACCGCGGCCTGGACGGCGTCCAACACCGTCGGGAACACGCCAAAATTGGCGGGATTCTCCTCGTCATTATCGCCACCCTGAAAAACGCCAGTGCGGACGAGGCAAGTATTCCAGCCATACATGTTGCCCCCGATAATGTCAGATTGAGGGTTGTCGCCAATCATGTAGATGTTCTCCGGGATGGTCCGCTCGTTGTGAATCTCCTTCATCCACTCCCTGATGACCTCGTCCGCGAACTTATACGTAGCACGCTCCGGCTTTCCGTACACGGTTCGCTCGAGGTTTCCGCCCGTGAGAGCCTTCCACTGAGCCTCGATGGCGATTCGGAACGCTCCTTGCGTCAGTCGTGGTAGCCCCTTGTGCTCCGTTGGCATAAGCATGTCGCCGTGGGAGAAATAGATGGGTAGCTGCGTGGCGACGGGGTCCTTTGATTTCGTGCCTAGTCTGCCGTTCTCACTTTGCAGGAGATCGAGAATGATTTGCATATCCGTGGCATAATCCCGTGAATCGGCAAAGACTAGGATCGCGTCAAAGTTGACTCGATCAAAGTCTTGTGGCCTAGCACCCTTGCGCTCTTCCTCGGTGAAGTGCCTCCAGGGAGAGATAGAAGGATCCCATGCCAGGATGTCCTTGGGAACCGCGACATTTCGGAAGCCGTAATTTTCAGCGGCTTGCCGGGCAGTGTATCCTTCGCCGCCAACAACCAGCACCGTCTCGTAGTACTCGGCCAATGCCTGCATTGGCGTGTGAGACTGGATGAACTGGTTGGTGGAAATTGGTGTTCCGAGGATGCTCGATAGCTGTTCTGTCCGAGCACATTCGGGCTTTCCGCCACCATTGGTAAGGAGGATGTATGGGATCTTGATACCGAGCTCATTGTCACCGTTGAGGAGCTCCATGACCCTTCCGGATTCTGGAATGAGATTGTCCCCGTGAAGCAGGACACCATCAATGTCGAAGACGAAAGCCATATTCTTGGCGGCAGCGACCTTTTCCTTGGACAGGTCCTGGATTTGAGAAGCGAGCAGGTCTCGTCTTGTGCCCGCGGTCTCCTTGCCGAATGATGTTCGAACCCTGGGGGATCGGGGGATTGGTAGAGAGGCACCAAAGGAGTTGCGAGATGGCCTGCGGTTCTTCATGGAGGGCGATCCGCTCAAGTTGTGCATGAACTCTTTGGAATCACTGATAGAAGTCCTCGAGGCTGGTATCTCAATGGTGTTGCCTTGGAAGTGAGGGTCAGATGGGGTCTTGAGCAGCGGGCTCCGATGGCCGTTGGGAAGGGCCCCGTTTCGATTCACTCCGTTCTCCTTAGAGAGATGGAGGCGAAGATGATCAACATTCTTCTGCATGGTTGCTTGTAAAAGATGATACTAGGAAGGGCTAGAAGGATTGGGAGAAGAATATAGACCCCGAGTAGTATGAAATCTGGTAGAAACGATGAAGGGAGGTGCAACAGATACTGGAGAAATGAAGGAGATACCAACTAGCATTTCCATCCCCTTACTAGATATATGTATTCACTATGAAGAAGGAAAATCTCTACTCTTTGATGACATCACATCTAATCGCTGAATTCTCGGTATCTGGATTCGTCTTGGCTGTGCCTATCGCCAACGATCACAATGCGTAGCAAGATGATTTGCCTATCCACATCGCATCCACTGCGCATCCACCGCATATCCACAAGCCTCCGCCAGCCTCTCCACTGGAGCCCACCAGCCTCCACCAGCCTCTACCCACCATCACCAATCAGCCTTGATCCAGGCCCTTGGAGCCGAGGGGCGTGAATGCCAGGGGTTGCAGTCAATTCGGCCAAGAAACAACCAGGCTTGGTTTACGCGCATTTAACTGCATTTAACTGGGGCCGTGGACCCTGACAAGGCGAAACATAAACGCTAGGACGGAGATCTATGACGTCGCATCGGCGGCTCAAACCTTGGCGCGAAACTTTCTCACCATCGAAATATGGGCCTTCGCTCACGTTTTCGCACGCAATTCCGAGAATAAGATATCGATTGTCTCCAAGGACCCATTACTTATCAGTGCCTAGTGTTTCAGAACCACTTCGAGAACCGGTTTTTCATCCCAATTAGCGCATGAGAGGCGCTCGCGCCCGGTTCTAGTTCGGGATATTCAAAGAAAAAAGATAAATTTTCAACGCTCTTGAGTTTCACGCCAAGGGATGATAAGCTCAAGAACTGCTCTAACTGTTCTGGTATGGTTTACAGGGGGGAAAGAACTCAATTGTTTCCGTTCGAGACCACATATCCGGCTCCACTCGTCCAACTGAATTTTTCCAGTGACGTCTTCGTACGCGTCTAGGACTTGAATGGTTGAACCTGCCCTTCGGATTGGCCCATAAGATCGACTCGTCTCCTCACGCCCTTCGAGCATATTGCGGCCGTCCTATGTCTAATAGTGGTTCCAACACTTCACGTTATCTTCACCTCGGCTCTCAATCTCTCACATCTCATTCTATTGAATTCAGCATGTCCAAGGCAACGACTTTCAAACTCAGCAACGGGGTCACTATCCCTGCGCTAGGATTCGGTACCTTCTCCAACGAGCGCCAGAACGGAGAGTCTTACAGCGCGGTACTGCATGCTCTTCGGACAGGTTACAGGCATCTAGACTGCGCCTGGTTCTACCAAAATGAGGACGAGATTGGCAACGCGATCAAAGACTTTCTCTTAGAGAACCCAAGCGTAAAGCGATCGGATCTCTTCATCACAACAAAAGTGTGGAATTGTTTCCATGGGGAGGAAGACGTGAAATGGTCCTTAAACGACTCTCTCAAGAACCTCGGGCTAGACTATGTGGATCTCTATTTGATCCATTGGCCCATTGCCTCCGAGAAGACAGAGGACAACCAACCCAAGCTCGGTCCTGATGGAAAGGTAAGACATGACGTCATCCTTTCCCTTCGTGAGAATGCTGCGGGCTAGATGAAAATTAGAAGAGCATTCATTTTTCTATCGCGATGGCCCTCACCCTTCACTCTGTCTGACCTTTCTCTGTTTTCTAGTATATCATCAATGACGACCTGACCAACAATCCCGAACCAACATGGCGCGCCATGGAGGCCCTCTATGATGAGGGTAAAACGCGAGCCATCGGCTTATCCAACTTTACCATCCCTGGAATCGAGCAGATTCTTTCCTTCGCCCGGGTCCCACCAGTTGCCAACCAAGTGGAAATCCACCCCTTCCTCCCGAACACCAAATTGATCGAGTATTGCTTGGCTCGTGGTATCTTACCACAAGCATACTCCCCTCTGGGATCACAGAATCAGGTTCCCAGCACCGGCGAAAAGGTCTCCACAGACCCTACGCTGAACCAGATTGCCAAAGAGGGAGGATACACACTTGCCCAGGTCCTAATCGCCTGGGGTTTGCGGAGAGGATATGCGGTCCTACCGAAGAGTTCAAATCCAGAACGGATCGCAAGCAACTTTAAGCAAATTGAGTTGACCGACGCACAGTACGACGCCATCAACCGTGTGGCGGAAGGGAGACATACGAGGTTTGTAAATATGAGGGACACTTTTGGGTTCGACCTGTGGCCTGAAGAGGTCAACCAAGACATTCGACAATAGCTTGATCGCCGCACTTCCTGTAATATTGGAGTTGCACAGCGAAAATACAATGCATGCTGAGCTGGAGGGCTCGCGTGTTCATTTACTAGACATCATTCAGATAATAGCAAGAAGTTTTATAATATATTCACCATGCTCAAGCAACAGTAATGTCCGCGGTCTCTATTACAGTAGGTCCTTGATTTCGTACCGAGATAAGGAAGCATAAGGGACATGACCTCCGGATTGATCCCAAGAAACGCCGTGTACTCCCCAGTGCTCGGCCATTTCTCTGGAAGAGTGACGACAACCTGGCCGAGTTGGTGGCCTTCGCCTAGCTTATGATAGCGCACTGGGAACAAGGCACATGTTGGTTTGTTCTCATCCCATAGGGGTGTTGGAGAGTGTGTCCACGGCGAGTCTGCTGCGAACCAGAGGGTCGCCGACGGAGGGGCCACGGACCCAGCCGCTCCTCCACGGGTCTTTGAGTCCCCAGCTTCTTTGCTTTCGAGGGGCTCCTCCTCTGGGATCAGGTCAGCCTCGGCCCATATGGGTGAAATAGGGAAATTATCGCGTAGTTTTTGACAACTGAGAGAAGGAAAAATGAGTGATTTTACGTACTAACCACGACAGAGGCATCATCTACATATCCAGGAATCCACGCCGATGCTCATCGGGGACAGATGTGATCTAATTCGAACCCCGGTTTGAGAAAGGGAGGGGGGAAGCCTTGCCGTCGGCCCCTCCCTCATGCTCCCTGGGAACCTCTCTGGAATCGCAGATGATCCAGTCCTTCATATTATTTAAGGTACGCGACGGTGAGTGATGGAATACAGCTGCCAACATATAAAAGTCAGGCGACAACCTATTACAGACAGACTTGTGTGATTGCAGATATCGCCTAGTTCCCGCCCACAACATAAAGGGCTTTCCGGGTAATGAGTCGATTCGCCGTATAACTCGGAAATGCAAGAGGCAGCCCCAGTATTGGGATACGGGGAAAGGGCCATGACATCTACCCATTTCCCTTATACCGATTGCCCTCCGAAAGGCCGAAAATCAAAGTGCCATTCCAAATCATCCTTTTTCTTGGACTATGCTCTTCGGGCCCAGGGCGATTTACCTTTTCCTCGCCAAAATTACACAAGGGTTTCTTTGCGAGTTCATATTTTCTTCGTCTAACTAGAAAAAAAGGGACCCATGCCTGTCTTTCTGGATCCTCTGCCGAAGCTCCAAGTGAGATGCATCTGCATCCAACTTCCCTTTTGTCACCAAGAATCGATCAATTGCCCAATTTCGCTCCCTTAGTTCTACTACGAGAGCCTCAAAAGCGGCAACCTCACTCGCACCCGGCGGCGTGATACCTGGCGCCAGATCACCTTGCTCTGCCCTCTTTCTCCACTCGAAACAAGAGAGTGGGGAGCGACTCTCATTATTTAGTAGGTCCGGGTCTAAATTTCCGAGCCTGCCATTTCCCAGATACCGAATCTGCTTTAAAGTCCCGTAAAGGGCAAGATAGTGTAGGATCGAGTTTCCGTCAGAGTCAACGACGTCGACTTTAGCGCCTTTAGCGTACACAAGCTTGAAGAGAGCGAAACCCCTCGGTGATCTTAACGCGTGGAGGATTGGTGGGCGTTTCCATCGACAGGCGAGGTTCACGTCGGCGCCGCCGGCTAGCAACATACGAACACAAGTCTCGGGTTGGTTTGGTATGCCTCTATAAGTAGCCGACTTGACGAGTATATTTAACGGCGACTCTCCTTCCCACGTTTGTGCATTAATATCAGCGCCTCCGTTAAGAAGAGATTCTACCGGCCGCTCGTAGAGGTGAGTCATAACCGCCAAATGAAGAGGAGTCAACCCTGCAGCAGTGCGAGCATTAGGATCGGCGCCGTTCTCGATAAGCAAGTTAATGACGCTTCCCGAGGTGGATATAGCGGCCAAGTGGAGAGCAACGAAGCTATCTTGGCTCACGGTGTCCACTTTGGCACCCCATTTGAGAAGCATTCGAGCGGCCTTGATGTCGCCTCTTAACGCAGCCCAGTGAAGAGGGGTGTGTCCAAGCTCATCCAAGGAGTCCACGTTGAAAGGTTGTTGTGTGATGGCTAGCTCTAACTGATAACTGCTGATCCCAAGGATGACATCGTGAATCAGGGTCGATTTTCGCGAAATGTGATCCTCTCGACCTTGTGAAACTTTGTGTAGCATGGAATGAAGGTCCGGGTGGTGAGTTTGGCTGCCGAGGAGCCACAGCTTTGCTTCTCGATAACAAGATCTTAAATCCCGTCAAATATTTCCCAGGTTCAAATGCAGATAAATAGAATCTCGGCGAATATATTGACTTACCGACCATGCTTGTCAGTGGCAGAAACGTTGCAACCGGCATCAATCAAGAAAGCAATGACGCTTGGGGGACTATTCCTGATCGCATACTTTAGGAAACATCACCTTGTTAGAAAGCCTCCAGGGATCGGCAGATTGGAAAGAATAGTACCTGAAGGAGCGAGGTTCCATCTTGGGTAACGACATGGCGTAACATTCGTTCTTTTTCAAACGCATGCTGAAGCCATGTGATGTTTCCATGATCCAGGGCAAACCAGACATTGTGTGTTTTGCTGACAATGGTTGGGAACTCTAGGTTCATTGCCAAACCTGTATCGCAGCTCAACGAGCCGAAAACTGCGCGTGCCAGAAACCACGTTGGGAAAAAGTACGAGAGCTGCACCATGTTCCCTGACTTGGAGTTGCAACCGACGACATCACATGGGAGCTGTCGCGCGAATGGTACATTCTTGTACCGGACTAAGCAGTGTCCGAGCACAAATCGTAACCATCGTGGGGTCTGAACTACATATTTAACATGGCATTGGCACTTACACCCGTTGTGGCAATCCGGGTGAGGCGACTTTGACAGGGACCCAGCTGGGATTGATGTATAGTGGCCATCTTCATCGCCGATCCGTTGCCCACCCGGGCCTAGTCTCTTATCGTTCCCTGGACCGGGCGTTGCATGTGCCAGAAGCGTTGTCAGCTGCTTTACAATTTCGTGGATAGAGTGCGTCTGGTGAATAATAGGGTCCAAGTCCTGGGATTGCTGCGTAAGGCAAGCCTGGAGTCTACCCAAATTGTCGCTCATATGAACAAGTTGATGATCGGTGATGATATTTCTTGCCACCACTCTGTCCAGTTTCGTGTCGATTGCCTCCCTGCAGTGGAACTTAAGTTCAGTCCAGTCGAAACGGGGGCCGAATTTATTCCTTACAGCTGCAGTGTGTTTATGGCGTTGAAACCAAATGCGAGTGTTTCGCGAGACTCCTTGGCACAATTCTTGACTTTGGAACTCAGCCGAATCCAATTCCGCTTTGAAATCCGCCGGTCGTTCGGGTCTCTATCCGCAACCACCACGACGGCGATAAGTTCTTCAAGGCTAGTAGCGGTAGCCTGTAGCCGTGTCCTCGCTGTTTTCAAGATTGGCGGCTCATGATCAGCCGGTGTGAGTCTATGAGAATCCTTGAACTGCACTATTTTCTCGACAAGGACATGAAGAGCGCTAAGCTCATCCAAGAGACTTGACAACTCTGAATCCGCATGCCTGACAGTCGCGAGTGTTCTAATCCCTTTAGCAATTAAGAGGGCGGCCTGCGATAAGGCGATAACGGAAGCGGTGATGGAAAGAGGGTCGGCCATGTTACCGAGAGACAGTCTTGATGATGGAACATCAAGATGTCGCAGCCCTTGCCGCCCGATATTGTAGCAAGGCTTCAACTGTTGGGTTGATCCTGTCGAAGAGCTGACAAAGCAATGTGCCTCGATTCAAGCTGTCTCCCAAGATTCAAGTCTTTCACGATTCGCTTAATCCAGTCGTGGCTGTATCACGCAGCACGTGACGATGCAGGTGCCCAACTGTCGGTCACGAACTCGACCTCGACCGGTATTCCCTTCTAATCTCATGAAACTGGGGATCCCAAACTCATGCGCATCCTACCGACTTTCACCATGGAGGAAGTTGTGCCGTATTACAGTCCAGGTGTGCGACGTCGGTTTTCTGCCCTCGTGGACGAGATTAGTGGTGTGTCGTTGGAACCGGCAACCGCGAGCACCACTGCTGCTGCTCGGATCAGGTACCTCTTCGACTCTGAGGTTTACCAACATCGTATCGCTGAGAGGCTTGCAACCGAAAACCTACCGAAGGTCGTTCCACGTGGTTGGCCTACCTCCCTCGCTGGACCGCAGGTCTGGTCCGGTCAGGATCTCGAGGCCGAGCACGACATTTTCTATTCATTGAGCCACATAGACAATGCCGAGCTCCAACAAGCGCTCCACCAGTATAAATGTTCGTCGTTTTCAATGTTCCTTGACCTCTATCGACTTCAGAGTTGCTTACCACAGAAAGAAAAGCCTGTGGCTTGTCGCTCGAGTTTGACACACCTTGCCCTGGGAACTTCCCGCTCCCCACACTATCTAAAAAGCTTGAGGCCATGCGGAGTAAGATATACCACGGGAGAGGAGTTTGTCTCATTCGTAATTTATCACAAGACTGCTACGACCCTAGAGATCTTACTACAGTTTACCTTGGCCTTATGAGCTACGTCGCGGAGATTAGAGGGAAACAGAATCAAATGGGTTCAATGTTAAGTAAGATTGGTCTCTCTTCTGGAAGACTTGGAGCTGGAAATTGCTTACCGCAGGACAGTTCATGTTCAGGATTTAAATCATCCAGGTCAAATGGGAGGATTTGAGATGGTCAGCTTGTCAGCCCGCTGCCATGTTTCTTACTATTAACCTCATCACAGCCGTTCCACACCGATGTCGTATGTGACTGTCTTTCTCTGTTCACGCACAAAGTGGCAAGAAGCGGCGGAGATATTGCCGTTGCGTCCATGTGGGCGATATACAATGAGCTGGCCGTGACACGGCCCGATCTCATCCATACTCTGTCTCAGCCGGATTGGCCATTCGATACGTCAGTCTAGTCCAAACTTCTTCGTTTTCCCGCAACCCGCTGCCCGCTGGATATTCTCACAGCAATTCTCGCTGCAGGTTTGGCCGCAATCCTCCGTTCTATAAGCGACCACTTCTGTTCTTCCATGATGGGAAACTCATAATCAACTTTTCGCGCCGTCTTCTTTGTGGCGAGGAGGATGGAAATCGATCAAAACTCATCCCCGGCCTCACAGAAGCCCAAGCAGAAGCACTTGATGCGCTTCATGCTATAGCATCCAAGCATGAGTTCAAGACTCGCATGCTTCCAGGTGATATCCGAATTATCAACAACTTGTTTGTGCTCCACCGACGGGACACGTTTGAGGACCATATCGACTTCGACGATCGGCGCCACCTTCTGCGTCTCTGGTCGCACAACGCCGGAGAGTGCTGGAAGCTCCCGGACCCGCTGAGACTCGCTTGGGTGCGGGTTTTTGACGACCAAGACCGAGACGAGATGTGGTTTCTGGGCTATAGGCTGTCCATGCATCATGAAAAGCGCATTTCTGGAACGGGGCCCGATGAGATGAGAGGGGGACCCGATTCAGATCTTCCTTCCGACCCGTCACTCTCTGATACGACGGCTGCTGATGGATTAAGTCAGTCATCAACATGGACGTATAGTAGTTATTCGCATAGATACACAAGTCTCTCGTGTGATTAGTGCTTTCTTCTACGCAGCGTCGGTATAAATACGAAACCAGGTACGAAACTTAGTTGATGCAAGATCTGAGATTCACAGGTAGGGAAACGTTGGAGGATCAAAGCCGCAGTTGTGGCCTCTAGGCCAGCCTTTGAGAGGGAGCAGTTTCTCAGTGGCCCACTTCTCGGCTATCAAAGGGATCTTTTCTACTGCCTTCAAACTTTCTTTTCTTCCCGCATACTACCTTGTGCATCGGTAAGCATTTGCCTGAGCCCCTCGCATGCAAAGAGCGTCCCTATGGCGTGGGGTTGACTAGGTAGCGGTGCTTTGGACGCCAGGGGAGCTGAGTCCGCGCTAGCGGTTCGCCATAGTTTGCCAACTTCCTTGTAGTGGCTCCCAAGAATTCACCCCAAAAAGAAAGAAAAAACAATACGAATTATAAGTAAAGGACTATAATCATCTATAAAGAGTACAACTACACCCCTACACTTGAATACACACTTCTTACCATATATCAGTGAACACTGCCCGACTGCCTCGCTTATCCACTAACAGGCACTGCGCGACCCTAACTCTAGCAGCATCACGACCAAATATATACCATTAGCTCGTGACCCAGTGTTAGGATCGCCACGTAAGTTTTCCCTCTTGATAACGTGCGAACGCCTACGCGGCTGTTCCGTCACATAGGCGTCAACATATTATGCGAAGGAAATACCTTCCTAGATAGAGAATGCCTAGAGGCCGACAGTTGATAATGAGGCTTGGAGTTAAACCTAAGTGTTCCAGTTCATTCTACGTATTGTTCTAATTCACGACCCTCATGAGATCACCGACGGGGTAAGGATCCGCAAATTAATTTTTTTTTTTTTATTTTTTTTTTTTTATGGAACAGCTTTTTTCGACATGACGCAAAACAGGATGATCTCCATTTCTCAAGGGTATAGTCAAACCAAAATCACTGGCTTGACGACACGATCGGCGCCGAGACATGTGAATGCGAGCAACAGATTCTTCAATATCATCCACACGGCTATGCTGGCTGACGACAAGTTGAATAATTCTCCAGGTCCGCCTTTCTTTCCCACGTTTGTCTGACTCACGTATATACTTCTACATGATTTTAAGATGGATTTTGGGCTTAATAGGCAATCTACTGCTCTTGAATTTCGCGTAATTCCGCTCCTCAAAACTGAACTAAGACGTTTTACGCAACCGGCTAATACACTGGACCTACAGTATCCTAACCTCGGGTGATCCAGAATCTGGATCACCAGGTCGTCAATTGGGTCCAGAGTCGTACCTAGTAGTGGAGGGCACCAGGGTAAAGCGCAACGGAGCACAGGCGGGAGTTGCCCAATAGCGAGCCGTGGGTGACAATTCACCGCAGCATGTTCAGCCTAGCTATTACAGAGCAGAGGGTGGGCAGCAGTATATCCACGTTATTTTCACAAGATTCTACCTCAGTAGATGTCGTCATATTCACTCATCCGCTAGTCCTATATGGACGTCAATGGCGCCTATTACATCTGAATCACTCATCGTGCAAACAACATGTTCCGAGTCTGCATTACGTTGCATTCCTGGTGACTGCGGGAAGGCTGACGGCAGTGTCCATCAGAGGCGATATGTACAAATAACAATGCTGCCATGGCCACCTTTTGATTTCGGTCTAGAAAACGAAAATGCTGCTTACAGCTATTCGTTGATTGACCATGCGTGTTATCATTGTTGGAGCTGGCCCTGCGGGGTTAGTTCTTGCTCATGCCCTTGTGCTTGCAGGTATTGATGATTTTGTCGTTATTGAGCGCAGAAAGGCGGTGGTCGAAGCCTCGGGTGCTTGTCTTGGTCTCTGGCCACAGAGCGTTCGGGTTCTCGACCAGCTGGGAAACGGCTTACTCGCCTCGGCCCGGGAGATGGCGCCCAAGATGAAACGGAGTGTACGACTCGGGAAGGACAGCGAACTCCTCCTTCCCGTGGATTTATTCAAACAGCTCGAGGAGAAGTAAGCCCCGTCCCGGGCGAGGGAATGCTGCAAATGGCGAAATCTGCGGGTCAGCCTAGAGATTCCAATACTAATAAGTGAATGCATCAGCCACGGGCATCCCTTCATGCTTTTCGAACGCATGCAGCTGATTGAGCTCTTATATTCACGCTTACCGCACGCTTCAGAGTATATTCTCACCGGAAAGAACATTACGTCCCTCTCACAAACCCCATCATCTATCCGAGTCACTTGCGATGACGGGTCCGAATATTCGGGGGACATCCTTATCGGTGCAGACGAGGCCCACAGTATAACACGCAGGTCACTGTTCGGCGACCCTCATGATACCTCGGCAACGCTGCCGGAGGGCCTCTCCACCACTTTTAGGTGCATATTCGGCTGGGGTCGTTTAATTCCCGGATTGGTTCCCGGAGAGATGACTGAACGAACAAAAGGCGAAAACTCATCCCAGCTGCTGACGTCGGATGATACAGTTTGTTGGTTCCTTTACCAACGTCTACCGAGAACGACAAGAGAACGGGCTAGTTATACGGATGCCGACATGGCAGAGCTTGCCAAGGCATGTGAAGATTTCTCGGTGGTCGAGGATGACAAAGTTCGGTTTGGAGACCTTTGGAAATCCAGGACCAGAGCTACACTCGTCGACCTAGAGGAAGGAGTAATGAGGAAGTGGTTTACTGGTCGTGTGGTCTTAGTTGGCGACGCAGCGCATAAAATGCTACCGAACATCGGCCTTGGCTGCAATAACGCCATCGAATCGGTCGCCTCACTTGTTAATCGTTTAAAAGCCCTCGTCTTAGCGAATCCGACCCCGAGCACTGATGAACTGGTAGCCGTGTTTGCAGCCTATCAGCAAGAACGCCAGTCCCGTGCAATCCAGTGCACAAGGATATCGGGGTTTCTATTGCGCTATGCTTGGTTCCTAGCCATTGTCCTGAAGTTTCTGCGCAATTTCATATCATTGGACAACACTCGGTTTATAGCCGACGTTTTATATCCTTGGATTCCTAGGGACGCGATTATATTGGATTTTGCACCAGAGTCATGTCCAGAGACTGGCAGGATCCCATGGAAGTTTAACACGGTGTCTACTAAGGAGCGAAACTTCGAAGTGGAGTGAGGGTTATATCCAGTCATTGAGTGAAAGCCGAAGTTAATAGGGGCATGTATTATGCTGATAACTGTACTACTTTGAAGGGGATCGTTGCTGAAATTGGGTGTACTACCTCGGAGAGGGACTATAAAAGATTAATATTCAACAGACCTTTTTTTTTTCTTTTTCCTTTTGGGGGGGGTTGCAAGTCTTGAGAAATCCAGCACACCATATATAAGCGACGAATGATAAAGCTCCTTGAATTGGTTAGAAACGAGCCCTTCCAGATACAGGGGAGGTATGTAGGTAAATCAAGTAGCTTTCATTGGCCGCCCGTTGTTTACCTTTGCCTCATCCGTTATGATAAATGTTGACAATCTTGCAAAGCCCATCACCTATACAATATTCAATATTAGAGAAAAAATCGTACGGTTTTCATCTGAGATCAAAGTATGGAGTTACGACTGGAGTAGCATATTTTTCTTCTTCGCGCTTCGTACTTCGATTTAGCACCATTCCAGGATTTCAGGCTTGCTCATGCACGATGCCGGGCGGACCGAGAGCGGATTAAAGTGGGTCAGATTCGGACCCTAGCGGGCACTAGCGGACGCATCCACGAAGGGGACCGCAACAGTCCGACCTCCTCCGAATGGCCACGCAGCGAAACGATGCCCAGTGATATACAATTATTCAGAACCTCCGCCACTCCGGTTTAGTATTTAATGAAGTGATAATCCTTTTATTTTCAGACCTAGTCTCTGTCTGCCATCCATCTTGTTTCTTCTCTCTCAATCATTCCCAACTGAATATTAGTCTGTCTTCTGCCCAACACTCAGAATGACCTTCACCCTGGAAGAAATCCCCTCTCTCACCGGCCGCATCGCCCTTGTGACAGGCGGCAACACGGGCATAGGCGAAGCCACCGTCAGGCACCTTGCGGTCCATGGAGCCAAGGTGTACATGGGAGCCCGTTCTGCCGAGAAGGCATCAAAAGCCATCGACAAGATAAAGCAAGCCCACCCGGCTGCTGATGTCCGGCCTCTGATACTAGACCATCTCTCGCTCGCGTCTGTGAGAGATGCGGCGAGGTCGTTTTTGGAGCAAGAGTCACGTCTGCACATTCTTGTGAACAACGCCGGTATCATGGGCACCGATTATCAGCTGAGCAAGGACGGGCATGAAGCACAGTGGCAAACCAACTATCTCGCTCACTGGCTTCTAACACGGTTGCTGTGGCCCACGATTCTCTCTACCGCCCAGGAATCCCCCAAGGGAACCGTGCGAATCGTCAATGTCAGCTCATCTGGCCATAAACTCTTCGCGCCGAAGGAGGGAATCCGCTTCAACGATACTGCCTTGGAGAAGGAATCCAAGATGACGCGATACGGCCAGAGCAAACTCGCCAATGTCCTCCACGCCAAAACTCTCAACAAGGAGTACGGACCCTCATCAGACTACGCGCAGACGCACGTGCCAATATTTACTGCCAGCCTAGACCCCGGCCCCGTTGACACCCAGCTGAATCAAAAGACGGCAGTGCCAGGCACGGGCTGGGTGCAGCCGGCGCTCAAGTGCCTCGGTGTCTATAGTAACCCGGATGATGGAGCCCGGGCGAGTCTCTTCTGTGCATCCTCTCATGAGTTTGCAGAGAACATGAGTGGCCTCTATTTCGACAGTAAAGCGAGGGTCAGCACTCCAAGCAAGTTGGCTCGGGATGATGACTTACGCAAGGAGTTGGAGTCGTGGACTTTGGATATGATGAGGGCTGGGAATTGGATTGAATAGAGGCAGATATGACCAAACGGAGTACGATATGGTCTTGCCGACAAGCTAGAAACGATGCCTCATCAATGTGGTTCTGTAATACTCTAAGCGGCCTCGTTCAATATGACTCTCAATCTTCAATCCCCAGGGCTCTTGGACAGCTTCTGTGAATCGTTGATGTTTTAATCTACCTGGGTATAAACTTTGGCTAAGTTCTCAAATGGAAGCTAGATTTCGAAGGTCTATTATGAATTTATTTGATATTAAATTACAGTTTTCGGTCGCATCCGATTGAATTTTCATTTCATAAGTTGATACCAAGGGACCTCAAACTTGTATAGTCTTAATACCCCTTGAACTAGTCTGATTGCCCATCTTATAACTAACGAGCTGGTTGTATTATGTATTAATTTGACTATTGCACGAAGTAAAGCGCATTGAATATAACAAAAGCCTACTAACCTAAACTCGAAACGAGAGAAATGCAGTCCGTTAACGTTGTTGCATATCGAGGTGGAGGACGTTCCAAACAAGGGAAGAGAAAGACACGCGTACAAGCCTCAGGACTGCTCCTCTTCCGCATGCTCAATATACCTTACAGCAATCTCTGGCGCATTCCACACGTCCCAATCCGCCGCCTTTTCCGGGTCTCCGAACGGCTTCAACGCCGCTACTCTCACGACATACGTCCCAGGTTGGATCCAGGATCCGTCAGAAAGCTCGCCTTGCCACGCGAAAAATCGCGAAGTGAAGTGCTCCACCGCACGCGTAGGCGATCGCGCGTAGTAGGTTAGAGGGAATTTGAAACGATGGCTAGGACTCTGGCGGGTGAGGACCTCCCAGACGTCTACCGCAGAACCGACGAACCCAGCTTTGCCGATCACGGGAGGATAGATCCAGGAACTTTCTGTCCATCCAGATTCGAAAAACTAATGACTCGCAAATTTTGTCAGCTAAATATCAACAGCCGACGTGGGCAGGGTAGTCATACGTCAAACCGGAATTCTCGGGTTCCATAGAGCATCTCGACGCCGAGTTGTGGGGTAGTGTAGTTCTGCTCGAACCACTCAAACGTGGAGTTGGAAATGGCACCAAGAGACTCGACAACTGGTGTTCCGGGAACAAACATGAGAGGGAATTGCTCCTTCAGGTCGAATGCAACTCCTAGAACTCGTGAGCACGTCTAGGGAAAAAAAAGGTATTTTGTTCGGCTGAGCAACCAGTCCTTACCAAAGTATGGCACAGCGAGTTCCTCATCTATAGAACTCTTTACGAGAATCTTGCCACTATAGCAAGGCAGCCGAAACTCGTCTTCATAGACTGGGCGGTTGAAGGTGAAGCTAGTAGTCTATTAGAAACTTGACAAAGCCTCATCTCCGTTCTCAAACTCACTTGACAGTGGCCATGTCGCCCGGTTCAATCGTAATATCCGCAGGCAGATCAACCTCCGCCTCGAGATCAATCGTCTTCAGTTGGTTATACCCCGCAATAAAGAGTCCCTCGGGACTCCTTGCGTCATAGGCTGTAAGAGGCTGGTGGCGAAAAGAATATGTGACAGAATCCTGTCCACCGTTCTTGATCTGGAGTGAGTGAGTCGGCGTGAAGTGAGCCGTATCATTGAGAGCAAAGGTCTCAAAGTTGAGAGACGTAGTGTATGTGAGAATTTTCCATGCGTCAATAAGACCGGATCCGACCTGCGTGACAGGGGCAAGGGCATCCGCAGGGGGAGTGTGCGGATTCGGCGCGTCTTCGTCCTGGACTGGAAGACCCCAGCCAACTGTCCTACCACTCGATATGATGCGGTTGGCAAGTTCCTTTGCGAATCCGGGACCATGCTTATCACGGCCGCCGTAGCGACTAATCCAAAGCGCAGCCACACCAGCAACATATGGAGTAGAGAACGAAGTACCACCAAAGCATTTCCAATTAGGAACAAAATCGCCCTGGCCGGGCCAGTCAAACGCAGTGCTCCAGATATGGCCGCCGTAACCTGCAACGGAGGGCTTGACATCGAGGTCGTAAAGCGATCCCCAGTTGGTAAAGTAGGTTGGCTTCCCGCCGTAAGGATCAACAAGGTTCAGGGCATGGTCCGCATGACGCCGGGAGATTTCCACAGTTACGGTGTGGTTATTTGCCAGGGCGCGGGAAATGGCGTCGCCGGCGCTTTTCTCAATAATGCCGGAGTAGAAGGGCTGCTCGACGCCGGGATAAAATTCATCTGGAGGGTGAAGTACCTGGTTGTCATTATAGAATAAGACATACCGAGCATTTCTTGCAGCAAGATTTCGGACCTTAATACTATAAGGACAGTCTGCCTGCGATACGAGAACGATAAATTCTTCGAGGTTGGGGACATCCGCAGGAAGTTCGTTGCAGGCCGTGAAGCCTCGTTCGAGAGACCAGATAGAGAACCCGTTTCCTTGGGAGAAGAGCGAAGGATCGGAGTTGGTCATCATAGGCATGATAACTTCCTTCATCCCCTTGGAACTGTTCCGGAACTTGGCTGTTACATGGAAATCTCCAGGTTTATGAGGGGCTTCGATAGCTGCGACGGCAACGACATTCTTGCCCGAGGCCCCCGTATCGGTGAAAAAAGGTCCACTACGGCCATTATTTCCAGCCGCGACGATGACAACCATTCCGTGGTCCACAAGGCTGGATGCCACCGTAGCCCAGGCGTTGTCACTGAAACCGCCCGGTGAACCAATGCTGGCGGAGATGATGTCGGCACCATCGTCATAAGCCTTGAGGAAAGCCTCGATAAAGACCTCCTCATCTCCGGCATTCGTATGACCGAACACTTTGTATGCCAAGAGAGTCGCTTCAGGAGCCACGCCAGTGAACCTAAGCCATGTCAGCGTCGACGAATGGAAGAAAACCGACGGAATGCGTCGAATGTTACTCACCATTCCGATTTTCCAGCGATGATCCCAGCGACATGTGTTCCGTGGTCATTCTGATATAGCTGGGGGTCTCTTGTCTCTGGATAAGGATCGTTATCCGGCTTGATAGGAGCTGTGGGATATCCTCCACCAACAAGATCATAACCTCCAGCAACCTTGAACCCGGGACCGTAGCCACCTCCAAGAGCAGGATGCTTGTAGTAAATCCCAGTGTCAATCACAGCAACCTTGGCTCCTTGGCCAAAGTTGCCTCCTGCGTGGATTTTGTCGACGCCAGTAAAGCTATGGATACTGTAAGTCGATGCGGGAGGGACGTCGTCGACGCGAGGCTGATTCTCAGTGGCCCTCAATGTGGTGCTTATCTCCGGAATTTTAAGGATGACTCTTCCCGCTTGCCACACCTTATCTACACCATTGATTTCTGAGAGGGACGGGATACTCTCGGACCTGGATACAATACTTAGCCCCTTGAAGAAGTGATGCTCGAAGCGCTTGAAGATGGTAGCCCCTGGTCGGGAGAGGATTTCTGATTCCAAGGCATCCAAATCTGTGTCCTAAAAGCAAACTAGTCATTAGCGTACGGCACTGGATTACCGAAAACAACAAGATACCTCTGATGCCTGAATGATGTATCGATCTGGAATTATTGCTTCATTGGTCGTGTGGGGGACAGGAATTATTGCCCAGGTCAAGTGTAGCAAGCAGAGGAAGACTATAAACAAACCCATCTCAATCAATATAAAACATTAAAATAAAAATAAGTAAAAAGAAGTAATAAGCAATGAAGTAAGGGGAAGAAGAAGAAAAGAAGAGAAGGGTATGTAAAACAAAGCAGAAAAATAAGAGGCGCCTGGGTATCTACTGCGACTTCTTTTCAATATTAATACCAACGAAGGAGCCCAACGAAAACTATTGTATTGCCCTGCGCCGAGGTAGTCAGAAGTCCCCTTCCTTTTATCAGTGTAGCTCAGAATAGGCCAATTCTACTTCCGACTCCATCTCTAACATGGCGGTGCAAGGAGAAAGGCTAATAGATGGAAGGGGTGGGGCTGGAGTTATTCGACTGGTGCGCGAGCTCGCCGTTGGCAGAGCCGCAGTCGAATGCCCGTAAAGTCGTATTGGGTGCCATTCTCGGTTCACGGCGCCACTCATAGACGGAAACGGAACACGGGACAGGCGCGAGGGTAGGGCCTAAGCATCTAGGGTGGAGTCGGAAAAGAGTCACGGCACCGATGACGACGAGGTCTGAAAAGCAGAACGCGTAAGGATGCAGCGAGATCTGCTCCCCGAAGAATCGTGATGATATCGCTTGGCCCGAGACTGTCCGGAGACATCCACCTTGCAGCGAGAGCCCGGACTTGGCAAAAAGGCGAGGCGAGCAACGGCATCTACCACGGCTCGATGTGTCGAAGGCCCACGGATTGTCTTCCATTTTTAGGCGTGGGAGAGGCGGGAAATACGGGTCGGCAACCGGAAAGCCCAACAATCGTTCGCTTTCCAGTTGACTGCGTGCGCGTTGATTAATTGGACTCTCAACTCTCAACTCCCAGAGCGTGGCCAGGGAGGTAAGTACCTTGGAAGATATCAAAAGACAGAAAACCGGGCTAGCCAATCTATAATGCCCGTACGTTATCAATGCCCAAAACACGCGCCCACGACGATCCGCATGCCATGTTGCCGAAAATAAATCATGGACGTGAACCAAGTCTAGGGGCCCAAAATGAGGTAGTCTCACAATACGAGTATTCGATTTCCATTGAAAGCGGGTTCACAAACGGCACGGTCGTACCGGCAAAATCGATATGAGCTCGCAACCTGGAAACCCCGACCCGTGCGCATGGTGCCCGATATTGGGTGGCCGGGAACTTGGCATCGCGGATTCGCCAGACGGTGAGGCTATCTCGGCTCGGTCATCCCAACTTGTGCCGCTGCAGGTACCATCAATATTGGTGTGAATCGCCTATTCTGTCAGTTATTATCTTAAACCCTGCCGCTTGGCCAATCCTCGTCAAGATTGTCAAGCACGCCACGTCTGTAGCTAATAGGGGATCTATGTGTCCTAGGTTATGCTGTGTTCACGAAGCTCAGTACTGATGTTGAATATCCGAACTTATGGGCCAGTGCACAGCACTACGAAGGGTGATGCTGGATATTTGGGCGTGCCTGTTGGGCGGATACCCAACAGGCAGATCAGAAGTCTTTTTCTCAAAAAGGGACAGGTTGCTAATCAGGACTTCACTCTACACTTCATCACTGAAGAGGGCTAGGTACGTTTCAATAATACCCCTTCCTAGGCAGCTACAGACACAATATATGAGTTGGATAAGTGTGGAATTTCGTCAATTATTTGCCTTCTAATAAGGGTATAATCAGCTCCGAGCCTAGGTTACGGAAGTGTGGGTCAGCTATTTACAGGGGTTCTACTGGACGTAATGGAGTACAAGGCTGTAATTATAGCCTTATTAAATAATATCAATAATACTTGACTTTAATAGTTTCATTTCTATATTTGCCTTCTGCTTCTTGTTTTGCTGCGCCAGAAGTAGGCAACGCGGGTCGGGGGCGGACCTAGGCTTGGCTTGGCTTAACCGTCTTCAACGGTCGAAAGGAACTGGGGGGCAAGGGGGACAATGAGAACTCACCATATTGACGAACCCTTCCTGCTGGTCAAGGACATTGCTCCTCCTCCCTAGAGTCAGCAGTGCTAGAGTGCGTGCCATTGACTAGTTGAGTCTTTACGTTCTATTCGAATATACATTATACGGCCGTGCCTAAATATCATAAATAGTATATATATATCTTATCTAGATGGAATTTCATCACCGATTCCCTCGTAATTCCAGACACGCGCTTCGATCAATGTCGAACCCGGAGCCTGCCGCAGTTGGCTGGCCGCGTTCGAGGCCGTATCCGAGAGCGAGAGTGAGGAGTAAACCGAAATAGCTGCGCGACTCGGGCGATCAACAATTGATCTCATTTCTCTCCTTCCTGCGCCCCCCGCCCCCATTTGCACCTACGGGCCGCTTAAGGGGCGCTCCAGATAAAATCCTTCTGCAATCTCCAACTCAGTCTCACCATCATATTCATATCTCATTTTAACTTCCTTCTTAACCTTTTCAACATCGAAACCCTCTCGCAACAAGATGCGGCCATGTATACGCGGCGGGAACGTAATTTCGACGCCAAAGAAATCGGTCTGTACACCAGCCCTCAGCCATCTAGTACGAAAAGCCCTATCGATTTCGTCCTTGCTTTCGGCCCAGGTATGCGGTTGGGAGTAACAACGACACCCAGGGAGTGTGTGTTCAGGAGCCATAGGTACAAAACGTATAGGGCATTGATTACAACCACCAGGCTCTATAAAGTGTGTCTCATCTTGTCGAATATCGGCTATCTGTGAATAGCGCACAGCAGGGACACAAAGGTAGAGATCTGTCAGGCATGGGCAGTATGTATAAAGTGAACAGATCCTGCCTGACAAGAAACGCTTATACTCAGGACTGTTTCTCTCGAGGCTGTAAGGGTGGAAGAAAGACCATTCAACAGCAAGGTGGCGGATGCGGGCGAGATGATGAGGGTTTTCAAGAGGTGGAGGAGGGCTTGCTAGAGAAGAGTGGGATTCCAGATACCCATCGCCAAGCTCAGTCCAAAGGACGATATCATCTATCCCGAAACGAAAATACACAGACCGGGGTTTCTGATGAGAGACATCGAGCCAGATATCTGAAAGGGCGCCATACTTAAGGGCTATATGGCGAGCTTCGTGGCATACATCGAAGATGGCGAGATGCTGTATTTGACCTGGTACTACCCAGGGGAAGACGAACAGACGACGAGTTATCACACAATGAGGGAGTTCGCCCATTTCTTCCCTAGGTCGGGGAAAGTCACAGCTGAAGATATAGTCGATGCAGTCAATGTGGTCCTCATGATGTTGCTGGTCAAGTTGGGCCGCGAGGATCAGCGGTTTATCCATAAAAATGGCTGCTTCCCAGATCTGAGCCTGGACCCTAGGTGGCAGACGAGAAAACTGAGGGAACTGAGGAAATGGTTTGGCCATGATCAAATGGGTGTTGATTTTGGCGATAAGACGAAGAGTTGCTGTCGAGGTGATAAGGCGAAAAACAAAAAAAAATTAAATTAAATGCTGAGGCGGGGAGGAGGAAAGCGGAGCGAGTGGTGAGAGCAGAAAGGAAAAAGGGGGGGGGGGGGGGGGGGTAGAGTAGGTGTGTGTAAGAGAGAGAGACTTCAAAGCTGATCATCCTCCTTGTACTTTCTAATAACAACACTGAAGCCGAGGAAGAAGACCGAGATTAGATTGGCTTACTGCTTCTTCGAAATTTAGAGCTAGCCAAAGTGGGTGGTGCGCTGGTACATCTGAATTTGCGAGAGTACACTATTAAGTATGAAGGACTTCGTACTTACTGTGCCTTTTTGGTGCCCTGGGCTTTATCTAGTGATCAAAAGCAGTCACCAATCATTAACATGCTGGACATTGGCGCGTGTCTGCATAACTGTCCAGCCGATAGCCTTCTCGTTCATGAAGACAGGCTTCTTGGTAACTGGGGCCGCAGTAAGGGGCATGGTTATGACGGAATGAGCCGCAATTCTGGCGAAGAAGTTTACTTCGTAAACATGCCAAGATGGATAGGCTAAATCAATATCGTTTTTGCCCGTGTTGGCAATTCCGTATCGCCGAGCATTCCGTCATCCACTGGACAGAGTGTCGGCTGCCTGGGATAAATTTTGCCCTTCTATTATTACACAGCATGGGGCCGAATCTTGGTGGTCAGCTATTTTGAAGTACGTTGGAGCACTATTGTTTTGCTTCACCCAGTCTTCTGTTGTCGGGACATTCTCGTCGGTACACATCTACAGGATCATGGAATGATCTAATGATCTATAAAGGCAGGGGGTATACTTCGTATTACAGGCAGATATAAGTTATGGGCCCTGGGGGACCCGACCGAGACCTACATATCACACGGCAGGGGCCAATGTACGCGTGCCTTGCCAAGCTTGCCGTGGGGGGTTGGGCTCAACGAGGGAAAAGTGCTCCAGGCACTGAGGATCCCTAATAAGCTGGTTAATAAGTAGCTAGATATTGCTGTTACAATCCTAACACTGGCCCGTTGACAGTATCAGGTAGATACAACTAGTGAAGGTTTATACGGTTATCTGTTTAGAAAGTAAGTAAGGCAGTCAACCAGTGTTTACAATAATATAAGTAAGAAGTGCGTGCATATTCAAGTATAGGAGTGTAGTTGTACTTGGCGATTGGGGACCCACTAATATTCTTCACTACGCCCACGTTGCCGTGTGGAAGAGTGCTGTCGGACCGTAGACCACTACGGCAAAAGTACAGTGTACCCTGCTATCATTTAGCAGGGTTCCATTATCCCCATTAAGTAAGCTTATAGTATAGGTTCTGACAAGGGCAACCAATCCAGGCACTAGCGTCCGCCCCTTCCGCTCCCGCAGGGGGAGGGAGGGGGTTAATACAGAGTGGGGGAGCTCAGGACGAGTGGAGCCTGCAGCGTACAGTCTACACAAGTAATATTGCAGATTCGTATGTAGAAGGAGGAGCATTCCAATGTCCAATATCTTGGCCAAAAACTACATATGCTCTCTGCCGAGGTTTGTTTCAGAACTAGGTATCATTGAGGGATAACCGTAGTAGCGGCCGCTAGTGTCCGGGGGACAGATCGGGCGGAAATATCCTCAAGCTGTTTTCCGGTGCCATTTGTCAAAATACGACCAGGTGAATTGTATCTACATTGCCTGGCGGAGCCATAGATCGCCGATGCCAGGCGACGTCACTGTATGAGGCTACTATTATGTGGGTTTACACAGCTCTGTCAGCCCAGCTCTCTTGGTGGTGGAGGTGGCATGTGTGCTGCAGTGTCACCTTCCGCAAAGGGGTGCTTTGATATCCAATTCTTGACCCGTGATGCCGGCTGCGAGTAAGCGCTTCTCTGTGTTCTAACATTGTACCGAGTGGTTTGCAATTTCGGACGAGGACCCTGATCAGTAATTACACTTAAAGACAACCCCGGTCAGTCTGTCTCCTTCGAACCCCGCAATAGCTATGTCGGAGATCGGTGATCCGAGGTCGCCGTAACCCCGAGCGTGTTGTTCCTGGCCTTGTACCCCCCGCCATTGTGACCGCGGGCCCGATGCCTGTCGCTCATGAGCCAACTTTGGCACGACGCGGCATAGCTTGTGTCGGCGTCATCGGAAGCTGTCAATAAAAAGGGGCCATGGACACACGCCACATGCAATGACTAACTAGTTGGTAAGACTACCTAAATAGGTACTTTAGCCCTTGGAAAGGAGATTAAAGACAGATCCATACAGGAACCTTGCTGGGCAGTCATGGGTATCTCAGCATCCACTGAATCAGGTCCAAAGGAGAATAAAGGGGGGAAGACATAGAGGGCTGTATTAAAAGTGACCTAAAGAGGATAACTCACAAAGAGACCGGGAGCGCAAGTACGTGTTTTCTGCAAAAGGCGGAGCTCGGCCGCAAAGATGCTTCAAGGGATTGGAGGGTCAAGATTCGCGATATTCAATGACTTAAAGTGTACAAGTCGAAAAGTAACATAATATACGCGGTAGTTGTAAGCTAACCGCCCTAGAAGCAAGCGTCTCGCATAAAGTATAGGTAAACATATCTAACCCGTGCCTATAATGGCCAGAGCAACAAACTTGCTCTATGCAAGGCATAACTACGTTACTCAGACTCCAACACAGATAGCATAATCCGGCCACAGGCCCTCGCAGTTAGCCCCAAGAGCCGGGTTCCAAAGCAGCAAGGTGGCATAATCAGGGATGCCATAAAGCTGCTGGATATCCCAGCATCCCTAGCCCGCAACAACCAAGTGCCACGCCTAGCACGTCTCAATCGTGCCCGGCTGCGTCGGCCCCAGCAGCGTGCAGCGAGGTAATACACCTGACAACCCTCGACAACGCCCAGCTGCGTCAGGCCAGGAGGGGTAATGGGGTCCAGACCAGGCAAGCCGCCTAGTCCATTAATGCAGAGCGGGCGCTTGTCAGTTGCTATGAGATTAGCATAGAGGCCAGCATCACAATCGGCTTCGCTGTTGCTGATCCATGAGTTCCAGCTAAGCAAGTCGCTCACCATGAAGTTCTTATTGTAGACAATATCCTCGCAGAGGTAGTTACTAGCATCAAACCCATTAAGGAGAGTAAAGCAGGAGCAGGTATCAATGGTGCCGGGCTCTGGCGTTGTGATTTCGAGACATTTGCCCCCAGAAGTATCTCTCTCTGCACTCATGTTAGCAAATCAGTTACTAGGTAGCTACTAACAACATGATGGAAAAAAATAAATCCCACCTGTAGCATTAGCGTGGGCCATGCAATACTGGTAGCCCGACTGCAGCTAGCAAGGGTCCAGTCCCTCGAGGCTCAGGTTCCAGACTAGGAAGTCCTCGAGAAGCATGTTGTTCGCAGCGCTCACATAATCGCAGGAGTTGACTGTCTTGGTGAGGGAAGGCACATCTGTCTGCTCAGACTAGTCTCTTGGGATGGGGATGGCCTAGTGCTGGGCAAACTGGAGGCATCTATCAGCCTCGGCATGCAAGCTAGCAGCCAGCGGAAGCACGACAATAGGTGTAGCGCTGGGCACAACAGTTTGAAGAGGCGGCCATGTAGTAGTGACATAGTCAGAAGGCGTCAAGGTGTACAGAGGAGTGGTGGAATAGGAGTAGCCAGAGTATGTGTTGATATCGCCTACTGCCTTGACATAGTACGATATCTCAAGCCAGAGATTAGTATAATTAGGATCATCAACAGATAGGTTAAGGAAGAAGAAGTCTTGGACCTCGATACCATACTGGACCAATATAAGCTAGCAGTAATCACCATCTTGTATCTCATACCAGCCCGCACACTGTTCATGCAACTTAGCCTTTGCGTTAGGAGGGCAGGGGACTGCTATGGGTGGTGGCTGAGTTGCGGTGGGCAGCGGCCCTATGGTGATTGTCGTCATGTCTTCCAGGCTTCTTCTAGGCGGGCTGACACAGATTTGATCATCATACATAGAGTCAATGTTAGTGCACAGTAGGTTAATATTAGGGTTCCAGGTCAGCAGATCATGAGCCCTCAAGCCAGGCACAGCTGCAAGGATATCAGCACAGGTGTCATCCCACTAGACACAGTACAAGGTACACAGCTCCAGCAGGCACAGCGCCTTGCCAGGGACCAGGTTGGAGCAGTTAGGCATAGCTTGACCAGCCTTGATGACTAAGTGCATCAAAACCCCCTTCGCAGTAGCAATCAAGTCACACATGTCCCCAGGCTGGACAATGTACAGCAACGCACACATTGGAGCCCCTATGGGAGATGGTTGCGGCTTTATGCTGAGGGCATACAAGGCAGGCAAGGTAAACTTATAGCCAGTTACCCCACAGCTCGCCATCTAAGACTGGAAGTCAGCAGTAAATCCAGTATCATAGCCAAACAGCAAGTTCAGCAGAATGCTGCCAACACCAAGAGCACAGCTGGAGCAGCCATTGGCAGTCATCCCATTAGCAAGGTTATCAAGGTAGATCTCATCACAATACATACCTGAGGCGCTGTCCTTTACACAGGAAATGTCATAGGCATGAATCATGTAGTCGATCATATACATCGTAGGATATATGATATAGCCCATCTCAATGGCATCCATGTTGCCCACGCAGCCCAAGGCAATGATGCCACGGATAGAAGTCAGCGACAACTTACAGCCAGGAGTACACAAAGCCTCAAGAATAAAGGACACTAGGCAAGGCATCTCGACCATATTCACAGCTAAGAAGCCCAGGCAGCTCTAGACCATCATGTTGAGCGCTTTATAGCACTGCTGGCTTAGCCCCAGGTAGGCATCATGGCCAAGCATGATATCAGTGAATTGCTGGGCATTTGCAACACCCTCAATGGCCACAGTGAGGGCAAACACCCACAGGCAGAAGGGGAGCCACATGAGTTCCATTGCCTCGAAATGTTCAAAATAAGTGACTGAGTGAGGTTGTTTATTGAAACAAGTGTGCATAGAAGGGGTAAGAACGAGAATGAGGCGTCTGATATCTCATGGGCGCTGGGGACCTCACTCTCAAGAAAAAGGACGAGGTGACCATAAAGAGGCAAAAGGACAAGAGGTCGGTTTACGAACTTGTCCCAGTCTAAGCCCGTTTGGAGTCTCCTCGCCGCTTCGCGCGTTCGCCCGTCTCATACACCTCCCCCATTCTTCTACCCATGATACTGGACTCAGTGAGTAAGATTAGTCCCCCCCCTTCCTGTAGATATGCGGGTACGCCAAGAATGTAGAAACCATATGACACGTTCGCAAATTGCGACCTTGGTCTTCATGTCGTCAGGTCAATCTATTTTACGTACAAATCGGGACTTACTAGTTTGGTATCGTGATCTCGTAGGATCGCGATCTTGTAGGGCTCGGACTAGTCGGGCGGCCGCGGGCGGCCGCCGTGTAACCATCCGGTGCCCCCAAATTATCAGTCATGGGGCCTTTTTCTAATTTCAACCCCACGCAGGCTCCATACCATAATGCGCGGCGATGCAGATATCACCGCACAATTCCACTCTCCCAATGACATCGCTTCTAAGCATGCCTTCGCAGCGATAGTAGTAACTTTTACAATATTTCTTGTACACTAGAAGGACGCGACTCTTGTCAGCGTAGGATCTCGCTACTACAACTCGGAGATAAGCATAGTTTCGAACATCAATATTGCAACTCAGCTTATACCGCATTTCCAGGGTAGCTTGAACACCCCGCACGGCTACCTTGGCCGGATATTAATGCAGCATTTGTTTAGCCATGGTGCGGCAACAAGTCGATTCATCCCTGCGAGGTGCGGAACGACGTCGCGGTCCGTCATAACAACAACGTACGTCTTGGCCCAGTCGGGCTTCGACTTCCACGAAGCCCCGGGCGTGCCCGTTAGTACTTTATATCTTAAGAGCGTCCTCGCACCCACCACGGTTCCCAGCTATGGACTTCTACCAGGACGTCCAAGGAGGGTCCAACTCTCCGTCACTCATTAGAGGTCATCATCGTCCACTCATTTTGGGACCAAGTCCTAACTCTCTGATATCAGCATGGCTTCCTTCAAGGAACACCATTCCACATTCCTTTCACTCCTTTCACTCATCTCTTTCGTTGTTCTCGCCCTTTACATCGGCAGCAGAAATGCCAGCCCTCCAGTGGAGGTCTCGCAGCTACATGCCCGGTCCAAGGGCCTAGCCACTAGCAGTCCCGCCCCTGTCTCGCCCGCTGCTAGCAATGCCCCAGTTTCGTTAGTCCCCCAGGGCCTTGCACGTCAGCAGGAAGATGACCCCTACACCTGCAGCCCTGGCCGCCCATGCTCCAATGGAGCCTGCTACAGATCTTCTGGCAACTGCAGTTATACGCCAGCATACTGTAGCGACAGATATCAATCCAACTGCAATGCCAAGACCGAGTGCAGCCAGTACACCGCAAAGCCAGGCCAGACCTGCAAGCTCAACACCTACTGCAGTCCACACAGTTTCTGCAGTACTATAGAGGAATTCTATATGGATGGCTGTCAGTCAAACTACATCCTCGAGCCTCAGCCGCCAGGGGGCTCACCCAAGGGCACAGCTCTCGACAAGGTCATTAGCTACTATAAGGGCTAGAGCTACTAGTCACTATGCAACCAAAAGTCACCATCTAACCTACTGCTAAAAGAGCTGACACACCTCAACTATACCTTTACCTTCATCAAGCCCAGAACCTATCAGCTCATGACCATAAACATGGAGCATGAAGATGACCTATAGCAGATCACTGTTGACACCAAGCAGTATAACCCCAATCTCAAGGTCTACATCACTATAGGCAGTTGGACCTTCTCCAACAACAACACCATCACCCAACAATTATTTGGCAAGATTGCCTACACTAAGGCAAACCACCAAAAGTTCACCAATAGCATCGTCAACTTTCTTAACAAGTATGGATTCGACAGCCTCGACATCAACTAGGAATATCCCAGTACTAGCAACTAAGGCAGTCACAACAAAGACACACCCAACTTTGTGCTCCTAATAAAGATGCTCCATAACACCTTTAACACATCGCCACAGCAGCTGGGCCTGACCTTCACCATCCCCTCTTCTTTCTGGTACCTCTGGTGGTTCGATTTGCCAGGCCTGTTGCAGTATGCTGACTGGACTAATTTGATGAGCTATGATCTTCATGGGACATAGTAAGCACTTCTTCTTCTTCTTCTTCTTCTTCTTCTTCTTCTTCTTCTTCTTCTTCTTCTTCTTCTTCTTCTTCTTCTTCTTCTTCTTCTTCTTATTGATCTTCCCTCACTTCCGCTTGCTCCTCTAATGCTAAGTGCATAGGGACGAGCACAACCCGATCAGTGCCATCGCTCAGGCCCATACCAACCTCACCGAGATCAAGCTGGCCACACAGCTCCTCTAGCACGTAAGCATCAAGCCTGAGCAGGTTGTTCTCGGTTACAGCTTCTATAAGTGCACCTTCAAGCTTGCTGATCCAAGCTGTAAGACGCCCAGCTGTCCCTTTGCTGGTAGAGCTAAGAAGGGTCCCTGCTCCAACAAGGCCAGCATCTTGATGTACTATGAGATCTAGGCTATCTTCAAAAAGTACTCCAACCTAGAGCCCATATTCGATAAGGAAGCGGCCATCAAGTACATCACTTAGGATAACAACCAGTGGATTTCGTACAACGACGCCAACATATTCGCGCTCAAGCTAGAGTGGGCCAATGAGATGGGTTTTAGCAGTTCCATGATCTGGGCTGTCGACACCGACGATGACAAGTACTCGGCCATGAGCAGGCTGATAGGGCACCAAGTTTCGCATATCAATACGGCTAAGCTGAAGGCGCTGGCCATGAGCGATAGCAACGTGGCTGCTACTCTGAAGCTGGAGAACGGAGAGGGCTGTAAGATCATGACAGACTATGACTCCGCGCAGTTAGTAGATATGACGTGCCCCGATGGGCAGGAGTTAGTCGCTTACGATAGGAACGGATGTGTGAGTCTCTCTCCCCTTCATTCCCTATTTTTTTTTTCCCCTCTTTTTTTTTTTTTTTTTTTTTTTAGGGGGGCTTTACTGACCCAGAATTTTGCTACTCATTAGGGAAGCGAGGAGGACACTCAAGGCGTGCCCATCTACTGCCCCACAGGCTCGACGAGCAAGAAGTGCACGTGGCGCAGAACACCCAAAGACGGCGGCATCTGGGGCGACTGCAACGGACAATGCCATGCCGGTGAGACCAAGATTGGCAGCTCGAGCTATGGAGGCGGACCCTCGGCGGACGAGGATTAGCCGCTGAAGAAGTGCGCCAGGGGCGGCAAGGTGCTCTGCTGCGAGGCCAAGGATTGGAAGCAAATAGTTGACGGCTACTACTGGACCCCATAGTAAGTTAGGAAACCGCATGTCTCCTTGTGAATGACTTTTCTCACGACCGGTGGCTAATACTTAATGGTTTTGTAGCATCGCAGCTTCGGGAGTCCCGAACAGACCCAGTGTAGCGGGAACACGGTGCAGCTTGCGACGAAAAAGGGCTCTTGCCCCATGAGTGCGGAACAAAGTAAGTTTTTTTTTTTTCTTCTTTTTCTTCCAATCATGAGGGGGGGAGGGAGCGAGCGTTCGGGCTAACAACGAGGTCGGCAGGGTATTGTTGCCTGAGGGATACCGGACTATATGAGTGCAAATGGCGCGGTAGCGCGCCCGACTGCGTGGGGGCAAATTGCAAGACCCACGAGGACAGAAAGGAGTTGTTTGAGGTGCAGGTCAATGCACATGCGGGTAGCAGTTCCTGGAACCTCTGTAGCTACAATAGGAAAAAGGCTTTGTGCTGTCAAGTCAGGGTTACGATACCTAAGCCTCTTACCTGCGAAATCGATTCCTGCAACATCAATTACCACCTGTGCTCCTAAACCAGCAAGGATGAGTGGGGAAATGACCTTGAATAGAGAAGCATCGCAATAGATGAAGATGAACAGGGTCTTGCAATTGTCTCCTGTGACATCGACCTGGAGAAGCATGACAGTGGCAAGCGCCTATACAAATGGGTTACAAGCTTTGGTTTAGTCATTCTACAGAATTCCCTAACTTACCCCTCCCCTCTAGGGTATATGAGGAGGCTCCGAGAGGGCCTGATCAACCTCATGTGAGTATGGGTGATAAGATCACAGCACTGCAGTAGCCCAGGTGTTGAGGCTTAGTGAATAGACCTGGCCCAGGACGCTCCCAATTAGACGCAGGTCGAGCACACTATACCATTAGTCGTAGTATCCCGCTTCACCTCTGTTACTGAGCACAGCCGAATGTGGGCTCCTCGTCCGGCCGGATATCTCGACAGAAGAGGCAGAGAAGTCGGACAGGCCCACCCTGCAGGCGCGAATACCAGCACCCCGGCAGCTGGCAACGAGAAATTCTGGCGGAATGTCTGGAATAATGCCAACGGCCTCCCCCCGACCTGCCGCAGGTCACGCAAAACTCGCCAGAGCAGAGACGGCCCATCGACTGCCTCTACAAGGCCCTGGGCTCTAATAGCAACCCAACCCACTTTACCCTGCTCCAGGATAATATCAACGGGATGAAGGGCTGCATCAAGATCTTCAACGCTCCCATGGGCCAGGGCAGATTCAATACCTTTTTGCAAGATGCCACTGATTGCTTGAATGACTTGCCTACCATAGACATCGCGTCCTTCATAGCCCCACTACATGAGCTGGTGGGCACATTTAAGTATTTGAGGGCTGACAACGTTGTAACATGCATCGATGCAGGCGCTGCCGCCATCCACTTCCAGCTTCAGCTCATCGAGCTACACATCACCGACTTGCAGGGCCTGTCAGTGCATTGGAATGAATTCTATCCGGGATATTTTCGCCTTATCTCTGAGTTCGCTCACACTTAGGCCCAAGACCAAATTAGGCAAATCAGGAACTACTACAGCGCGCACCCCGACGCCGCGCATCACAATAAAGTCGAAAAAGCTCTGAAGGAGATTGAGGATGACATTCCTAATTGGAAGTATCCTTCTGAAGGCTAATTGCCTATGCCTATGGCATCGGAATGTGTAGATAGCCAACACTGTTCAATTGAGATGCTTGAATCACTGCAGCTTCGACCGTGCCATCATAGAAAAGCCAGCCTTCTAGCCCTAGGCCCGGAGACGAGCTGAGCCTAGGGGTAGGGAGGTAGGACACGTGCGTTCTCGCAGACGGAAGTGTTTTGCAACGGAGTTGCTTCCTGTAACACATGCCGGGCGCGAAACAGAGTATCTTAATGGCATTTGCCAGCCGTGCACCCCTCGGCGTAAAGTTCCAAGGCATAGGATACGGCATGTTGAGCTCTGGAGTCCAGATCTCTTAGCATAAAATAGAGGATATTGAGGCACGGAAGCGAGATTTCCTGTTACGTCAAGTCAGATCTCGTACGTGATAATAAAATATGTGTAGCATTATAGAAGGAGGAGGATGATAAGTCTAAGTTCTAGTGAATGTTTCGATGGGAGGAAAAAAGGGGAAAGAAAGGAGACTGATCAGAGACTGGTTGGAGGAAAGTGTTTGTTGGGAGCAGCCGTCGTCGGGGCAGCGTTGGTGGTAGTTGGCTTAGGCTCTTGTCGAAGCCTCCATACGGCCTTGCCCATTACAGGTACAATATGCGATCCCAGGAAATAGGGTATAAAATCTCAAAGTCGAAAAATATATAATATTAAGGCCCTTGGGTTCTTACCCGATGTCTTAAAAACCTAGATATCTTGGATTTGAAAATTCTTAAAATGCCTAGTTATTTGCAAATTCTAATATTAAGTTCGGAGGGTGTACGAAGTCCTGAGGTACAGACAGCTAGCGAAAAGAAAAAGAAAAGAAAAGAAAGTAGGAGAGTGGTAGAGAGGCAGAACTGCAGCCTAATGTCAGCTGGGAGGCAAAATGGGTTCAATCAGAAAGGGCACAGGTTAAGCTTAACCGCTCCGAAGAAGAGGGAGAAGAGGGAGAAGAGGGAGAAGAGGGGTAAGCCCAGGAAATGCTTGGAATGGCCTTGATTCCGTGGAACACAACCATTACACAGATTGACGAGATTGATCAATATAAGCCTTATTCTGTTTCTACGTTACCGTCGCTTTCTGCGTCGTCCAGCGTCGACGTCAGTCGTCTTCTTTCCCTCTTTTTTCCGTGGACGGTTCTCACACCAATAAATCTCTTCATGTGACCCTCAAGGCATACACCATCAATCAACAAAATCAACAAGAAGACCCCCTGTCATCGGCTGTATTTCCTATCCAGGATTACCATTGACGTTGCACTGCAGACACACGCCCAGTTAATCTAAGGCCCTACTATCGAGGTCTATGTGGCTTGGTATCTGCAGGTAGTCTTCCTTTTAAAACGCCCCTCATCTGCTTCCAAGAACCGCACACACCAAGCCATTCGTCCCGTAGATTCCACACGCAAAACCCCCCAAGGTCCCCACCAATGACCACCTCGTCCGCACTTTGGCCGAAATTTCATTCCTCGAGGTCCATCCCGAGCATCATCCACCACCTACTACCTCCGACAGGGAGTCTCCGTCAGCAAGCCTCGACCCGACTCATCACTCATCGATCCGCCGCCACACCCTTCACAACTCGCCTGCCACCACCCCAACCACAAACACGCGCATTCAGCCGGCGGCCCTTCATGTCCTCGTCAGCGCGGCCGGAGCAGCAGCCCCAATCCATCAGCGGGGAGGATTGGGAAAAGCTCTCGCCCGAAGCAAAGGTCCAGTGGCTCGGAGAGGACAAATGGGGCTGGGTCATCTACCGGACCTCCTACGCCAAAGTGTTCGACGGCTCTTGGAATAACTTTAAGTGCCGCATCCAGCAAGAAATGCGTGAGTCTATCGCCAAGTCGGACGCGCCCGGCATCGCAGAAAAAATGGACTTTGTCTTTGTCGAAGACCCTGCGCTTGAGGGCGCCTCACCTGAGGAGCTGCAACGTCGCTTCCAGGCCTGGGCGCGGAACACTGCGACTTTCGATCTGGATAACGCGCAATTCTTCACGCGGGGCTCGAGGTATGAGTTCTTCGTCAAGGTCGATGGCGAAGGGTTGTGGAATTGCTATGTTAGTCTTATTCAGGCTTGGCCGTTTAACTTGGGTGAGGACTGGATGAAGGTCAGGGCTAGCGCGGTTGCTCCCGGGCTCTACGTTGAGCTGGACAACCCTGAGGTGTGGTACGCGTATTACAAGCCGCCGGAGATGGGGGTGTCTGATCCTTAATAGGCACCAAGATGTTCTGCTGGGTTTAGGCCTCTCTTTTTTTTCGGGCACTACTTATTAGTAACATGGTTGAGCTGAGCCTTCGCCTGCTTGCATCTACATACTGTCGGTCGATGGCTGGTGCTACTAATAAGAGATTCGGTTTATTAGGTCATACATTAACAGCTTGGAGATGGGTTTAAAGTAAATTGAATATTAAATTGTCCTAATTCAATAAAGGTATAGTTTCTATCAAAAGAGGGGCGGTAGAGACTAGAGAGTGCCAGTGAATTCTGGTGAAGCTCTGGTTATCAAAGCAGGTGCGCGATTTCAATTATGTCTTATGGCGGTGATAGGCTGCTTCACAGAGCTCCCGCCTTTTTCGGACTGGCCCGCAAGAGCCTGAAAAAGCCCCGAAGCCGCCTGGCTATGGACTTCTGTACCACGCATTCCAACTTCTGTAGTACTCCGTAATCAGGCCATCGCGTTTACCATTAGGCCTCCTATCGCACGTAGGAAGATAACAGGGTAGTCCTACTATACTTATAGCTCCCGACGAGATTGCAAAGAGATGGCGGATCCTCTGAGATCAGTGCTCGCAATGCAGCTTACTTATTCGTATGGGCTCGGCAGGAACGAGGTACATCAGTAGCGTTGTGACGGGATCGAAGGCCCGCATGGACCGTCCCAGCCAGCCGCGGCACCCGGTTCATCACAAACTAGTGCCGGCCATTTAGGTACGCGTCTAAACCTTAGAATAAACTGTATATTTACGTCCCTCCCCGGACCCCCCCTGTACCACGCTATGATAAAAAAAAAGGTATAAAGGAAACTAAAGGTGAAGAGCACAATCGAACCATACTATGGCTTTGAACGAAGGAATTGCGCAATGTCAGCGTGGGCCTCATCAATGAGGTACTTGACAATGCCCGACTGCCCGCTCCTGGCGGCAAGGCGGAGCGGCATCTGACCGTTCCTGTCCTTCGCCCCCATATCAGCGTTCTTCCCAATAAGTGCCCTATCGACCTCTTCCCTTTACACGGCAGTACCCTCTTCCGCTACTGTTGCTAGATGTAAGGCCCAAGCGACTGGGTGATCTTGAAGCTGATAACCTCTACGATAATATAAATCCCTCCTAGGAGATAGGGTTGGAAAGCTGTAAGTTAACGGATTTATCTTTCCCAGGTCGGACCAGATAAACTACGCCATCTTCGAACCCTTTCATAGACCCGAGACATCAAGTTTCCAAGAGTTACCGCCCTCGAGATCTGGGTTATTCTGATTTGGGGTATCTACCCCCGAGACTCTAACTTGAAAATGTACATATGTTGATCCCCAGGTTCCTCGAGGGGGTGCGACGATGAAAGTTTAGATTCTCGCAATCATCATAGTAAACCAGATTAACTACGCGCATGTAGTCCAGAAAGTCGTCTGCATGCGTCAAAGACACCGCCCAAGCGAGGGTGACCGATACGAGGCCCTGACCTAGGGTTCCAAGGTTTGCGTTCAGTGACCTAATTAATTAACTCTCCCTGTATTTAGTACCCCCGCCAGCGTGACGGACAGGATTAGCATCGCCTCTCCCTCACTCCGGATTGTTCTGCAGCCAAATCTTAACCAGCAAAAGAATACATGCAACGCGACGAGCCCACTTTGTCCGAGGATTCTTGGGACAGATCATGACTTGTTGATATGGTATTAAGCGGTAGTCTTCCTGTCCCCATTCACAACTGCTAATTCTGACGGAGAACCGCACTGGTGCTCTTCGTCCCTCCCGATGGTCCATGTAACTTCAATTTCCTTTCGTTCCACCTCTGCGTCCAACTTCTACCTTTAGTGATAACCATCGCAGTTGCTGTTGCGCTGTGAAATGGTAACAGATATTGAACAGGCTCCCCGTTTCAGACTCTGTATCAACCCCAAAGCTAAGTACTCGGCTAACTTGATACAATCAACAGGAAAGTTTCGTGCAAGGGACTGATTAGTTCCAGTTTATCGGTACTATCCGAAGCAACCTCGGTCTCTTAACTCAGCCCCCCGTTAATTAATACAAGACAGCCACAGCGCCGAGCGCAACTCCAGCAACAGCTAACAACGGGCGAGTTAGGTGTTGACCCGCATTAGGGCCTCCAGTTTCTGCAGGCGCTCCACCACTTTCTCTGGACGTTCCACTTTCGGCAGGTTGGTTCGGCGCCGGCGTCGTCGCACTCGGGGTATTGGAATCGACCGATGCTCGGGTGGTCGCGTCGGGGGAGGCGTTGGAGTCCGTGGCGGTTTTTGCCTCGCTGCTCGGGACCTTTGCATCGTTCGTGGGCGTAACAGAGCTGGCGCGAGTCTCCACCGTTGTTGAGGGCTTCCAGCACGAGAGATACGAAGCGGCTGTCTTGGGCAGCTCGGTGCCCTTGTAGTTGCCGCATCCGGGGACGTTGGTCTTGGGAGGAGCTCGGCCACCGCCGCAGTCCAACGGATCGCAGATCTGACCGTCATCGGGATCGAACCAGTGGACGATGCCGTCTTCGCAAGTGGTGAAGGAGTGGTGGGCACAGCCGAATGCCATGGTGAGCTTGGCGAGCATCAGCACCGAGAGTGCAGACAAGGGAGTGGGTTTAACCATTTTGATGTTTCTATTAGTGAACGAGATGAAAAAAACGAGTGTGGTTGGGTGGGTGGTCGTTCACGGGCGATACCTGTCAGACGAGACTGTGAGCTTGGAACATCGAAGCGCATAATATCGTCCGTCGCATGGGGTTGAGCAACGCCGCGAGTTTAAATAAGAAAACACCGCCAATTTGCAGTGGGCTGAGCCACGCTTACTGATCGCTCCTGAAATTGCTTCTCAATCTGTGATCAATCAACGATCCGGGGCAAATTGCAATGGGTCGTGCAAGGTGGCGCTGCTAATAACCCATGATCCTTCAAGGAAGAACGGCACGGTTAAGACGGCCCATTTGTGGATCCCGGACGCTGACACTAATTTTAATTTGGGCATTGTGAGCCGGATGAAGCCACAGTACACTAGGCATCTGCTGGGAAGTGGGAGGAGAGAGGTCATCCGGCCTCCATCTGAAAGAGGAATGCTGCCGTTAACGTCGCATCTGGGGAAGAAAATTCTTCCAAGCTCAATCCAGCCCTATTGATGTGACACGGCGAGATTAGCCGCGAGAGAGGCCGAGCGTATTTCATAATTAAACATCAATGAGCTTACGACTGCCGAAGCGTCGGAAGACCTCATGCCCAAAACTGCGAAGGGTCGCACTCATTTCCCAGCCGGACAGAGCTACGTCTGTCCAATGGAACGTGAGAGCAAGAATCGTGGTTGCACAAAAAAAAAAAAAAATTCAAACACGAAGGCAGCGGGACACGAACGACTTGCGGTTTCACCTCTGGCCCCTTAAAGCCTATATGGCCAACTAATCTATCTCGTAAGATGTTATACTATTCGAAGGCGAGAAGTGCGAGGGACCTTAGTTATCGCCAGTGGCCCCTTTTAGAGTCCCTTGCTCTGGCTCTCGACATCGGCTCAGCTTTACATCGGCTCTCATCAGTCCTCCTCACCTTCTCTGCCCACCCAGATGCGCCAGGGCGGCCAAGGATCTAGAGTGAGTAAAGGCTCCGCCTCGTGAAATTTGTTGTTTGGGACTCCAAATGGGCCAGGTGCCGCTTGCCAACTGCTTTCCTGTCGAGTTCCCGACAGGCTAGACGCAGACCTATGACGCAGACCTATGACGGAGACCTATTACGAGGAAAAGAGAAGGCAAGCGGTGCCCGGTAGTTGTTGACTGTAAGATTTTGACAGGACACTCCAACTTTGAGGGTTGAAGGAAACCTTGAACGCTTTCCGTCATTTTTCATGTGAAGGGTATCTCGGGTACCTGCCCAAGTCCTCAGCTAGGTCGTAGCTCTAGTTTCTTAGCTTCTTAGATCATCGGGCGCCTTGCGCAATACTCAGTCGTTGATACGAATCGTCAGATACCTACGTCAAGACGGGTCAAACAAACACTCCCAATTCCTTCACAATAGACATCACACCAAAGCCTTGGGTTTAGTATGCCATATACCATGGATCTCTTTTCTCAACGCCTCTTCCGACTCCCGCCCCAGTTTTGGCACATGATCCTTCTCGCACCCACCTGTGCACGAGACAACCACCGCCAGGGTTCCTCAATGCGTATCGGCACATCGTGCTTCACCCAGCCTTGCCTCGACATAATCAACGCAAACTACAATACGCCAATCACACTCCCTTTATTGTTCCAGATACCCTACTTGACCCAGCGTTTCTTGACATTCTCCTCCACAAGTTTGTAGGAGTCTATACCGACAGGCACACAGCGTGTCTGATTTTCGTGTGCTTCGATGATCTGCTTCCTCTCTTCGATCGTTTGGGCTTTGAGTATTGTTCAAAGGAAACGATACCTCGTCTTAGCTGTCATTTCTGATCCTCGCAGTGCTGTTATTCATCGGCCCCTGAATCCAACAATTATTTGCACGAACACCATAACTCATTGGCTACGCGTCTCCTCCACCAACAGCTAACCGCCCGCTTCTCGCATGTGAACCGAGCTATAAAGACTGAGGGGGCCCCTGAATGGGCTCTAAGCCGCCTTGGGATGTTATCACCCGCAATTAGGAGTCCTGAGCAGACCCTGGCTGGGTGGGTTGGTTGGGAGGGGAAATCATTATTATCATGACCGAGAAACTTCACAAATGTGCGCGGAATCAACCCCGCATTCCCGGGCCCGGTGATACAATACTAGAAGTCTTATAGATAGCAATAAGTAACCCTTGTAGGCTTCTTGCGATCTGAAGCGGCAATTCTTAACTTTTGTACTGCATAATCACACTTTCTTGACCGTTCCCGTAACCACCTTCCGGGGCACAGTAAAACCAGGCGCTAGCTAGGGTACTCCAGCTACTCATCATGATCGTCGTTACCAACGGACGCCTTCCATGGGGCGGCACCAGAAAGGTGGCTCTTCCAGAATTCTTCCAGGTCCTATATCGCCTTGTTAACCAAAACCCGTATCGCCCACAGTATCGGAGCCGCACTTACCTCGAATACATGGGGACACCCACTTATGGGTGCTTGCTGCGTCTCACCATCTCTCTCAAACCCTACTTCAAACAAGATCGACTTTGTTTTCGGCTCCGCGCACTCGAACGACACCGCAGTTTCGGGGTTACCTGAAGCCGATCGCCTCCAGCAGGGTGTGATATTGATAGTGATTTCACCGCCAACCCTGACGAGGAACATTTTCGTCTGTTCCTTCAACAAACTCCAGGACCTCGCCCCATCAAGCCCCACGGCCTGCGCGTCGCCGTCTTCCGTCGTCCGAATGCGGCAACCTATTGACCCGCTAATAAGAACGGCTGTACGGTTGGCTGTGGAGTACTCAATGTTGCCGAGCCGGAAATAGAACAGTGAGGCCTTGAGCCTCGTAGCGACCTCCAACAGCGAGTCCTTGTTCTCAACTCCCATGACCGCTTCATGGAAACGCAAAGTCCTCCGATCCGGGGTAAAGCTGTAAGTGCGTGCCCACTCTTTCAGCGCACTGATGGTCTTCGCGGAGTTGTCATCCAGATCGTAGCGCTCCCGGCCCAAATCGACGTTCAGGCGCCGGGCCGTCTGCCTCTGCCCATCGTCCCACGAGTCCCAGAACTGCCAAAACTTCTGCTCCCCGTCCATCGAGCGGAAGTAGTTCTTTGCAAACTTACCCACCCAGCTAGGCACGTAAGAGATACTGGGGATGGCGTTGTCGCGGCGAGAATGACCCGACCCAATCGAGAGAAGGGCGTCGACCCGCACATTGTGGAACCACAAGGTGCGGGCTTCCAGCCTGGCAATATCAACCGGGTTATTACCCTGCAGGCCGCCGTCGATGAGCAGGTCTCCGTCCTGCGCACTGCGGAATGGGGTAAAATAGTAGGGTGCTGCGGAAGTAGCTCTAGCGCTGTTCAGGGGGTGATGTTAGTGTTAGTCGAAGCCGGGGACGTAACTAGGGTCTGTACTTACGCCTCCCATGTGGGTCGGCGTGATTCAAGATGACGCTTCCCATCGCCGGCGTCGTAATTGGCAATGTAGTGGGTCATCTCGTTCCGATTGGTCGTGACGGCGACGCGCGGGAGGTGCGACAGGCATCCAGATTCCCGCGGACGAAGGCCAAAGAGGGTCGTAGTAGCCGGAAACGCTCGCCTCAATGCCTCTTCGAGTGGCTCAGGCTCGTATATAGATTGAAGCGACCGTCTGTAGTACCAGCCGAGAAAGAAGCTATCGATCCCAGGCCTCTTCTTGAAACTCTTCTGGCTGATGTCGTCAACTTTCGAGACCGCGGTATCAATGTCCCAACCATGCACGCCCAGACCGAGGGCGAGGAGGCCACCTGATTGAAGCATGAACATCTTGACTTCTCTTCGCTGAATGGAGTCTACTTACCGGCGCTAGTGCCGACAATGAGATCGAAGAAGTGTCTGATAGGAATCTCCAGACCTATCGTTTTCTCGAGTCGCTGGAGTATAAGCACCTCAAGGATCCCGCGCACCCCGCCTCCGTCCAGCGATAAAATCCGGACGCCCGCCAGTGGAGGCACTTGCTGAATTACCACGGGCCACGCTTCTTCCGGCTGGTTCGTGCCGCAGATGGGGCAGCTTCGGTGCATTGCGACGGCGGACGGTTCGGGTGAGAGTTGGGGGTCCTGGAGTTGGTCAATGCAGACATGGCACAGATAGTGGCCACAGGGCATACGATATTCTGGCCTCCTGAACAAACACGGGATGCACGGGAGGTTGTCGACGTACGACCTGTCCCTGTCAGAGGTTGCAGCCCAGAAGTCTGACCGCGGCGCCGTCTGAAGGGCCTCTTTGTGCCTCTGAATGGCCTGGGTCTTGCGGTCCCCTGCGGAAGCGAATTGATTGCAATAAGACGTGAACTCGCGCGTGCTTTTTTCGATGTCCCTAACGAACTCCTCCGATGTGTAATCTCCGAGCTCGAACATGCCAGGCCGAATCAGCGTCGTGTTGCTGGGACCACGGTCCAGCTGGTGACCGCCCTCGTGTCCCGCCCTCGTGTTCAAGCAGCGGGCCCCTGTCAGCGGGTCTCTATACGCGCATTTTATGTGCCTATAGAAGAGTGCGCTCGCCGCGACTGTACAGTCCTCCCGAATGGCCTTGGTGAAAACGGCGTCTGGGGTCGGTGCTATATCTTTGCTTCCTGTCAACGGATGCACATTGTATCTGTCTGCCAGTGCAGTTCACCTACCATAGCCGTTACTTCTCAGTCCTTCGATTACCAACGACTGTGCAATGAGGGATGCACAATAGGCAAAGCCTTCCGGTATCCCTTTAAAAAATGTGATCCTGAAAAATCGCACGAGGTGGTGTCTGAAGGTCCGCGGAGTGGGCATCTCCTGTTGAGTTTGATTGAAATTGAACGGACCTCCCCTGCCAGTTACGAGATGCTGGAAGGCGCGGTCAAAGACAATGCTCATCTGATGAGAGTCGAGTCGGATCCAATTCTGTTGCCGGAGGTCATGAACATTCCATGATGCCTGCTGGAGACAACTTGAAATTTCGCCGACCCTGCTCCATACCTCTGACGATGTTGTCAGCTTTTTGCCGCCGACGTCGGTCTGCGGCATGGAGTGAATATGGAACTCGGAGAAATGGATGTCAAGGAGCTGTCGCATAGTCTTGGCACCGCACTGTTGGACCGTTGATAGCTGCATCTTGTTCGAGCTGCCGAGGATGCCACCCTGCAAGGCTTACGTTTTCTGCTAGTGTCTTCATCCTTGTGTTGCTGAATAGTTCATTCTCTCCCATCATCAGGAAGGCCTCTGTCAAGTCCTTTCCCTCATTCCTGGGCCATTCCAGCATGGAGCTGTCCATGTTTATCACTATCACGGCAGCAGGTCGGGCGTATCGATTGACTGTGTTCCCCGCGCCTATCTGGCTCCACTCAAGCAGCTGAGCGACGACGCTTTGCAGGGTTTTGGCGTTCGTGACTACCATGCAGATGACGTCGCTAACTATGTAGAGAAATCGGGGGTAGATGTCTTCTACCGCATGCTTACGGTCTACAGACTGTGCATGCTGTCCCTGAAAGGTGTAAACTCTAGACCCCTCGCATCGTTGCCATCGACTCTGGTAGTCGACCGCAAGCGGCTGGCCACCCTCGAAGCCTTCACAGTCGGCATAGAACAGTGGAGATTCCGTCCCAAAAGTGTCAGGATCTGGGTACAGATTGACTTCCCCTGTCGTGGACCTCGCGGGTTCTCCGGGGTTTGCGGGCGTCGGGGCTTGCGCGCCCTCCAGGTCGCCTGTTACTGCCAATGATATAAGAGCCCTAACTACAATCCGGTCGAGTTAGAAAATAGCGGCCAAACATATTGTTAGGGGATCGACAAGCTAGACATACTTATTGTGGACTTCCCGGATCCTGTCTCGCCCACGAAAGTAACAATTCTTGGGAACTGTCTTCTGGGGCTATCCTCGTGGAGATGCCGCGACTGGTCGACTAGAAGCGAGAACCTAGGAGTCTCAATAATGTGTCGGAAATTTTTCTCCTCTGGTGCCGTCTTCCCGCCGACGTGTCTCCATCTCCCATGGGTATCCTGTGGGCCGCTGTACTCCGGGCTACTGTTGCTTCCCTTGCGTTCAAAATAGAACCCGAACCATTTAGCGCTTTCGTCCGTGGCAAAAGCAGCTTTCCAGTCGGCGATTAGGCCAAGGTGCCTGCCTCGTACCCAGGCTATCGTCGACCACTCCGCGTTGGAGTTCTCGCCGTGGGCCCTCTCCCGGTGATCCTTGAGACAGCGCTGGCAGAAGACCATCCCGCACGCACATTTCGGGTGGATGCCGGAGACTGTACAAAGAGGGCAGGTGTCGCTCATAGCTCGCGTTTCCTCCGGCACGCTGGCCGCAATCTCTGAATAGTTTTTGGAGGCAATTTCAGTCTGGTTTACGACAACGCGCTGGTATCAGGACTGGCACAAGCCGGGGATGAGGGGAAATGGGCTGTTTTTACGATACGGAATGTTCGATATCAAGCTATGCAATGGTGCCCGAGGTTACGCAAGGCAACCGTTAGGCTATGTTCCCCTCGAACTGTGGCTCGTCCTGAACCCGATCTACATGCAAATGGCCCGGATACACATGATTTATCACCCAGGCATGTAAATGGCAGTGCACTTATACAATATATCACCTAGCCTTCAAGCTAATGATACCCCAATCCGACAAGAGCAAGTTTTGGCCTGCTGTTGAATGGGTAGCCAGACACTCTTCATTGTCTCGGACGCCATCTCCTCGTCTAACGTAGTGTATATGCTTCCGTGGAAAGAGAATCTGCGACTCACCTCCTTTGCGATACATCATTCTTAGAGACATCAAAGAAGTTCCACAAACGAAGCTATATTCTAAATGTCAGTGAAATTTTCTTGGGGATAAGGTGGCTAAGTAGAAACGCAATTGCATCCCAAAATTCCGCACTGGATTCCCCCCCAACTTAGACATGGCAGCTATAGCCAAAGTGGCCCAAAATAGTGACCTCTTCGCTCACCTCGCTCATCCTTGCTCAGGCTACCTCAGGAGTTATTCAGGCAGGAAGAAGGAAATGGACATGGTTAAAGATCAGATTGGGGACCTATATTTATGAGCACATATCCATCGGTGCATCTCATGCCAACCAAAACAACAAATAAAATCAAAAAAAAGAAAATAGATGAATCGGAGACACATCTCTAGAAGAAAGTGAAGAAGAATGTCAACATCGCCCAATCAACCCCGAATTCTGCATCGAAAATCTAGCAGCTGCAGTTGTCGGTTGTAGGGTCAACCATGATCTTTCCAATGATATCGTCGCTCCTCTTGGACGTGCTCCTAACCGTAAGCTCTCCACCGCGGGTGTCCCTGATATACAATTAGTACAGCTCATTATCTGCCCAAAGAGTAGAGCAAGGGTCGACTTACTGGTTCTTGCCCTGGCAGTACTTGCTGACGAGAGACTTGACGGCTTGGTTGCATGTGTCCTTAGTGAACACCTGAGTCCTACCCACGATAAAGCGGACGTAGACCATCATCGGATCATTAGCCTCGTTCCTCAAGCGGTTCCCGTTGAGGTCGTTCCAGATGCGGACGATCTGGACCGTACCCTCCGCCAGACCGTAGGCAAAAGAGTCGCAGATCACTCCGGCAACACCAATGATGGTAGCATGCTTAGCCCACGAACCGGATCCGAAGCAAGTGGCAGTGGCAGATTCGCGTGCAGCAAGGTTACCACCGGGAGCAACGGCCACAAGATCGGTTGCATTGGCCGACTCCAAAAACGAGTCCTCGTAGAAACTATAGTCGGCGAGATCCAGAATCAGATGTTCGATGCCAAAGTCGTCAATGCGCTGCCAGGGAAGGTCAACACCTCCATCAGCCATGTGCGCGACGACATGGCCAACACGGGCGCTCTCGAAAGCGTTGACAAGGCCAGATTGGCCGAGGACGGCAGCAATGCCGACAAGAGCAGGGAGATCTGGGGGCAGAAAGTAGGTTAGCTTCAATATAGACTTCTCGTGATGTGAGTACTCTTGTATTGATACGCACAATGCATGATTATTGAAGGCGTCGGAGAGGTTCTTAGCTTGAAGTCTGAAAGGGAATGATGCAAATGTCACGATGCTAGAGTGCCTGATATCGAGGATGATGTCGAGGATGATGTCGAGAATAATGCCGAGGGCTAGTTCGAGAATGAAGGGGCTCATCACTACCCTTTTATACAGCAGCCGGAGTCGTGGTCACATCTGAGCCCTCAACCCGCCGAACCAGTGCGACTCTTCCGGCCCTCCTCTTCCTTGGGATCGTCTTCCTCCTTGGGATGGTCCGCTTCCTGGGGACCGCCCTTGTGCTCTCGTCCCTTTCGACCGACTCCTCTCTTCCCTCAATTGCAAAATACGCAGATAAGAAAATTGCCTACGAGGCTTCTTCATTGAATCGTTACGATCCAGAATTGGCTAATACTATCTAGGTGGCCGAGTCCCAGTACCGGCGGGCGCTAGGTATACCGATGCTGCGATCCTTCAACTCCTTATTCTTCAGAAACTGCGACCTCAATCGGACCACGAACTAATAACGGTTCCGGGGGCGGCGATCCGGCCCACGAGGCATTTTGTATTGCTCCGCTTCCCAGCGCCGGAGCGCTTACCGATTCTGGAAGTCTCCGGCGTGTTGTCGCGTCACCGCCCAATGAACGACTTGACGCAGTGATCATCGGTGGAGGGATCTAGAACCCAGACGCACCCTAGACGACGCAACTGCGCACGTTCACCGATGAGATGCAATCATTCCCCCCTTTTTGTTTGTTTTAGCGCGGAAGAGGGGCAGGGCTGAAATCCTATCTGACGATAGGGCCGACTACCCGACCGGGCGGTGCTCACGGTGTTCGAAAGTGGCAATGGGGAATTGTCATACCATCGCATTCGTTCCTGTCAAATAGTTCGGGAAGATCCTAATTTTCCAAAGCCTAACCTCACAGCCAATCACGATAACTAGATAGCTAATCACAAGTCATACGAGTCTCAATCGTCAACTTGGTGATCTGCCTAGCCGAGTGCAACTGATGCTGGTGAATTTCATCGTGGCTGGGGCGGCATGGCCATGATCACGGCCAACGATTGGCAGAACAAAAGGGGAATGAAAAAAAAGTACGTGATCGGAAGGATCCTGATTCGGACTCGGATTCGGATTCGGTGTTTAAGATGGAACCTTCTCGATCTAGGAATGTGTCGCGTCTTGATGTTGAGTTGATATAAAAGTTGACGCCGATGGTGCTTCATCCTCTCTTCCCTGCTCTCCCTCATCGCAACAGAAATCACTTCTTCTGATTTTCCCTTATTCCAAGTTTCCTTTTCCTCCACTGTCAATCAAAAATGTTCTTTTCCAACTATCTCCTTGCAGTCGCCGCAGTGTCCGTTGTCAGCGGGTCGCCGACTCCGGGTCGAGCTGGCACTGTCAAGGTCCTTGAGCACATCCATCAGGTGTCTCCTATCGTCTGGAACACGACCGTCAACTCTGATGGAACGATTTCTAAGCTCGCCGTAATTGACAACAGTGTCTGGGACCAGGCAACTGCCGAGCTTCACGCCGATGTCCCCGTCAAGAGGCGCGAAGGGGAGAGTCCGCGCGAGCTTGTCGCCCGCTGGTCTTCGGAAACCTTCTCTTGCCATGGCAGCGGGTCCTGGGCCAAGCAGGCAACCCTTAGCAAGTGGGTGAATGACGCTTGCAATGTCTTTGGTTAGTGTGCCTTCTATTCCTTCTTTCGTAGTGGTTGCTGGCCTGGATACACCACTACCATCACTTTGGTTGGCACAGAACAGCCGCCCTCTGGCACACATATTAATGGATGAACAGGTTCGTCGGCCGCAGGCGGCGGCAGCACCTTGGTTTACACCCAAGCGGACAGCAATTCGGCTGGTGATGCAATGACCATCTACTACACGAAGAAGATTTCCCAAAATGATCTCGGTAATGGCCAGTGCTGGTCAGGCCTCAGGGACCTCATCTACCACTCTGGCTGTGCCGGCAAGAGCCAGGATACTCGCGGCGGGAGTCATACATACTACGATGGCAAGGGTAAAGAGCAGGAGGTTTGGAGCGTTGATCCCCAAACTTGGAATTGCAATTGTTAAATAGAACAGGAAATCTCGCTCTTTGCCCGTTTTCCTTCTTTTTGCCATTCCCCTGGTTCCGATTTACTACCCAGATTCTCTTCTTCAATTACATACCTAGTATGTCTTGTTACCTATCAATATACGTTCGGTTCTATATACACGTAGTCTTAGTTTTTTTTAAATTGATTTTCGGCCATCTAAATCTAGTAGTCCTTGACATGGTGTATAGGGGTACTTTTGACAAAGAGCTGTAGCTCCATCACAACCTCCATTAGTAGCCACCTCCAGTCATCGCAAGTTATCACCGCAGTCACGAATCTATCTTACGAATAAACCAACCCAATCGAGCCCCGTGTGTAGTCTATTGAATCGGGCAGGTGTACAAAGACTCGCCTGAGGAAGAAGCCAGCGGGTCAGGCCCACGGGGCTGAGCTTGGTCCCGTTAAACCCCTGTTAGTTGATCCTGCGAAGATGTGATTGGAGTTCGGCGATTGCCTTTTGGGGGGTGGTGTCTCCTTTTGTTCCTCAAGGCCCAGGGAACTGGGGTAGGTTTGGCACTAGTTTTGACAGCAGCGGATCACTATTAAACTTATGAGGTACAACCTAAGCGGGAAAATTCATCCTGGCTCGGCTGTGGTCCTGGCTTCTCACTCCTTGACCACAGATTGGACGAACCTGTGGCATGGGTACCTCTTTCCTTCTCCGGAGCTTTCCCCAAGCGGACAGCCTGGCTTCGCCTTGCCCTTTTCCTAGAACGTGGCATTGACTCTGACACCCACCAACAACTCCGGCGCTAAATCTTGGGTCCTTGACTCCCTGTCACTCCGATTCCGGCAATTAGTTCGGCTGGCCCAACATCGTATCCCCTTTGCCAGATCTCGACTAATTTCTGTCAGCAGATGGACACGCAAGCTCTTCGCCTTATTGCTTGCCAACATGCATTTCTATCTAAATGTAACTACCGAACGCCTTAAATTGCCCATGAGCTGCTTACAGTGAGTATGGGATTGCTCTCCTTCAAACCTTGCCGCTGGGAAACCATCGACCTTAAAGTCGGCCAGCTGCGCTCACTTACTTCCACCTTTAAGCAAGGATAAAAGAATCACGCGTTGCCTCAGTAGTTGACTTCGGTCGTAGGGAGTATCATCAGTTTCGCAACCTGGCAACATTCCATAACTATATTTACAACCACTCCTCAGATGTCATTCAGCTTGGCGAATCGCCATGGAAAAGTTCTCATCTACGCAAGTGTTTGAGCATGAACTCTCACTTGGAGAGCGGTTGGTAACATCCTCCTCACACCATATTCTTATCTGATTTAGAGCTAACTCCCAGTAGCAAAGAGAGCCTCTCTTAGCGACCTCAGGATATATTGAGCTCCTTCCTTGCCGCACACGCGTCGTAAAATATATCGTTAAGGGCATGCCAAAATTCCGGCGCTTAATACAGCAGGACCAACTTCAGCGTGAGATCGATACTTACAAGCACCTCCCACCGCACCCCCGCCTCGTACGGATGCTCAGTTACAAAAAAGACGGCGACGATACCTCGCGTACCCTAGAGTATATACGCAATGGATCTCTTGCAGCATACCTCAGGAATAACGCGGCGACTGTAACGGATGAACTCTGAGTTCGGTGGGCCCTCCAGGCAGCGCAAGGCGTGGCGATGCTTCATGCTCACAGCGTCATCCACGCCGACCTGAAGCCAACAAATATGCTTCTAGACGACAGCTTAGGACTCTGCATAGCAGATTTCTCGGGCTGCTCACTCCTTGGGAAGCCACCTTGTGTCCTCGAGAGCGGTCCGTTCTATATGCCAGCAAACTGGAGGCAACATGACAAGCTGTCCTACAATGTAACGACAGACATATTCGCCCTCGGATCATGCATCTTCTGGATCGCCACAGGGAAGAAGCCATACAAGAGCCTTAAGGATGACGATATAGAGAAGAAGTTTGCGAATTGGGTATTTCCGGGGTTAGGGGGCATCTTGTTCGCAGAGGTCATCCGCAAGTGCTGGTTTAGTGAGTTTGAATCCGCCGAGGCAGTCCTACAGGCGTCAAGGGTATAGGCGCCAGATATACTTGGAGGTCTCGAATTTCCTTCAGGAACGTTAGGGTGAGAGTCTCCTGCGATAATAGCCAGTGCGTAGGGAGCGTATCGGCCTTCATCGCTAAAATGGCACATAACTGAGACGAGGCGCGAGTCATTCAGGACAATATTAGTTATTACCTCTAAAGGCCTTTACCTTCGCTGAAACGACGACGTCAGGAGGCAGGCGAGGCGGGCCTCTGGTTCCTCTTTTAGAGAGTCGTCAAGTCGGCGCATTACCTTGCGTTTCCGTTTCGCAGTTGCAGTTCTGTTAGCCTTCCTTATACGATTCAGCGGGCCTTTTCAGGGTCTCACGAATTTATCTTCGAGGAGGATGCTGGGTTGATGAATTCGGCTTCTCTGCAGAGTTTATGCCTCCGGATCTGAGAAATACAAGCCTTCTGGAGCTGGTTGACATCGCGTCTGAGATTCTCGAGCGCGGTTAAGATTCCGTTCTCTCTATTGAGCGCATCGTCGTTCATGTTCGGAGAGAGAAAACGGCTTTCCTCGAACACAGAGAGATTAAAGGCTTCCGAGGCAAGAGAAGGAGTATTGTGGGAGGGTAGGCAGCAGCATCAGGGGCTGATTCTAAGTTCAATGCGTGATGAGGATTGGTAGGATGCGAGCGTGAGATCATGGCCAAAGGTCGGCCGTGGCGTGATTGCACTAACTCCCCTCTTCCGCCAGCTTGCCGATGATACCGGCAGCGTATTAAAAAGAAGTGGAACTCGGCGCAATCGTTAGAAGCTATTAGATGGATCCTTTCCAACATTTCAAAATCATCTACTCCCAGACCTAATCAGTATCGTCGGACGTGGATGCAGCCTGCGCCTTCGCTCGAGTTGAAGCTGGCTTGTTAGCTAGACACCGCCTCATTATGACATATTCTCCTGCTTTCTCTCCTCAAAGCTGTTGTTGACCCGAATCCATTGATGTCCAGCCCTCGTGAGAGGATACTAATAGCCACCCGCAAAAGCATATCCGGCCTCCAAGTCATACCAATGGCGAGAGAATTCGTCCTGTCAAACTCAGCGCCAGCAAAAACTGCCGTATCATTCTAGGTGGTGAGGCCAACATAACGCAGGCGTCTGTGGCAGCCGTTGGAACCTGAAAGGGCACGCACCCTAGTCTCGAGGTTCCATCCATCGGCCAGGCCGTGCCCAGATCTTCGCTCCTTCGCCATGCAGCTGCTCGCATATATAACTTCAAATCATGAGATGCTCTAATGCTGTGGTGCCATTGAAGGTACTTCGTATGCAATGACTAGACGTCCGATGTGTTTCCATCAGCCGCACCTTCAAATCGACCCCCAATCTCCCTGTGTTCAAGGCTCCCTTGGGTGTTTTTCGAGTCCTTGCCACTCCGAGCATTAGCGACAAACTTGCCATAGCGCTGCGTGATGCATATGCGTACCACTAACTCCTTCGCACGCCTGAGCGAATCGTGACAGCGAGCAATCCCAGCAGGGTGGCGTGTGAGGCGCGAGCTGATGCACGATTGAATATGTAGTGTCACGCAATGAAGTCTAACCCCGCCCTCTCCACATCCTTGGTCGAGTTATTGGTGCGTCGTGCGTGCTGAGCACTCGATCTGCAACGAGGATTCTAGGGCAGCAGCAAGTAATAGACACCAATACGAAGCCCAGCATTCCGACGCTGCAAAAATGCTACAGTGTTGACCCCCATGCTTTTTGTTTCCTTTACCATTGAAGTTGTTTCCCCTCCACAGCGCAAGCAGCCCACTATTTACCCTTGCTGGAAGGCAGTCATCGCCCCGGTTCCCGAAGGTGGAGTGTTCGCCTGTTTCCCCCCACGGACAGACCTTCCAGACCAGGAAGGTGACGGGACCGGACGGGCCTGTCACGGAGTCTCTCGAATTCTAGGCGACTATGATGACATCGCACGGGACTTGATAAATTGATCCTGCATAACAGAACTGGCCGAAGACGAGGGCTTGGCGCTCCGCACTGGGCCACTCGCACACACACCAGCAATAATTCCTCCGCATTTGTTGCTCACATGCGATTCGACGAACCCTGCAAGCCCTCGGGAAAGCCGCTGGGAGCAGCGTAATACAGAAACAAATACTTTCACAAAAGTTCGGGAACGGGTGAATTAACCTTAAAAAAGTAGCGATACACTAAGCTTGTGGCCTTCTCGCTCCGTCACGTCAGGGCTATGGCGTTATTTGGGACCCTGATGATGAAGACTGCCATGGGCCACCGGCGACCGACCGATGGGACGAGCAATTTGAATACTTTGTAATAACGGGTGAAAACAACCATGATCGACATCGTATATTCGAGGAAGGAAGGAGGGGGGTGGATAAAGAGGAAATAGAATTGGGAAAGAGCAATTTGATGAATGAATCCCCAAGTAGAAAATGGGAAGGCACTCCCAGTGGTTCCAGTCGATTCCGTTTCAATTGTTCTTTTTTTTTTTTTTTTTTTCGTTTCCCTCTGCTTGTGAGCCAGCCCACGGATTGATCTGCAAGACACACACGCGACGCATGCTGCACATGTAATTCGGATCCACGGCTTGCAAGAAAGTCAAAATTCCCAACAACCCCCGCTGCACTCGCGAAGAGGTAAAGAAGAGGATTCAACCACTGCATCGTCAAGTAAATCGCAAGCCATGGTTGAAGCCGAGAACCGCTCGCCCGACTACAAGTCTGGCGATGCCCTCAAGCACGATGACTCGCAATCCGAGCAAGTCCAGGTCGGCGAGCGCTACGAATACTCCGACGAGAGGAAAATCGGCATCACCGGTTCCGTCTTTCTCATCCTGAACAAGATGATCGGCACAGGAAGTGAGTTTTGATCCCAGATCCGCAGATCCGCAGATCCCCAGACGTCGAGATCTTGGTGTCGAGATTTTGTAAACTGCATGTCAAAGCTAACCCGCTCTTGGATAGTCTTCTCCACACCATCGGGCATTTTTGCGGCAACCGGATCGGTCGGCGTTAGTTTGATTCTCTGGATCGTTGGTACGTCCATCATCTTGGCGCATCTCTTGGTTTTCAGCCCCCTGCCCAAAACAGAATAGCGACCACACACACAAAAAAAGATAACTAACCGCGATTCAGGCGGCATCATCACCTTCGCCGGTCTCAGCGTCTACCTCGAATTCGGCCTCGCCATCCCCCGATCTGGCGGTGAAAAGAACTACCTCGAACGCGTCTACCGCCGCCCGCGATACCTGGCCACCTGCATCTTAGCCGCGCAGATGCTACTGCTCGGCTTCTCGTCCGGAAACTCCCTCGCCTTCGGTCGCTACGTCCTTTACGCTTCCGGCAGCCGGTCGGGCGATAATTACAAGGCCCGCGGTATCGGTGTCGTCTGCGTCACCTTCGCCGTGCTCCTGCACTCCATCGCGCCGAAGTGGGGTATCCGTCTCTTCAACGTCCTCGGCATCTTCAAGGTCGTCGTGCTCCTCTTCATCGTCTTTTCCGGGTTTGCTGCCCTCGCCGGCCACCTGCGGATCGAGGACCCCCAGAACTTCAAGAATGCTTTCGACCTCTCTGACGCCCACAAGTGGGGGGGTGGCGGCGTCTACGCCTACGCGACGGCTCTCTTGAGGATTATCTACAGTTACAAGGGCTGGGAGAACGCAAACTACGTCCTTTCCGAGGTCAAGAACCCCCGCCGCACCCTCGCCCTCGCCGCGCCCCTCGCCATCGGCCTCGTCACGACCCTCTACATCCTTGCCAACGTCGCCTACTTCGCCGCCATCCCCAAGGACGCCCTCGTCGAGTCCGAGGTCATCGTCGCTGGTCTCTTCTTCACCAACATGTTCGGCGACAGCGCCGGCGCAAGGACCCTTCCCGTCTTCGTGGCTCTGAGTAACCTTGGTAACGTGCTGGCCGTGAGTTTCGCTCACGCTCGTCTCAACCAGGAGCTTGGAAAGGAAGGTCTCCTGCCAGCCAGTCGGTTCTGGGCATCGAACAAGCCTTTCAATGCCCCCGCAGCATCCGTAGGTTTGATTTTTATTTTTATTTTTTTATTTTTTTTTCTTTCCTCTCAAGTATTGAATTTTTTTTCTTCGAAATCCTCCTCGCTCCCGTAGAGATGGTGCTCTGACCCTCCTCCTACTTTAACAGTTATTCCTACACTGGATCGTCACCGTCATCGTCCTCCTCGCCCCTCCCCCCGGCCCCGCCTACAACTTCATCGTCGACCTCTACACCTACCCGGGCGCCATAATCAACATCTTCGTCCCCCTCGGCCTCCTCTGGCTCCACTACAAGAAATCCGAAAACTGGTCGTCCCCCTGGCACACCTACTTCCCCGTCGCCGTCCTCTTCGTCCTCAGCAACGTCTTCCTCACCGTCGTGCCCTTCATCCCGCCCAACACGGACTGGAACGCGGAGGGTTACCCTTACTACGTCTTCCCCGTCGTGGGATGGGGCGTGCTTCTGCTGGGCGGGGCGTATTGGTTGGGCTGGACCAAGATTTGGCCGAGGCTGGGTGGGTATCGCATCGTTGCCGAGAGGGTTATTGATGCCGACGGAACCGAAGTGGTCAGGTATCGCAAGGTGGATAGGTTTACGAGATTAGATTGAGTCGTTGGAAAGTGTGTTGGGACAATTGGATCGAATGTAATGGCTCGATGTATGTCTGGAGATACATAATGCTTCTAGGCCAATTAATGGTCGAAATACGACAGGTTCTTGTCTGCATGTGCCGGTTCGAATGAGCCCAGCTGCAGTATTTCGCTTAGAACTACGAAGTAGTCATTCCTACTTTCGAAGAATCAATTAATCCTTCCATCTCCGTTCGGAGGAGCGCTCCTATCCACTGAGAAGCGTTGAGTGGAACCGAACCAGCCCAGGACGGCGCAAAGTGGAACGAGCGCCAGTCATTGCACCCGTCATTACACCCATCAAATCCCATGATTGGGGTATTCGTACATGTGAGCCGCTTTTACTGAATTGGCGTTATCGATTGAGGGCCTGTCGATCACTTCACGCTTCCATGGACCATGGTCTGTCGCTCGCGCTAATGCTGCATCAGCTGAAACGAGATATCCTGGTGAGACATCCAGAAGATAGTGCCTGAACACACTTTTCTTTTTCTTTTGTCCTCTTTTCTTCCCTTTCTTTTCTTTTCTTTTCTTTTGTTTTTCCACTTCTTTTTTTAGCCTTCTCTCTTCCGTCTCAGGCTGGTGTGTGTGTATAAGCTTGAACCATCAGACGAGGACGCCGATGTCTCCTAGACATCGTCTATTCTATTTACCATGCATATTCAGCGAGACCAAGACCCCATATCGCCAGGCTGCTCGAGATATACTTCACGGGCTGTATCCATCATATGATCCGGGTGCATTGAGTCCGTCATTACCGGGGAAAGGCGATCATCATCAACTCACACCGGCCGGCAAACGGGCGGGGCTTTGAATTGAAGAGAGGATCCTCTCCAGCTTAACCTCCAGTGTACTAGTGTATGTCTATTCAGTACAAAGCAATAGTAGTCTCGATGACTGCCGAATCAGTAAGCACGGCGGTATGTCTCGTGGTGCATGTCGTATGCTATCGATTGCGGTCAATTTTAGGTTTGCTTTTCCTTCAGGTGCCTTGGATCGATTTTAACTTGTTGGTCGTCTGTGTTCGAGCTGCCGTTAACGGGCTTCAGGGATAGCGTCCTCCCCAAAGCACCCTCGCTTAGGCCGAGCCGCGGTCACTAGCAGCACCACCCTAGTGTAGTGTAAATTACCCCAGTAGCAGAATACCCCAGTATAATGAACCGATAGCACGATCGCCTATCCGGGATTTGGGAGATCAAGGCGGACCAGAGGTGATTTGACCGACGTGTTTATCGGGTGGAGTACGAAGTAAGTAGCTCCCTCTCCGGGCCCACCCGCAACCCACAACACAGAGTCTAGGTATAACCGTGTTGATAAAACACAAGTGGTTCGGCAACTTCACTGAATCTCGCGAATCTGGCGAATCTGATGCCATGGCGCGTGGGGTCCTAGACTCCTAGTTAATCGATTAATCACAATGCAGAAAATGAGATATGACAGAGCCAGCCGGTTCATGCAGCTTGGTCTCGGATCTGTAGTGCGAACACGGAGAATGGTATTACTTGAAGGGTATGAGTCTGGGAATAGAGCGCGAGGCGAAACGTACTGAAGAGGACAACGCCAATTCCGAAAGCTTCCTCGGGGATCGAACGTAATGGCGAGGTTGGCAGCCCATCAAGAACCGCGCCTCGAGCTTCCCAGCTTTGTTGTTTAAGATGCCAACCCCCGGGGGGTCGAGAAACGTTGTGCCATCCAGCTCAGTCGGGAGAGGGGTGTCGGTGGTATTCCCTTTTGGTGTTGTCTGTGGCTTCAAGTCGCACTCGTACCCAGATCGCCGAGGGAGATTTGGCAAACTCGTTCAACTGGCTTAACAAGTTAATAGACGCGAACTCCACTCCTCGAAGGCCCCAGGCCGGGAGAGGCTTGGGCGTTCATAAACAAAAAGCAAGGCACAGGGAGCCGTAGGACTAGGGCGAGCATCGCAACAGCAACGGTGCCTTACTGCATAGGGTGAAGACAACGGAGGGTACTCGTAGATGTGGGCCGATTTGGTAGTAACAGGCCGCGTCGAGAACCTGGATGCCTATTAAACTATCAAATCATTCCGTCAGCGCTCAGTCAAGTCATCAAAAACATGGCATAGGGATCTTCCTGCCAGGGAAGACGTGCGTGGCTTCGGCTCTCCAGGCCTATAGGAACGGCCCGAATCTCGGAAGGATCCTAGTTCGTCATGGCACGGACTTTCGTTCCTTGAAGTGCTGAAAGTGTCATTAGAAAAGAAGCCCGGCCTGATCGACTAGTCGCACATGTATTACCGTTTGCCGTTTTGCTTCCACGTGCAATCTTACAGCCTCGACTGCACCATGCCGTGCTTTGCCTAGTTCGAGAGAACTAGCTTGAACTGATCTACAGCAAAACCCGTGCCGGGCGTCCCGGCCAGAGCCACGCCGAAGAAACAAGCACGCGATGGGTCTAGGGCCTCTCGGGACTTGAACCTGGAGATGTTGAAGATTGGAAGCATGCAGGTCTTTGAAGTAAGGGATACTGCAGGGTGACCAATACTTGCCTCTTTAAGTATGAAGGCGGGGAGAATAGAACTAAAGAATAACGAATGCGATGATGCAGCACTTGGCGGCCGCGCCAGGCTTCTGGCCGAATGGAAGTGGGCCTGGTTCGAAGACTGTCTATCATGTCGATCAGGGAAGCTGAGGCCAAGTGACCTTGCTGAGTTCCTTGTCCTCACTCTGCCTTCGCGCAAGTGCCTTCCCCGCTATGGCCTCTTGTCCGCATTTCATCCCATGCATCAATACCTGCGTTGTTGTTCCTCCCTCGAATCAGGAGTGCATCAATGGAAGCAATATTTCAACCCTTGCAGATACAATAATTCAACTTTACAATAAGTCTATCGTCTATTGTCGATCTTGGCCTGAGTCACCGAATCCTCGACCACCCCCAACTTTCCGTGAATACGATCGACACACCTGCAGCACTAGATAATCCCCGATATCTGACACCAACGTCTCGAGTACAGACCGCCCGTTCCCTTTTCCTCGTCATTGAAGCCATGGATGATGTTAAGGCCCCCACTGTTGCAGTCATTGGTCTCGGTAAGTTCTGTCCGAGTTTTGTGCAACGAGCTTAAGATCTCCTTTCAGGAATCCTGTCGGCCATTTTCCATCGAGAACACGATCATGTCGTGAAACATGAGTGTTTGCCTTCTAACTGTCTCCTCCGACACCCTCGACGCCGCCCCCAAGTGACCTGTTTCAACGGCGCCTACTAATTATCAGGAGAAGAGCACTGACCAAATATTCTCCGACCCTAGGCGCCTTTGGCCTTGCAGCGCTGAAGAACCTAGTAGAAGAGGGCTTCGATGTGACGGGATTTGAGCGGAACTCTTATATCGGTGGATTGTGGCGATACACAACGGAGAGCCAAACTTCTGTCTTGCAATGTAAGTTTACCTGGACCATGGGAGCGTTGCTCATGGGGGGTCCCGAGGCTACTGCTTAAAGGGGATCAGCGAACTTACATTGCTACAGCAACACTCGCAAATGTCTCAAGGCAACGGGTATCATTCTTCGCTCGTTATTTATTCACTTGCGCGCAGTCGGCCCTAACGTCTATGCTGGTTCACTAGTGTTGTTTTACCGATTTTCCTTTCGCAAAAGGTAGGCATCTTCTATTTCAACTCCTCCCTGCCCCTACCAAGGGCCATATTGACGTGAAGCGATGAGAAAGGCTAATAGTATGGGTTCCCGCCTCAGGTGGAGATGGAGACAGCCCCGATTTCCCCTCGGCAAAAGAGATGGCCCGGTATCTCGAAGCCTACGCCGATCACTTTGACCTTGGATCTCATTTTCGACTGAGTACCCCAATACGACATATAAGACGCGATGACGGGAATCGACGCTGGGCTTTGACTTTGGAGAAAACCGGGGAGACCCTGTTTTTTGACAAAGTGGTCATTGCAACAGGCGCCAACAACGTTCCGGCCATACCCCATATCAAAGGTTTTGATAAATTTGGCGGTGAAAGCATACACTCTAGGAACTATAAACTGTGCGTGCTAAATTTCCCTTTGCTGAACCACAATATTGGCCGATTAGGGCGTGAATTAATGACCCCTTCTTTCCTATGCAGCCCAGATCGTTTCAAATCCAAGACGGTCTTGGTTGTTGGGCTGGGAAACACCGGGGTGGATACGGCAAGCTCTCTCATCGGTCACGCATCCAAAATTTACGTCTCGCATCGAGTGGGAGCCTACATTGTTCGTATGCCCCCTAGTCTTTTGGATTTGGATAGGTTTTTCTTGGGAGAGGTATTACTAACTTGCGAGCAGCTTCCGCGCTACGTAAATGGCACGCCAACTGACCACCTCCTAACACTAAGACTCGAGAGGCTCCGGGCCCGTTTCGAGAAGCTATTTCCAGACTTCACGCCCAGGATGTTTGATAGATTTGTGAGGGCAAAGCAGGATCGATGCTTCGACATAAAACCGAAGTGGGGTCTATCACCAGCTCCATCTCTGAAGTTTTCGGCTCCAGTCATAACCGACTCGCTGATCGATCACCTCGAAAGGGAAAATATCATTTCTCTTCCCGGCATCAAGGAGTTTCTGGGGGGGAACGAAATTCTCCTAGATGATGGACGCGTGGTAAACGCCGACTCTATCATATGGTGTACGGGATACCAAGCGGATTTCAGCTATCTGGAGCCATCCGTCGATCCCACAACCACGGACACCTCCCCGTGGAACGAGCTCCCAGGGTCCAGGAGCCGCCCATTACTGAGGCTGTACCAAAATATCTTCTCCCTCGAGCATCCCGACTCGCTCGCCTTCATCGGATTCGTGTTCCTCGCGGGCACAGCATTCTCAACCCACGACCTCGCCTCGATGGCTCTCGCCCAGGTCTGGAAAGGCAATTCGGCCCTCCCGAGTAGGGACGAAATGGAGAGATCCGTCGATGACCATGCAGAGTGGCTATGCAAGCTTGCACGGCGCGGAAGAACGCACCCGGCGTGGGTCGACTGGGTCCAATGGACGGACTGGGTGAACTGGACGGCTGGCACGGGGCTTGAAGAGAATCTAGGATGGGGATCCGCTGGGTGGAAATTGTGGCTGGGGGATCACAGGCTGTATGGCCTGCTCATGGATGGAATACACACTCCACATGTGTTTAGACTATTTGAGACGGGGAAGAGGAAATCGTGGGCGGGTGCGAGAGATGCCATTGAGCGCGTGAATCGGCGAGTGCGTGAGAAACAAGCCCGGCCTTAGTTGCTGCTTTCGCCGCGAATCAGATTTCAGAGATGTACATGACAGTCGATGTGTTCGAAGATAGCTTCGGTTTCTTCTTCTACAGTCCAAGGCTCCAAGCCCAGCGACGCCAATGATGCATGCATTTGATTTTTTTGGATTGCGTTTTGTGGCGCCGTTTATCCTGGCTGGGCTGAAATGCCGAATTCTTTTGTCGTGTTCAGCACCAATCGGACGGGTCCCAGTTCGTATCCTTGCCCGAGCCTGCTTCCGAAGTACGGCAATGAACCGATAGACAAGTATGTCTCACTGCCCTCCAAGGACCGAGGGCCGCTACCCCTGTAACCTTTGTTCTTTGTTTCTTCTGCTTCATTGTCCCCGATGATATGATGTGCGGCCGAGATCAATATCTCCACGTCGTGCGACCACGATTTTCACCAGCGTATGGAGTCTTCGACCACCACACCAATCAACATGCCCTCATCTGAAACACCGGAGAAGAAGTGGCAAAAAAGAGGGAACCTGGGAAGAGGAGCGCGAGGAGCCTCTAGTTTCTACGAGGCAATGCATCCAAAGGCCAGCAGGCAGGAACCCGATGATTTGGTCACGGCTAATCTCTGGGCTACGATTGCAAAAAGCCGTCTCGATAATGGGGCCCTTGATTGGATCGTCTCGTGCGGGCCTTTTGATTTGGATGCTAGGGAGGGTGGTTACACGGGAGCGGAGGTGTTGAGGGGGGCTTGGGTAGTTTGATTCCATTGGTGGGGGCAGTCAACCTGATCAGCCCAGTGAATGAGCGAAGAGGGGAAATGAAGAGAGATCCCATCGAATCTGGTCGAAGAATTGGGTCTTTATGGGCGAACATGGACTTGGCTGAAGACCGAACTTCGTTTTCTTGATGTATGATTCGCTTGTGCACCACGCGTTGGCAGTTCGCAGTTCGCAGTTCGCAGTTAGGCAAATGGGAGAGTGGGTAAATCATCTAGTCCAGTATTTCCCACATTTTATGAAGGGCGTAGATTCAGGCACTGGAGTGTGTTGTGTGAAGGTGTGCAAAGTCGGGCGGAGGGAACGGATCCGCTTTCGGGAGAAGTCGGTCACTGCGTGAGGAGATGCGGTCGCTGTTCTGGCCGGATTCAACTTTCAAAAGATACCAGCAAAGCAAGCTAGTGCTGGTTTAGGGTAGGGAGAGGTTGATCACGCCCCGCCTGCGCATCACGTCGATCCTGTAGCTAAAGTCCAGACTAAGGAACGGCCCGCACGCTGTAACGGTCGAACCATAAGAGACGAGAGAGAAAGCAAGGAGGACCCTGGGTATTGGCATCTTCATTTCGAAGCCACAGCGCTCGAATTACCCGATTCGCCCGCCCTCCCTGGATGGAGGCCTGTAACCGCCCTGTGTAGCGATACTATCAGGGCTGATTGGTTCGCTTCCTGCAGCCTGTGGAGCAAACTAGTGATGAGTCTGATGAGGAGGTCTCTCTATTTGGAAAACAGGGAGGATGATCTGTTTGACTTGTTTACTTGTAGGGGGCCTGGGTACGTTGATTGAGGGTATTTTCATACGTACAAAGTAAAGGGATGTGACATGTTCTCGGGATTAAATAAGAGGGGACGTCGTTCATTGCACCCTCGCTTGTAACCAGGGACTTTTACTCCCTTGCCGGATTGAAAAAAGACCAGTCGATGTGGCGAAGAAGAGAACGACTCAATTGATCATCATTTTCGGTTAGGGATCGACTATATTGATTCGCATCAGACATCTCCCTCGAAGATGAAGGCGTGAAAGCGCACACTCGACCATGGTTTTGGCCCGGAACTTACTGCGAGTATTTCTTTTGTTACTTTCGACCGCCCACTTCGGTCTGGCCCTAAGCCTCTGGGTCTCGCGAGGGTCTCCCTGCGAAGCCGTTTGTCCAATTGCTGCCGACCACGCGAGCGTAGAGGTCCGGTCCCAGATCTGTTCAGATGCAGATTTCTACAACGGCCAGACCGGAACGAAGGCCAGGGGATGCCTTGACTGTCTGAAGGACAGCAACTACGTCCTGAATTACGTCAATTCTACGGAGAGCGATCTATCCGACCTTTTGTGTGAGTACCAAGTGAAGGCAGAACGTCCTCCCCCAGTGCTCCCCTCGTCAGTCAAAAGACTTTGCTAATAACAGCGCTGATCCGTCAAGACAATCTCCGCTTCATTCTCAACGATTGCTTAGTTTCCAACACCAACACATTACCAGATCCCATCAAGAAAGAGGTGGTGAATGGCACGGGCACCTGCCATCATTTCAGGCATGACCTGGGCTTCGATTCGGGCGACCTCCAGTCGACGGACAAGTATCAGCACTGTTCGGCATCGAGGGACGTATCAAAGCTAGAGCATGATACATGCATTGACTTGCTCAGGCAACATGGTTACGGATATTTAACAAACTGTATGGAATTTTACCTGAACATGATTCCAAGTCAGTCGGCGCTACCGTTGGCAAGAAATAACTAACAGGTCTTTCCCCCCCAAGTCTTGGAATTCTTGGACACAGTCTGCTCTCTAAAGCCGAAAGACGGGTCCAGGTTCGGTCTAGCAATCGACATCTTCCGACAAACAAGCAAATCCGGCTCCCCAGACGATACAAACGTAGGTTCCGACGGCAAAACAGCCGAAGAAAAAGTGCCCCCAACCGTCATCATTGGAACGGTCCTCGGAGTGTCCGCGCTCTTCGGACTCGCGGCTGCCATGTTCATCGTCCACTTCCGTAGCGAGCGGAAATTCCACCGGGAATCCGAGGAGCGACGGTATAGTCGTCTGTTGGCGGCGCGGCTTGATAGAGAGCTGAGAGCGGCGCCGCCTCCTGGGCCACCCTGGGAACCTAAGTGGAAGCCACGGGATCTATTCGATAACGATAAGTGAAGAGAATGTCATTGCGTTGGTGGGAGGAAGGTGTGGGTGATTGGCCCAGGGAGATTGGTGGCTTTCGTGGGGGCTGGAACCCTGGGACCAGATGGGATCGGATCGGATGACTTGCAGCTTCGGGAGTGACGGGCAGTGACTGTGCCACTTGTGTAGAATGAACAAGGGTATACTGCGTAGAAATTGGAGAGCAGTGTCGCCATGTCTATACGTAAAGTGGTGTCCTGTGACTCATCGCAATCCGGCCCAATAATATGGCCGCGGGACACGACGAATCTCAGAGAATCGTATCTGAAGCAGACAGATGCCACGCACACGCCGATAGGGCGAAACCTCGTGGCCTATGGCGAAAATTCCCAAGGAAATTGATGGCGCTTTCTACCGCATCGTATTTGACCCACACATGCCACCGGATCGAAGAAACTGTTTTGTAGAGGGGGATGGCAGCATGTACGCGATACGTATCCACGACGACGGCAAGGCGTCGTTGAAGATGAAGTATATTGAGACGCAGAGAAATCTCTTCGAACGCCAGGCAGGCCGACGCCTTTTCAGCATTTATTGGAACCCTTTCACCACCGACCCATCTACCCGCTATGCCAATGATAGCACGGAACATTATTTACTGGGCCGGGGACGTCCTTGCTCTGGCGGAACGCGGTCTACCCCGGGGCCCGGGCGATAGACCCAGATACACTTGAAACCCGCAACTACATACGATCCATATGCCAGTCAAGTGAAATCGAAGACATTTACCACCCACCTAAAAGTTGATCCGAAAACTGATGAGCTGGTGTCCTTCGGTCAGGAGGCGAAGGGCCTAGGTACCACAGACTTTGTTACCTTTCACATCGCGGCCAAGGAAGCTGCCAAGGACGAGTCTTGGTATGAGTTCCCCGAGTCCCGATGGATCCATGATATCTGGGTGACGGCGAACTGGATTATCCATTCCCTTTGGTGATCGCCTTTCTGCGCCCTGATGCCTGCTAGCCGACCGCGTCCAGCTGTGTCGAAGCTTTCCTTACTGCTGTATGTCACTGCTTCGGGCCGTCATAAAGGTCGGCCTGTGACATGGGTTTCCCAGGCATGTGACTTTAAATGTAAAAATGGGCCACGCCAACCCCGGAATAATAATTCAAAGTACAGCATTTATCAACCACAGTAGGAGCACGACTACTGAAAACTTTGAGAATAGTCTTTATTGAACTGTCTAGATGGCGTAGTTCTCATATGTATTATAATAGGTGACGGAAAAGTAGCTGAGACTATATTTCCAGAACCAACAGGAAAGCGGTCCCTTCAGCACGCAATTGGGCACCGATGAGGTTTCTATATTTTGCCGTCGGAATCCATCGAGTTAGTGTAGGAGCCCGCATTAGTTACGGTGAAGGGTTGACGCGGGTGGCTTCGAAGATGGTAATTCAACATTGGGATCCAGGGTAGGCGCCTTATCCTCGTGAATAGACATGTGACTGCTATTGCTTGCTTCCATGTGATTTTTTTTCACGGCAGGATTTTTCTTTCTTCTTTTGGTCCCCGAGATAGTGATAGTAGTGGTAGTGCATTGCTCGTGAGGTTGGCCTTGCAGGCTGTAGTGTCTTGATGCGTGCGGTTTGTGGTGTCCCATTGACGTCTGCATTATTTGTGTTGCGCTCACTACTTCTGAATAAATAGGGGAAAATGAGATGAAACACATCTGATAGAGTGATGAATCAGATGCGTACCGGAGTGGCTGATGAGGCAAAGGAGATGATAGAGGAGACAAATGATGAGATGATGGGTGGTTCAGTCCTCGCCTTCTCCAACCAGTTCCATTCCCTCAAAGAGGTCTATCCAATCCTCTAGTCTTTCTCGAATAAATCTTTCGAGGTCCCAGGGTTGTGATGAAATATCGTCCATGTCTCCGTCCCATAGATACATATCTGCCTCGATGATCTCATCTGGTTGGCCGTCACGAGTGACCCTTACGGAGACCGGCGTCGGCTTGTAGGCCTCGCCTTCAAAATCATCCAACTTCCTGCGTTGGGAAGGTGTTTCGAGATCGAGAAGATATCCTTGTATGAACGCGTTGGCTTGTTTGACGGCCGCGGGGTAGTCTCGGCGATGGATGGCGAACCGCGCGTATCCATCAACCTGGGCAGGACGCGCGATTCTCGAAATTGAGGCGGTATTGGAGGCGTCGCCAGTTATTGCCCACGCCAGAAGTGGTTTGGCACATAGAGTGCCATAGATAAATAGGGGCCGTGGTTTTCTTGAACCTGCCAAGTTAGGTGATTTTTGTTGTTGATTTGCCATAATGTTGGGATTTGTGTTTGTTTTGATGGAGGTGTGACAAGGGATGAAGAAGAGAAGATTCCTCAGTGCTCACGGAGCTGGGCAAGAGCGAAGAAGGTTTTATAACTCGCCCAACCAAGCTAGGCGTATATATTGCGGAATTTACCCGTGCTAGGCAACTTCACATGGTAAACAGAACAAGCATCTCTAGACGATAGGGAAGGTGTGATGCGGTTGGAGCAAAAGTAGGCGACTCAATATGTTATTATGCCAAAAGAGTCACTCAAGAGACTAAGATGGTTCCTTCTAAAGAACGTTGCCCTACATGTGAATCAGAATCCAAAGTATCCATTATCGGTGATCTATAATATAAGATTTAGTTGCCAGGTCGGCAGCCTCTGCACTTTCAACCCAGTTCTTCTACTTTCTGTGCCGTGTCTCTCCCGCGAAGCCAAAAATCGACCATCGCCAACAAGAATCGTCACCATGGACCTGTCTATCGGCATTGAGATTGAAGGTGTGGCCACTGGCCGTCCTTTTTCAAGCAGACCCCTCCCCTCTAGCACCGAAGCTCAACTGGAGCTCGTAGCAAATGCTCTCAGAGGCCACGGACTGTCCGCACGCGCCTATGTACCCTCCACTACCCGTGGCAGTGGCCCTGACTATAGCATTTGGAACATTACCACCGATGTGACTATCATGGAGGTCACGTCTGGCTCTTCTGCTGACTCGACCGCATTCCGAACTCGGTTCGGGTTCGAAATTGTATCCCCAGTTTTCTACGACATCAACGGAAATTCTTGGAAGCGCACCCTCACAAAGGGAATCTCAGCCGTTGGTGATGCTGTCGCCTGGAAGGCTAATCGCAGCACTGGTCTCCATGTTCACGTTGGACGGAGAACTAGGTACACCCTGGATGAAGTCAAGAAGATTGCTGCCTTCTATTGTCGTTTCGAAGGTTAGTGCATATCATAGGGTTTTCATTGCCAATTCTTGCTTCGGCATACCATTTTATTAACGATTTTGCCTAACTAGCGACGTGCGACGAATTCCACCCACCTCATCGGTCTGGCGATAATAATGAGTACATATGCTCCAATCGCAACAACGACCGGCTGAAAAATATACCCCTAAACCAGGTCTACGATAGGATCAAGAGCGCCAGCACAGTGGAGGGTGTCTGTCAGGTAGTCAATTACTGTCCTGAAAGGAATGCCCGGTACGATGGCTATTCCGATTCGAGATTCTTCAAGGTAGGTTTCAGATGGGCTCTAGAGCTCATTTTGAGATCATCCCTAATATACAAATATGCATATACTAACTCGCGATCTGAAGGTTAACTTCACGTCCCTTGAGAAGCACGGGACGATTGAATGGAGACAGCATGAGGGAACGGTGCGCCCAACCGATATCATCAAGTGGATCAAATTCGTTGCTCGCTTCACCGATTTCGCTATGAAAGCCCCGTGGGAAGTCATTTTGGAACCAGGAGACTCGTACAAAGACCTGGTGCGATTGATCGGACCACCGGGAAAGAAATAGCCATCTAGAGACTCTAGACTGGAATCCCGCTGCATCAAATTCCATTAGCAAAATAACGAATTATTGATCAAAGCCATGACCTTGGGAAATTTGTGATCGAAGCAATACAGAAATCAATATTCCGAATCTCCATTCAAACTATTCTTCTCGTAATTCTGGCAGCACGTCTACACTTGGGACATATTTTAACCGCCTTGCAAGCAAGGTGATGGCTTTTCCAAGGACCCATCCACCGGGGGATCAGATTTACACACAAGTAACTATGACTACGAGTTGGTAATCGTCTTGATCATATTGACGTGCTGCCGCAGTACAGCTCTGCGTGTCCATCCTCCATCCAAGTCACAGCAGACAAGCACTAATGTCTTCGCCGGCTCCGATACAAGAGACCATCGCTCTACGGGCAACGCTCTACTATCTCCTCAAAAGCCCAGTCAAGTTGAGAAAGTTAGCTAAGGAGATTGACGACGCTGCTTCTGCAGGCCATCTTCGCCGATTTCCTTCCGCGAGTCGACGAACCAGCTGCCTTACATGCAGGCTGTGCTCAAGGAAGATCTCCGGATTCACTCTTCGGTTGGCCTCCTCCTAGAACGTCACGTACCCGCCGAGGGAGCCACAATCTGCCGCAAGTACCTTCCCGGCGGCACCGTAGTCGGGATGAACGTTTGGGTCACGCAGCATGATTCCGAGGTATTCGCCAACCTGGAACAATTCGAGCCGGAGAAGAGACTTGAGGCGTCGGAGAAGTAGCATAAGAGGGTTGGATCAATAATTTTTTTTCTTTTTTGCGTTTGGCGCCGGGGCGAGGACGTGTATCGGGATTCGGGAGGCATAGGGCGATCGTGGAGATTTTGAGGAATTTGAGCTGAGTCTGCCGAGCGCTGACTACGAGTGGCGCACGAGGAACATCTGGTTTGTGCAACAGGAGGGATTTCATTGTATATTGAAGGAAGAGAGTGCATTGAGGGATGTCGGTCACCAGTGGAGATCACATATCACCGCACCGTAGCGGAAAGCCTAAAAGGGTATAGGGCACAGAATAATCTATTGAATGCTGTCGATATCGCCTAAGGCTCCATTATGATTGCGACGGGTGTGTTTCCTAATACAATAAGTAATGTCTACTTGTAGGAACAAAACCCCGCCCCGTGAATTGAAGCCTTCTAGCTGCCTTGTTCTTTTCTTGGATCTCTAGCGGTGTCCGACACATGAATGATATGACCACTAGAGAACACCGGACAAAATGAACATAACAGAGGGACATCAAGCTTGAATCAAGCAGCCTCAAAAGTTCCCTCGCCCCATCCATATACCCTTCTCAATCACCGCGCCAGAATGAGAATCCGGTACCCCTCAATGTGAGACTGATGAGGCCGGTGTACCGTCACAGACCGCTTCACCTCCATGGTTTCGGGCGGGAAAAAGGTATACACAGACCCAAACTTGGGGATCACGGAGAAGCCCACCTCTGCCATGGATGCCTCGAAAGCAGTCCAGCTGATGGACCCGCGCGACTGGGCTTTCGCGAATATTGCCGAAAACGTCTCCACTGTCGAGGCGCCGACACGGAACTTTTGCGCTGGGACTGGTGCCACCTCTAGAGTTTCTTCTTCTGCGGTGGCGGAGGCTAGGTCGTATAGACGAGACGTTGCTGGACGTGTTTTGACCTTGATCTTTGGCTGCTCGGCAGGTTCCGGAGTGGGCTCCTCGGTGACAATTTGAGCCGCAGGCGGCTTCGCTGCGGCTTTCTTCGCTTCTTGCTCCCGCTTAGCCTTCACCTCCTCATAACGTTCTTGGATATCAGCCACACATTCCTCGACAAGGTCAAAATACAGGAATCCCAACTTCTTGCCCACCGCGGCAACAACAAAGTCATCAAGGCTCTTCAGCGCAAGCTCGGCGACGCCTGGTTCAAGGAGGTTATCGATGGGGACGATGAAGTCGCGCAGATCGATGTTGGTTTTGAGAGCGTTCAGCTCCGATTCCAGCTTTTGCGACTGGGCAATGAACGTTTGGCCGGTTTTGCGCGAAATCGACGGAACCGATACCACAGACGACAAGTCGTTAATAAATGAGGCCACGACGATGAAATCGGAGAGCGCGTAGAACTCGCTGTCGCCCAGCCTCCCTCGCTCGTCGGGGCTCAACTCGTAGAGCTCGCCAATCTTCTTGACCCAGCTGATCGCCTTCGGGGCAGTGGTATCTGCCTGGACCAGACGGAGGATGTAGTGCAGCAGCGGATCGGATCTGGTGAGGTCTCCCCAGTTCTTTTTCACGGAGACGCGCGCGTTGCCAGCCGTGTCGACGGCATTGGATACCCGCCTGAAATATTTGTCCGCGCTTCGAGCCTGGACCTGGCGTTTGAGGAACCCCTGCGCCCGGGTATACTCTAAGTGACACACGTTGGAAATTTCCTGTAGTATCATGGCCTGGTATGCCTTATCATTCGGTGGCGCGCTGTCGAGTAGTTGCAAGAGACGACTGATATATCTCCAAATAGCAGCGGCCTGGATGGAGGCATGGATGCTCTCGAAGAACGAGGCACTGACGTATTTGTCCGTGTGCACGGGAAGGCGGCGACCCTTCTCATCGGGAAGCAGTTCGGGTCGGGTGAAGAAACGAGTATTGACCGCATACGCCAACACGACGGGTTCGGTGGAGAGCAGACCAAGGTACTCTTCCAAAGAATCCTGCTGGTCTCGGGCGGTGGCAACCAGATTAGAAAGTGACAGCTTTGGAGTGGGTGCGATGCTCAATTTGGCGAGGGCAGCGGTCGCCGCCTGATCAGGCTTCTTGGCTCGCTCTTTGGTAACTCTGGTTTTCGAGCCCTCCTCGAGAATATCATCAATGACGATAGTAAGACTCTGCAGCAGGTATATCTGCCTCATCAGGATCAATTCTCCGGTCGACTGAGGCACACATACACCAGCTTCGATTGCGGGTCGGAAATTGGCCATCGTCTCTTCAAACTGGGCTTTGATAACGAACGACTTCCCGTACATATCACCCTCGAGGAAGAAGGTATAACTGTTCTTGAACGGGTCCACATGGCGAAGGTTCCGCGTGGCCATCATGTTCAGAATGAAGCCGTGGTCTCCCGGTCCGCCGCTTTGTCCCGCCGCGTACTGCTGAGGAAGCGAGGTCGTGGCGCGGTGCTTGAGCAAGTCCAGCAGGAATTCCGGACCTGATTCCGCCACATCCCGGAGGTTCCACTCGGGCATGAACTTGCACACGTTTCCTAGTGAGGCGTCGAGGGAGTGCTTGAGTACAATGCCGTCTCGCGCGCCGACTTTCATGCACTCGGCCTTTGGTGAAGGATCGCCAGGCTTCTTGAATGGCCGTGGCATGTTTCTTGTATTTTCGGGCAAGATCTGAGTGCAACTCTTGCACAACTTGATGGCTGTCCTCGTCCATGTCGGTGATTGTCGGTGCAGATTATCTGATTTGAGATTAGGGCTGCAGGATACAATGCGTCAAATGCAGCGATGGGCAGGTAGATCTCTGTGCGAGATGATTTTGGACCATTGGCTTGATCCGCACCTGGTGGAAGGAAGGTCGAAGGTTGAAGGAGGAAGGAGGGGAAGAGCTATTGTTTTCTGGGCGGTGTGTGAACTTGACAGCCGCCAGCAGCAGCTATGACGAAACCCGTCTTGGACTAGGCCGGCGAGCTCAAACCCCAACGTCACCAACCTAAACTTTAGCAAGATGGCGATTAGTGCCTCATGCAGACCGCCCTTCAAGGACGAAATTTCCGTCCCAGTTGTCTTCGGCCTCCCTGGTTGGACTGCGGATTTCAACCTCTGATCCGGTCGGACTTATATCGAGGAATATTCGACAGGACACCGCCGAGCTGCTGATCAGTTGGGAAGTTCGTTTATGTTACGATCCTAGCACTAGCCTGTTGACAGTACCAAGTGGATACAACTTGTGAAGGTTCGTAGGGTTGTCTGTTTAGGAAGTAGGTAAAGCAGTCAACCAGTATTCACAATAGTATAGATAAGAAGTGCATATTCAAGTGTAGGGGTGTAGTTGTATTTGAATTGACTACTAAAGAGTCTTGAAAGACAAACTAGATACATGGTGGAACTTGTAGCTTATATAGACGTTTCTCTTCCAAGCTCTTCCTTGGACCGATGCCCTTACAGCTCGGTCCAGAGTATGGGACCGTGGTGGACCGACCGTCGGTCCGGTCGGCCCTAACCTAATTGGCCCGCGTTTCTCTGTGGTTTATCCTTTTCTGTCACGTCTGACCGCCTCGGTCTTCAAAACAGTCAGCTCGTGACCGTTTAGACACGATCCTAACACCGGCTTCGGGTGTATTAGGTGGGTATAGCTGGTGTTGGGGTCGTGGGTGCCTGTTTATGAAGTAAGTGAGGCAGCCGAGCAGCATCCGTAAGACCTTGGTAAGAAGTGCGTATTCGGGGGTGGGGTGTAGTTGTACTTGAATAACTACTGAAAAGCTTTGAATGGTATAAACTAGATACATGGTAGAATCTGTAGTTTATATAGGTGTTTCTCTTATGAGCTCTTCATGGGCGATCGTCGTCCCTTGGCTACGATCAGCCTCACTGATCGTGGAGCTCGTTGCTACGATCGCCTCGATCGCCTCGATCACTTCCTGTGTCCTCGTGTTCTGTCAGACAGTCGGTTCCAACTGTCTGCCAGCCACTATATTTCGCCATATGTCACCGCCCCTGGGTCTGCATAAACTACCGAAGAATGGTCGGCGGCCCTTGCCACCTGGTTGGTGCCTTCCAGAGCTATAAAGAATAGACGTCTCGGGGTAAACGACCTTACAGGCATCTTTACTAAAGGGATGGATGCCGATTTTGATGTGCTGGCACGTATTTATATTAGCTGCGGACGCAATCTTGGTCGTCACCCCAGTCCCACTCTCGGGACTCTTTATCTAGCTGCGCTCTCAAGACTCCAGCTGGACGGGGTGGGCTTCATGACTACATTATTTTTTAATTTGCTTGAATTGGCACTAGAAACGGATATAGCCCCTTGGTCCCTACTATCCCCAGGTCGCAGGTCGCCAACGTGGAACCAGGTTCACCAGAGCCACCACAGTTTGAGATCTGAAAGCTGCCATTTGAAGTTAGCACGAATCCGCTAAACCTCATGACCATCTAATCCGACCTTCGTGCATTAAGCGGAAACTTTAAGTATGGGAAACTGTGTCGGAGTTAAAGCGCCAGCGGCAATTGGTGAAATGTTACCGGGGTAGATCCAGACAATGTTGAATCCCGACTCCCGAGATCCTTCCAGAGGACGTCAATCTTGGGCATATCCACACAAGATTTATTGCGGATCCGCTAAGTGTCCGGGGCCTAAAAGTCACCAATGTCCTAGCTTCAGTCGCATGTCACTGTGAGCGAACACACAGGTAGGATACCAACTGAACAACCCCTCGGAACTACTACTTCGACGGCATCGGCTCCGAGGTGAGATTCCTCAACCAGCTGCGGGCTGCGGAGAAACTCCGGAATCAATGGCCAATGATTATGGACGTGTTGTACGAAGTTGGTGTCGGGAGTTGATCAAGATCCCTTCACTAGGCCGAATGCGGAAGGTGCATGTGGGAATAACTCCGATCAACATCTTCCAAGATCGGCGGAGAGAGATGCAGGAATAGATGCTTCTCTAGCTTCGAGAAGGATGGTTGACCGGGTTGGCCGGGATGACCGATTGACTGGAGAACTTTGCCTTGCTGTTGCTCTCCATAACGGGTTATGTTTATGCACGGCGAAGTGGAGCTTGACGGAGTGACACTCGGCGGAATATTCACACAAACAGCTCACTGTTGAGGATGCGTCTGCAACTTGACTCCATCACATCATCGGTGCAGGATTTTCCTTTCTTGTTCGGGTTTAATCGTCTCCATGATTTATGCTTGTTTCGTTCTAACGGAGTGGCGACGGGATTATCGCGGGGGAATGGGGAATGGGGGAATGGGGAGGCGGGGAAGCAGGCAAATGGGGCGCTGGGGTAAGGGCTGGCTGTCTTTGAATCTATGAAGAATCGGATGTGAACTTTGTGTATCTCGAATTCTTATAAAATCCCCAAGTTGTATGAGCTCTTATCGACCTCTTGTCCACTTCTATCTGACATCCGCTTCCTTTCCATCACAATTGCCATCGACATTGCCCTGCCCCTGCTCTTGACCCCACCGACACCCCAGCCCCCAAGGCGCCCCGTGCAAGCCAGAGTAGCAGCCATGGGTATCTTAGACTCCCTCAACTTCGACTGGCGGTCCCATAAATGGGCGATTCTCTATTGCTCCATCTCCGCCATCGGCGCCCTTTGCTATGGATACGACAACACCTACTACAACGGCGTTCTCGCCATGCAAGAGTTTAAAAATGACTACGGGACCCGTTTCGTGGATGGACAGAAAGCCCTGGCGACTTCGTTCCAGGCTGTGACGGCGTCCTCCATCTACATTGGCGATCTCCTCGGTGCCCTCGTCGCCGCGCCCATCAACGACCGATGGGGGCGGAAGACGACTTTCTGGTTCGCCTCCTTCTGCATTCTCGCCGGGGGAGTATGCCAAGTTGCAGACACTCACCATGAGGGCGTTATCATCGCGGGCCGTATCATGATCGGCTTGGGCGTGGGCCAGTTCACCGTCACCTCTCTCCTCTACATGGGCGAGGTGTCTCCAAGCGCTATCCGTGGCCCGGTCCTAATGATGTTTCAGTTTCTTCAGTCCATCTCACAGCTAGTGGCTTCCGGTATTTCGCAGGGCACGCAAGGCATCAAGAGCTCCCTGTCGTACAAACTTCCGATGGGGGGCCTCATCGTCCTCCCTTTGATGATGTTTGTGGGCCTTCCTTTCATCCCCGAGAGCCCTGTATGGTATGTACTACGCGGCAGGAGAGGAGATGCGGAAGCTGCTCTTCGTAAGATTCACCGAAGCGAGAGTTCCTACGACCCCTCGGAGGACCTTGAGATCCTGGAGGAGACGAAGAGGACTCAGGAAGTGAGCGCCGAGTTTTCGTCTTGGAAAGCCCTCTATTCGGATCCGGTGGAGAGGAGGAAGGTCATCTTTTCGGCTGGCGCCATGTTCTCCTCGCAAATCAATGGTATTCTCTTCTTCTACGTCTACGGAGTCGTGTTTGCCCAGGCGATCGGAATGGAAGACCCCTTCCTAATCCAACTGATCACCAATATCCTTCAAATCTTTGCTGTCGCGGCGTCTGTCGTCACTGGCAACAAGGTCAGACGCCGCATTAACCTCTTCGTCACGAATGGTATGATGATGGTGGCGTTTATCGTCATCGGTGGCGTCGGCACCCAGAAGACCCTCACGACGGCCGGCCAGTATGTTATCGTCATCTTTTCGTATATCGTCATTATCGGGTACAATTTTGGCATCGGGCCCCTAGCTTATACCATCGCTCGCGAGATGGCCGTGGGTACCAATCAGAACAAGATCATGTCCTTATCCATTGTCTTCTTCTACTTCATCACTTGGCTCGTCTCCTTTACCGCGCCTTACCTCTACTACGACGCCGGTCTGGGCCCGATGCTTGCTTTCATTTACGCGGGGACCACGGGAGTTACCCAGATTTACACGTACTTTTGTGTCGGTGAGACAGCCGGCCGCTCCACCATGGAGCTTTCCATGTTCTTTAACGAGCGTATTCCCGCCTGGCGGTGGAGGACGCATGTATTTGGGACGGAAGGGGTAGGTGAAGATTTCGGCAAGTCTGAGAAAGGCGCTTTGGAGAGCTCGGTCCCAGTTGAGCACAAAGAAGCAGCTCAGGTCTGAAGGGCAAAGGGAGCGCGCTGTAGAAGAAGGGACTCTGAAATCTGCACAAGAACTGTGCCAAAGCATCGAGTTTCACGAAGAAGCCAGCATAGCCTTTTCAAGACCTCAGTTATCATTTCCAAAATGTCAGGTGAAACATGTCCTAGGCGGCGCATCGAAAATAAACCAATAACCCACGTTGCAGTAAAAATCTAACCGTGGAAGGACTTGGCAGAAAATTCGTCCTCGATATTTCTTCGCAGTAGTCGATAGTAAACCTGCCTTGTTGATGCACGTCATTGTAGGGGGGCCGGATATAATGATGTGGTTCGACCTCTCAGTAGAAAACAGTACGACTTGCATAGACAAGTCAAGGTAGGTTATCCATACTGAGACGGTGCTGGATGTGCTGGCGGTGGCAAGGGCACTCGAGAGAGGGTCTTCTGAGATAAGGGAAATGGGTGTCCCCATACATTGACGTGGAGTTTGTCGACAGATCTCTGCCAATTCCGAGAATATATCGAGAGGGAAGGTCCCAGGTACCCAACGAAGTGTTGAAGGAGAACCGGATAGGCAAAGGGGGGCCATGTGCAAGAATCATGACAACGGGCCTGGATAGAATGTATTAGAATTAAGTTTCTTCCCGTCCATCTACTCTAATAGCGGTAATTGGCGTCCTCAACGTTTTGCTGGCGAGGGATACATAGATTACTGAAGTATTGATTTTGCTGGAACATGACAGGGGTGGATGTGTAGAAACAGGTTACTGAAGCGGGCAAAGCTTCTGTGGCAGGACTGGACACCACGTGGATGCTTTTTCCATTGATTCGTTTTACTCGGCACTCACACGATCAGTGCTTGCTCCTGTTCTGACGATGCCAGGTTCAAAGTATGTAAAGTCAACAGAGGATTGAGATGATATGGCTTTCCAGCATGGGCGTGGGATTCGTTGGATTGTTCTGCAAGGAGGATTGGATTAAGCCTCAATCGACACCCTGACGACTTATGGGGTGGCCGAGAAGACAATATTTCCCCGGAACTCGCCACACGAGAATTTTGGTGATTCTGAGGGGAAGTTAAAAGACGGAAGGCACGATCGTCTGGGGCGGGGTTCCCCCATTCTTCGGGAAGGTGCGACTGAAGCGCAAGGGTATTTTGGGCTGTCGTTTTGCTCCCAATCTTCTGGCTCTGTTCCTGGCAGAAACAAGGGTCCAAACTCAATTTCGATTGATGTGTGTGTCTTGGCTTTTTTGGCCCCAGAGCTTGCTCCATGCAAGACATCAATGGGAAGAGAGTTTGGTGGCATTGAGACGCCAAGAAGCCGAGCCACCAAAGCAGAGTTGGTCTGGCCAGGCGAGGCCAGGCGAGTCAAGCCACTGGGACACCCCGCAAAACCTTATCGACACGACATTCAAGGTAAACTAACAATCTTACTCTGCCAGATTGCGACCATTTAATTCGAGATTTTTCCATGTTAAGGTGCAGAGGCACGATGCTAATTGGCGAAGAAACGAAGGATGTGGTTGGACAGCGTGATGCCGGGACGAAGTCCAGAACCAACCCCCGCCGATTGACCTAGACTCGATGCTCGGACGGTCGATGGCGCAATGAAGGATGCCCTACAGGGCAATAAAGAATGGGAGATTGGATATAGGGGGTGGTGGGGTCGACAGAAACGCCGGGGTCTGGGCTGACGATCCTCAATTCAATTGAACTGCTGGGATCCCAGCCAGGATTAGAGTAGGCGGTGAAAAATTCCGCCGCTTTACTCTCATTTCAAGTCGCGTCTGTTTGGCCTGGAAAGAAATTATCACCAAAATTCCCCTAATTCCATCCTAAATCTTCCTGCCCCCGAACTGTGCGTTTCTGTGCCTGCCTCTTGCTTCGGTTCCCTGACTACGGTCGCATCTTTTCTCTTGCCGTGAAGTGCTGTACGGCCGAGCTGTCGAGCTCCCGATTCGCCTGCTCTCCTGGGCCAAAGGAGCGCCACGTCGTCGACCCCTCCCGTCCTCCCTCGATCTCGATCTGCGAAACGTATCGATCCACGAAGATCCCCTCCCGATCGCCAGAAGTCCGAGTAAATGACGACAAACATCCCTCAGACGTAGCTCGACACTGATGCGATGAGCTTAACAAGCGGCGGCCTCGACTCGCGCCACCACCTCCTCCTCGCCGCCTCCGCCCAGGGAAAAGAAGTTCGAGTCCGCGAGATCCTCGCCGAAACGCCCATCTGGAATTCCCCCGCCGATCTCGATGCCCTGCGCCAAGCCCTGCAGAAAGCCAGCGCCCGCGGCTCGCTGCCCATAGCCCGTCTCCTTCTCGATCACGGTGCCGCCGCCGATCCCCCTTCCGGCGATCCTCGATATGTCAACGAAGTATCCGCTCTGTATCGCGCAGCGGAAGGGGGCCGTACAGAAGTCGCCTCGCTTCTGCTGAAGCACGGCGCGAATGCGAATTGGCAGAATAAAGTCGGCGCGACGCCTCTGTTCCCTGCGTGTCTCCGTGGGCATGTAGAGACGTTGCGTGTGCTTCTCCGGGGCGGCGCGTCGGTCGATCATCGAGACGTCGAGCGCGAGACTCCCCTACTCTGCTTAGCTAGACAGAAGAATTTTCCCAAGAATCTGCTGGAGTGTGTGACGACTCTGATTGCGTCCGGTGCCGATTTGAATGCCGCCGATAAAGATAGCAAGACGCCCCTCATCTGGGCCGCGACAAACTCCAACCTCCTCCTCGTATCTACCCTCTTAACCAACGACTTTGGAAGGATCGCCGACGTCCACGCTCGTACGAATCGATGCCGTAACGCCCTGCATATCGCAGCCGAAGCAAGTGCCGTCGAAGTCGTCAAGGTTCTGTTGGCGCATGGCGCCGATCCTTGTCGAGCCAGCGAAGGAGGCTGGACGGCACTGCACAACGCGGCGCAGAAGGGCCACGCGGACATCGTGTCCGTCTTGATCGAGTACAAGTCTAGGGTGAACGCTCAGCTGTCCAACGGCATGACCCCGCTCCACTGGGCTGCTGCCGCCGGCCACGAGGAGGCTGTCAATGCTCTGCTGGACGCCCGCCATTGTGACGTGACCATCAAAGACAACATCAACCGAACGCCGATGCTCTGCGCGGCTCAAGGCGGCCACTACGAACTCGCGAGACGCTTGGCTCCTAGCAATCTCCCCGAGAGACTTCCCGGCATTGCCAGGAGGGCTTGCCAGCTTTTCAACGCGACCATTTACGACTTTAACTTCCACGGTGGGAAGCAGAGGCCCTTCAAGGAGCCCGTCTACAAGCTTTTGTACGAGCATGTGCCTGTTCTTCCTCGAAACGTCAAGCATCGGCCTTCGTTTCGGTGGATACATCTTCCTGCCAATAACGCAAGTTCTTCTTCTTCCCCCGAGTGCTCTGCCCTTCAACTTCTTTTTGTTCCGTCGTCCAGAGATTAACAGATTCGGTGCTACTAGATTGACTGGATAGAGACACTATTAGCGAAGGCCTTTGTAGAGGGGAATTTCCAAGACTTCGAGGGCTTCAAAGCTCTCCAGCGGTGTTTCGACCAAGAACACCGCGGATCCTTTACCCACGCCCACTTTATGAGGACCTACTGTACCCGTATCTCCGCGCCCAAGACTGACCCAGTCCCCTCCCAAAACATGACGAAATCGCCCCTCGTCGTAGTATCCGAAGAGCCCTCGCTCACCCCCGCCGGCTCTGACGGTGAGGGAGACGCCCCAGCTCCTAAACCCGGTCTCCATCCTCATCCACCCACCCCACGCACGCCGAAGACGCCGCCGTTGGGGTCTCCTCGGGACGTCTCGCCGAAGGGAGAGAAGGGAGAAACCAAAAGGAAAAAGAAGGGCGACCAGATCGCCAGCAGGCATCCCAAGCACAAACGGGGGACTGGACCGCCTGGAAATCCACCCGGGAGCAAGATTAACAAGGCCATGCAGAGACAGGTCACTCTACAGCTGGAGTCGTCGAACCTCTCACCTTCAAATGGGAAAATCGTGCTCTTCGTAGGTTCTTTTTTCCTTCTCCCATCCCCTCTGTTTTTTTCACGCACTCACCTGTTGCCCACAGATGCCATTCCTCCACTACGAAACGTACGAGCGCCAAATCAACATGGCCGAGACAATCAACAGCGTCAGGGCCGATCCTCGTCTGCAACCGCCTCCCAACGCGTGTCCCGACCATTATCTCTTCCACGCCTACCTCAATCACATCCCGCCGCTGCACCCCCGGCGAACCCTCGATCAATATTTGTATTACGGTATCGATACCACCGCGAGAGATTCCGACCAAGTCGTTTATCGCCATTGCTTGAGGTCTCGCGAGGAACCAAAGGTATTCATGGTCGACCAACTGTGGCTTTTTGTCCTTGGAAGCGGTAAGTTTACTCCTGTCGTTGCCTAAGAAGCGTGTGAAGCTAACTTCCTACGGATCATAGACCTTATCATCACCTGTTTCCCCCAACGATGGAACCAAAGCAAAGACGATCCCCTAAAAGTCCTCGAAGGCATCATCGAAGACACCAACATCAAAACAAGGTCACCAGTAGCGTCCGTCTACGATCTCGCAATGGTCATCGTCCACCGCTGCTCGGGTCTCTTCGGACGTCATCTCATGTCCGAGCCAGGCTACCAGTTCCTTGACATGTTTGACAGCTCCATAGGCCACGTCGGAAACCAGGAAACCGAACTCTTCAGCAGGTTTAACCGCGCTTCCGAGCTGGCGGCCAAGTGGCTCCGCGACGCGAGACAACGGCCCTACGACGATTCCAACCTGTCGATAAGTAGTGAGGGCGGTGATGGGGATAGCATGGAAGGTGATGACGTCCAAGTTTCTGATACATTGCTTGATATTGGCTACGAGACGAAGCTTCTCGCCGAGGTCAAGGACATACGAGACGAGTTGGGCATCATCACGTCGGTACTCGAAGCGCAATTGACCAAAATACCCGAGTTCGAGCAACTGATCATCGAAGAGCTCCAAATGGAAAACAACCCTCGCTCCGTCGACAGCATCGTCACGGACATCAAAAAGCGGTCTAGAGAGATGACGCGTCTAGTCATCATCTCCCTCACGGACATCAAAGATAGGATGGACAAGCAAGCCGAGAGGATCTACAACAGTCTCACCCACCTCCTAGACCTCAAGCAGAAGCACTCCAACGCCCTCGAAGCCCGCTTCGCGCGCGACCAGGCCGTTATCGCGGGCAGACAAGGCCAAACCATCATGGTCTTCACCATCGTCACGGTCATCTTCCTCCCCATGTCCTTCATCGCCGCCTTCTTCGCCATCAACTTCACCGACTGGGAAGGAAACGAAAAACTCACCATCGGCTACGTATCCAAGTACATGTTCGGCATCGGCCTGGGCATCTCCATCCCGCTCATCGTCATGGCCCTCACCATCGATGACATCCACGGCGCGATGCGGCGCTCCATCATCGGCATTACGCGCAGCCTGCAGAAGATCGCCGCGAAAAGGCACGCCCATGGCAACGATCCCGCCGAGGGCAGAGTCTCGGTCTGCGGACGTCCCTCGCAGGACGTGGCGTTCATCAGACGCGCCGGCGGAGATATGGGATACTCGACGTGGGAGGCGCTCGGGTCGCGGGCGAGGAGCGGAAGCTACACGGCCGCGGAGTATCAGGAGCTTGCGGCCTCGAGGCTCTCGCCCGTGCTGGCGAGGTTGAGGGGGTCGAGGAGGAGCGCGTCGAGCGGGGCGGGGACGGGGGTTGGGTATGATATGGAGTATATTGGGTTCAGTGCGGATGTCGAGCGAGTGATCAGTCGGCCGAATTCGTCCGTCAAGTATTGAAGCATCTGGGGAAACGAGAATGAGTTAGTCTTGTGTGTCTGGGAAAGATGGAGCTTAATATTGGAATGTATGATGGATCAATTTGTATCGCCCATGACTTGATGAACAAAAGGGAGGCGAGTAGGCCTCGTCCCCTGTACAATAGTCTCTGTAAAAAGCATTTGTTAGAACAGAAATGATCATAATGGATATCGATCTGATAGTACTCACCTTGTCCGCCTATAGCTTGGAGGTTCAAACACCGCCAATGTCGTGAGCACGAACCCGTCGCGTCTGTCCGCCGTCCGTGACGCGTCGATATTAGCATCCCAAGCAACGAGTCCACATGCAGCCTCGACAAAGACTCTCCCACTGGGCGAAGAGTAGAGAACTGAGGATCATTTGGAAGGACTTGGAGAGGATGGAGGGGAATGAAGGGGAATGGGACATGATGTATGGCAATCCAGGCAGGGAAACGAAACACAAGCACAAAAGAAGCAATGCAGATGAGGTGAAAGCAATTCTCGGGGATAACAACTTGTCCTTGAAACTCAACTAAGAGTAAACTAGTGCGACATAACCAGGACGCGCAGAAAAAGCCGCCCACCCAGCTGGATCCGCGCGTCGTGGAAACATACTATTCCCAGTCGAAGGAAATACTAAGAAGGTTCTCTCCTGTGCGAGGGGAATGACTGTTTCTCAGAAAATAAAACAAATGAATGAAAACGAATCATTGGGCAATCATGAAAAATCGGTTGGAAAACGGAGATGAACGGCTGAGCCGTCACTGGTGGTTACCTTGGCTCTCCCTGCGGTTGAATTCCTCAATGATGGCCGGATCGATGAATGGACCCATGGGCACGTCTTCTCCGAGGACACCGATTGAATCAGACTGACCAAGTTGTCCGGTGGCCTGTGGACCATCGGTGTTGTCGACATGCATGACTGAATCGACTGAGTCGTGGGACATAGCCAGGGCCATGGGGTCAACGGGGGGGCCACGTCCAAACGGGTGATGATCTAGGCCGACATTGCCGTTGAAGGTGAAGTTGTTTCCCATACCATGGTCAGCGTGGTTGAACAATGTGGACTCGTTGCTAGCGGCCGGATCCTGAATGAAAGACGAGGGATTCTGGGTCATGAAAGGGTTACCACCGTTTTCGCCAGGGGCCAGCCATTGCATCGGGGTGTTATAATCGGCTTCAATGGGGTCCATAAAACCCAGGCCCATGGCAGCGCCGAGAGCAGAATCCTCCTCGCCGAAGGCCGAGGCCCATCCAGTTACAGGATGCGGGATGTTACCTCCGTTCAGAGAGCTGTGGCCAACAGCAGCGACAAACGAGTTAGCCGTTCCGACAGGGGCAGCGATGGGAGTGGGAGAGTTAGCGTGAGAGACGTTCGCAGCATTGTGGTCCATGGCAGAGCTGAGATTAGAACCGCCGGGGCCATCGAAAGACAAGCTGCTATCATCTCCGAACAGAGAAGTGAGACCAGCCGCAGCGTTAACCTCGAGTTCGCTTTGGTTGGGAACAGAGTCGTCAGCAGCATGGTTTCCGGTGTCCGGGCCGACGAAGAGAGAGTCGTCCTGGTCCTCGACCGCATCGTTGGTGTCAGTGGCCTCGCGGGCATTGTTGCTGCCACCGCTCTCGTTGTCGTCGCGAGCATAAACTGGTAGGTCACTCCATTGTTCCAAAAGGGCAAAATTGCCGCTCCTGAATGCATTGGTAAGAATGCGATCCTTAGTTCCGCCATAGATCGCATCGGGGTTGTCCGCCAGATAACGACGCGATCGGACCGGGTTGAACCGGAAGCACCGGTTGCGAACACACCACGCGACTACACATGAATTGTATCAGTATTTGTGTGACGTGTCGATGATGTTTGCTGCGGTATAGGACATGTCTTGAAACTCACTGTAATCGAGATTATGGCCTTCCTTGCTGAAATACAGCTCCCTATTGGTAATCTGCGTGCGCCACTGGGGCCATCTGTGGAATCACAAGATTGATTGTTAGTAAAGGATGTGAATTCGCAAGAGTTGGTTATGTCGGAAGAGAGTATCAACTTACGAGCACCATTGGTCGCTAGGTAGCTCCTGGTATAAGAGTCGGGTGGCCCCCTTTGAGGCGGCCTCGCCCCAAATTCCCGCCCTGCACAAGCGAAGGACGAATTCGCCCCACCGCGGGAGGATCCTATTCCAGTCCTCCGGCTTGAAATTACGGTTACTCGGGACGTTGTCGAGGTTGAGCGGGCCGCCCTTGTGGGCGGTCTGGGCTTCCGGGGCCGCAGGATCGGGATCGGAGTCGACATCCGTGGCGGAATCTGAGCCTACCTCGTCGTTGACTAGAGAACTCTCGTTAGCAATGACCATTGATCTGCCTGGTCAAGTTGAGGTCAAGAATGGCAGATGTTTCGAATCTCACCTTGGGCGCCAGGAGACGTGGAAGGCATGTCGGGTTCCTGGGAAGCAGCGAACAAAACGTTGCTAAAGTCACGAATGCCTTCCTCACGGTCGAGTTTATGAACAAGAGCGCGTAAGTCGTCGACGCTATGAGGAACTTCTGTTAGCCCTGGCATCGATCAAGAGTCAAAGTTCAGGAATGGTGGAAGACTCAAACATACCGTTTTCTCACAAGACCCGTCAGATAGTCACGCATAGGGCCAGCAAAAATAGGAATTTGGATGCCATCAAGAGCGGTATAAACAATGACATAAGGGAAAGTAGGGGATGGGTCCTTGGTCCCATCTGGTTGGTGAGGAAGATTCGACATGTTTAAACTGCCTACATGTTAACAGTCAGGATGGTGCTGGATGGAGATGGGGGCGATGATGATGAAGGCTAGGGTGGGGATGAAGGCGGAGATGGGATGGAGATGGAGATGGGATGACGATGATGATGATGATGATGATGATGATGATGATGAGGTGGATGGAGATGGGGATGATGGTGGGGATAGGGATTGAAGCGTGTAGATTGAGAGGAATACAGAATTGAATTGAGACGGAGATGGCGATGGAGATGAAGACGATGATGAAAAGATAGACTCGATGATACGGATCGGGGGTCGTCGATCGAGATGATCGAGGGTGTCATACATACCTTTGCGGTTTGAAACACGCGTTTTGTGGGCGATGGTTGTTTTTTATTTTTTTCGAGGATGGATCGAGGGAAGAGTTTTCGAGGAGACGGGTCATCGAGTCCGAATTTATAGTTGATCCTCAAGCCTGACGACTAATCGATGGAGAGGAGGACGCTTTCGCGATGGTGATGGCATCTTCTTGTGAGATCCATTCTCATGGCGGTGCCTTCCATGACCAAGGTGGGTGGTATGTGATTCAGCACTCTGTTGGTAAACGTTCACGATGATGATGATGGCCACGATCATGACTGGGATAGACAAGGAAATGCCTCTCTTATCTTAATGGTCTTGTATTCAAGAACAAAGTAGCTAGCTAACCTGGCTGGTACTGACTGTTGTGGCTGGGGAGGGAAGCATGGCATTGGAGATGGACAGGAGAGTGTAAGAGCTTAGACAATGGCTCACATTGTTATGGCTGGGTATGAGATGTTGGCAATACTGTCTTAATCCAAAACTCAGCATCTGAGTTCTTAACAATATCAGCCCTTTCTACACACTTAAGTATGGCCTGTCCAGTTGTGGTGTAGATGGTGGTCTTGGGCTTGTTCACACCTCAAAGCATGTCCATCTCTCCTCACAGTTGATCTGTTGAAAAGAATCAGTCTCGTGGGCAACAAAAGGATACCGTGGCTCAAGACAAGGGGATGGAAACTGCTACCAGTTAAAAACCCGAGGTGAACAATGAATTGGATAATGCCCATTTAGACTCATTGTCACCTCTCCTTGTTGGATGTGAAGAGGTTGCTGCTTCTATTTTGAGGACGTGGTTGAGTGCATCGTGAATGCTGAATGATGTCGCAAGTTGGCATCGGCCCGGTCGAAGTCATCAATTGCTTTGTGGCGAGGAGGGATGAGGTCTGTCGTTTGGGAAAATATGGCGTGCGTTGGGGGCGAGAGTTGCTGGAGATATTACCGCCAAGTTGGCCTCAAATTAACCCGAATATAATCGGACATTGTGTCACTGAATGACAGATGTCATTTGGTTCAGCTTCCTAAACATGGAGGACGGCGGTGCGTGGCCTCGTTGGGGTAAATCAAGTTCGGAACAGACATCCTGAACGGCGGGGCGCTCGGGTCGAGGCTGAGAACGAACCTTCTCAGGAGCGGGAAGCGGTTCCCACAAGACCAGCTGGGTTGAGTGTGGTGCATTTCTCCAGAAGATCTTTTCTCCTCGGCTTCTGCAACACACCTTAGTAGATCTGTGTAGACATTGGATAAGGAGTGGGTACGCTACGCCATCGCCGTAGTGGGTGAAGAAGCAGACAGCGTCTCGTAGCGGTGGGAAGACTCGAAGAGTGTGTCCCGACGTCTCTGGTGCCGTAGATATAGTTTTCACTCCAGGACATGAACTGGGGCCTGCAAGATAGAAGCTATCGTTAGCCTAAGATGGTTTGAAAGACTCGAGGGATCCGATGACCATATACTCGTTTTCGGGGGACTCCAATTGGCCTCGCGCCTCCCTAGGATATCCAGTCATGTGTGTTACCTGTGACCATTTATCCCGCTAACGAGCGAACCCAATTGTGTCGGTAAGAGTGCGTTATTGAGAAAGACTAGTGTAGTCGTAGCACCCTTGGCAACAAATAGTAGAATTCATCTAATAGATGAGAGTTCGGTGCCCAGGGTATGGAGTCATGAGCGGCACAGCTGGAAAGGAACTGAAAGCGAATGAGGTTCCTGAAGGAACACCAAGCCTCTTCGGATATGTGGTGACCCCAAAGAAGCGATCGCCGAGTTTCCATTACGCTGGGCGGCGACTAGCCTCACCTATCATTCAAAAATATCAGTCCTTGGACGCTTCATGAAGTTCTACCATACTTGCCAGAGCCCTTGTGTGTCCAGGAATCGCCGAGACTCGCTTCATTCTCAATCAGCACCTCTTTCTTGTCAACCAAGTCAAGACGAGAATGCAAGCTGTAGGTAAATAACGCCACGTTTGGTGGGTGTCCCAGCACACCTTCGGCCTGTATTGTTGCTCCTGGCGTGGAAGCAAATGTTAGATCGGGGCATTGTGGTGGTATGTTAATGAGAGATATCGACTAGGACAGATTGATTCCAGATTGTGCAATAGTTGGGCCTGAACGCTTAGGTGAACTGGGTTAGATCTACGAACAACATAGTTTGCTGCTTGTTTAGTCTGTGATGATGCTCGTATGTGGAATGTGTGCCATCACATCTGGATGGGCTGTGTGGAAGATGATCTCGGAATTCATAGACCTTGGGGCTTGCTATTCAGCACACAAATCTCCTCTGCCTTCAACAGTCCTTTTGTTTATCTATGCCACTCTTGTTAAATGCTAAAAGCCTGCAACGTCCACAGCGCCAAGGGACTAGCTCGAGTATCTCTGTAAAACAAGCACCAACAGGTACGTCAATTATCGATACAGTGATCCATTCCGCTTCCTACTAGTCCTCAAACTTCATACTGTCAATCGTGTGTTGACCAGACCCTAGAGTTTCCCTCTGATATCATACCCAACCAGTCTATGAAGGCCCTACAGGACTTTGTGCCCGGCGACCAGTGAATCCATCCCTCGGCATGAAGCGCCTTGACAATGGCTCGAGGACGACTTCAGTCTTTGGTGGAGCGACGGATTGGTTCGATATTTTGGTCGTGAGTCACTAAGGTTGGAAGATCTCCTTGGGAAATATGGCAAGGTACAGGGCGGGTTTCGAGACACGAGTTGGATCATTGGAGGATGATTTATTATTGCGAATTTGCGAATTTGTGAATATGATTCAGTTACTATTGAATACACCATCGCGGCTGCCATCGCCTTTTATTGTTACCTCTCCTTCCTCTCCTTCCCCAAAAACAGATGAATAGCTTTGGCTGATTTTCCAATATTTCTATCCAGATCTTGGGTGCTCTTTCCCCAGAAACTACGTCCCCTTCACTTCCTTCTTCATCAATGTTTTTTCTTCTCCTCGATATCGAAATTCGCGGGCAGGCTATGATGGCCGCAAGAAATTGATGTGAGCTCTTCGACTGTATCACTCATCTAGCATTCGTTAGTTGCCAAAAAAAAAATAATAATAATAAATAAATAAATAAATTAAAAATTAAAAAAGAGGAGACAAGAACGGAGAACTATTAGGACCTTGATTCCCAGAGATACAGATACTACCAGCGTAACATCATGCAACTCGGGAAAATGGCTGTCGCAGAATCACACCCTGCCCCGCCTGTCAGAAGACGTCAGACGTCAGACGGGCTATGGCCCTCGCCTGGAGACATGAACCCCAACAGCCACAGAACAGAGCCGTCGGTTCTGGACTGTCGATCAAACTCCGCAGACCCCAAGTCCTGGGAGGCCAGTGCTACAAAAACCCTGGATTACGAAGGAAAAAATTATATGCGGGACAATGATGAGAAAACAAGAAATTCGTAAGGTTCAGCACACTGTTCTCGGACAATTGCTTGACGGGACGGGAAACGAAAACACAGATCCAACAATGGAACGGCTTCCTTGTCTTCGATCTCGACGGAAACCGACCTTGTCGTATCATTAACTGTGCCAGTGTCTTCCCCAGATCCAGTTGCAATTACAATACCACTCCACTTCGTCGGTGAAGCCGCCGTGCTATTACTGCTCGCATTGAGCCTCCTCTTCCCTTTGCTTGAAGCCAGAGAACTCGAGGCAAGCCTAGGAGAGATCTGCGACGACTCTGACGTTAGGGATCACCGTTCCACTCGGGTGGTATTGCTTCTGGCTTCTATGTTTATTCGCGAAGCTTTTGATACTCTCCCTTTTTGCCGTTTATCCAGATCTACGGCTCATATTGCGCCCCGAAATAGATCCTCAAGACGGGGCGTACCAGGGTTCCTGATGGAACATGAAGAGGTGAACGTGCTCGATTACAAAAACGAGCCGCGAGCCTCTTCGTCCCCGATTATCCCTACTGAATCTCACATCTGATCTATTACATCGTCAGCATTAGTCTTTCCCTCTCTATAGTTCCTAATCCGAAACGACCCGGCGTCGTCTGTTCACTTCTTGTACAAATTCTTCTTCCCCAAATCGACCAGGAGTCTTTTCGCTTTTCCTAAAACTGCCAAAATGGTTCGCATCACCATCGCCGCTCTCCTCGCCCGTGAGTCTTGAACCCAAAAGCTTTTTCCTAAAGCAAGCACCTTTGATCAGCACTAACGCCTCACCGAAACCCAACAGTCTCCGCCGCCGCCCTCGCCCAAGTCATCCCCAACAACGCCGGCGCCCGCAACGTAGGAAACGGCCAAGGCGCGCAATTTATCACCGGCGGATGCGTCTCCGACGCCGATTGCGACCAGGCCATTGCCTGCTGCGCCAACAACGGCCAAGGGCAGGGTGTCTGCTCGGGTATCGCGGCGGCTTTGCAGAATGGGAAGCAGGGGTGCGGGTTCAATGATCCTAATTCTGCTGCTACCATTCAGGCTGCTAAGGAGCAAGTTGCTCGTCAGGGATTCTGAACTCCTCCCTCGATAGGATGAGGGGGAAGACGTGGAATGGAACAGTGAGGAACTTGGGCTACTATTAACGTCTTGGGGGCTTTCTTTGGCATGGTCGGGAGGGTGAGAGATCCCTTTCTTGGTTTACGACCTAGTACGATAATAGAGTACTCAACATCAAATAGAGGAATCAAGTGCATTGAACGAAGTTACGCCGACCCACTGCAAAAGTCAATAGTGCCTCGCCCGATGTAATACATACGTGTGTCTTGAAGACACTCACTTTAACTGTCTTCATGTTATTAGGTCAACCAGTCCAAAGCCAAAAGTCTTTCTACTCACCGGCTGAGATCTTCTAAGCGATCATCTGTAGACACAATTTGCAAGTGCAGAGGGCGTAGAGACATAATATTACTGTCAAGGCCATGCTTGAAAGTGTGGATTCAATCCCGAGGGCCGGTCATGTAGGACTCTTCCGCCATACCTACTCCTCCTTGCCCTTCGACCCGGCTTCCCTATGATCCTACACTCCATAATTCATCTCCCCCCGACGCATTAACGGCAAAATGATACCTAATATGTCTCTTCCAGCCGACGTACCACCCTGTTCGCGGTACTCGTTCTCCAAAAACTTGGCAGAGGCTTCCCAGTTCACTTCACGGTTCGCATCTAGCATACAGAATGACTCATAGTTGTTCATACAAGATCAAGATATTACCGATGCTTCTCGATGTCGTCCTGCCGTTGATAATGATTCATGATTTCTCATTATTGACAGTATCTGAGAAACTCTGAGAAACTGACAGAGCCCAGAAGGACTTCGATTGGAACGTAGAGAGGAGGGATATCGATACAGGGGTAGTTTGGTCGTAGTCGAGGAATAGCTTAAATAGATGATGCCGCGCACTGGACATTGGGGTGAATCTCGCCGTGTGACTGTTCATAGCGGCTCTATCCCAGCATGAAGAATGCGTGAACAGAGTTATCTTCCCAAATCAAGGTTTTGGAGTTTCCTATGCGAATCTGAGAAGGTATAGTACATCCATTAGACCCAACCCAAACTATCGTCTCCTATCGCTCCAGGATCTTCATGATTACACCGTGTTACCTATTTCGATGATATTGGTCTCTTGCGTTGGGTAAACGCGGAGCAAACTGATTATAGTCATCACGAAACTACTGAAGAGCTGACATCGTCTGAAAACATCCTCTAATCGGAGCACGTTTTGTTTCCTTTTGTTAATCTCGAAACAATGTTGCGTTATATTTTTGCCCATTCCTAATTGAAATGAACATTCTCAGAAACCACAGAAGCTAACAAAATCAACCCCGTTACACTGCTAGGTCCTGAAACTCCCCGAGCTCTCGAACAATATCAAACTCCGCTAATGCAATAAAAGAAGAACAACCGACTCCGAAGAGTTCCTCAAGATCCCCCCCCCTCTTCAGATACTGAAAGGTAAGAAGCAAATCCAATAGTAACGAAAATCAAGAACCACCCTCCTTCAACTTCATCATCGACCTAAGCGCCTCGTTCTGAGCCTCTTGGCGAGCCAACTGAATCCGCAGCTCGTCCCTCTCGCGCGAGACCTCCTCCAGAGCCTCCTCGAGGTCCTTGATGCGGTCGATGCGTTTTTGGCGGTACTTGCGGGCGGCGAGGGTGTTCCGGTAACGCTTCACGGCGGCTTCGTCGTCTTCCTTGGGAGGACGCGAGTGAGGGGTTTTCGAAGCGCTCTTGGAGTTGGAGGTGCTGGAGTGTGTCGAAGGGGAGGAAAGGGGAGAGGCGCCGGCGGAAGGTGGGAGGTCTAGGAAACTGGAGGCTTGGGTGGCGGAAACTGTTGAAGGTTCCGATGCGGGCGTGGTGTCTAGGTGTTGAGGGTTGAAGTGGGCAAGAGCTGTAAAATCCATGTTCATGTCTGGAAAAAAAGCGTGTTAGTTCATCGCGAGGGAGGAAATCAAGTGAGATCCGAGGAAGGGAGAAGGGGGATTCCATGATTCAATATATAGACCGCGTACCGTTCAGAAAATCGTACTGTTCAGCCGAAGCCAGCACAGGATCCTCCACGTGCCCAAAATCAAACGCGGCTGCCTCGTCGAGGACGAGACCTCCAGGAGCTCTCCAGTCCTGAACGTCGACGAAAAGACTCGGATAGGACGGCGGGGCCGAGAGACCGTTGAAGGCCTGGAGGTAACCCGGGGACGGGAAAGCGCTGGCGAAGAGAGGCTCCCCCGCAGAGGCAGACGCGAAGAGATTATCCTGGGAATACGGGGATACTGGGTTGGGTTGGCTGGAAGTGGTGGAAGGCGGTCCTGATCGCCGGGCAGTCCTGTTGGGTGGTGGCGGTTGGCATCCTGGCAGATTGTGTACGGCCTCCTAGCGAGGCCGTGGGATTCGTGCAACTACAGGGTTTAGGTGGGAAAAAGAGTGTCCCTTCTTGGAAGAAAGGTTGGTGAATGAGGGAGAGGAAAGGAGAGGGAAGATTGTGGCCTCGATTTGCGAGAAATACTGCCTGGTTTTGTGCCTGCCGGTTCTCATGATAGCACAGTGCTGGCAGCGAGTGGTGTGGTTCCTTCCGGATCGGGTAACATGTGCCGCATGGCTCAGCGAAAGTCATTATGAGTCATAATGAGTCTCGGTCGCAGCTGCAATTTGAACGGACATTGGAATGGGGCGAAGTACGAAGGTACATGTACAAGTACGAAGGGACAAATTATTGTAACCTCCACTCACTAAACCGAGAATGGAGAATTGAAGTATTCGTATTGAAGTACGAAGTACTTCCTGCTCCATTGCTGAGAGGGGGTTTGGTTGCCATCGATGCCTCTGACATCATCTCCGCCTAGTTCCAGACTAGCGGACAGAGCCCACGGACAGGCCGGCAGAGACCACGGAGCATCAAGCCGCCCCATGCGAGCAAATCGTGGAGAGTCGAGGCTGGAGAATGTCCAAGACCTCCTTAGTTCGGTGGCTAGGGGCATCGGGCTATATTTATAATAGAGCCTAATTAATTGGCGACGGATGCCCACCAGAACGAGTACGGAGTAGGAGCCAACGCGTACACTTCAAGTAAGAGTCGGTGACTAGAAGATGCGCGCCAAAATTGCTCAGGAAGTCGTCGTCGTAATCATCAATCCGTTCTCCGCGCTTCAAAGTCAATAATAGCCAACGCCGAAATAACCGCCATCACCGCCCACCTCTCCCCCAACAACCCCGACGCCCCCGTCCCATTAAACGCAAACACGCCCCCCTTCGAAAGATTCATCCCGCTGAGAGCCCACATGGCCACCACCTCCCAACCATCGCTCGTCTCAAACTCCCCGGGGCAAAACTTGGTGCCGGGCGGCGCCCCATCAGGCGGGCCCTTCTCCAACCGCACCAGTTTCCAGCCACGGGCCCAGTCGAGGCCCAGACTGCAGACCGCCTTGCCGCCGCTACACCGCCACTCGTAGCTCTCGAGCTTTCCTGGGAAGCCCGCCTCTATCCTGAAGCACCACTTCATTGTGAGGAAGTGATCCTCGGCGCGGAGCTGGACCTCCGTAGGGGTCTCGGGAGACCCGGGGAGCGGCGGTAGGGTGATGACCCGGTCGCGCGTGAATGGCTGCAGCTCGGCGGCGGCGATGATGGGGAATGTGGCGTCGGGCCCGCAGTGGAGCTTCACGGCGGGTTTGTCCATGCCGCCGTAGTGCCGGCTGACGGCGTAGATGGTTTCCGTACGTTGGTGCGGCGCGATGGTCATCGTCAGGGAATAGCGATCCTTGTAGAAGCTGAAAATGGGAGGGAACTGCTGAGGAATAGGTCCTGGATACGACGCCATCGGAGCGGAGCTGCCTGCCTCGCCGATATTGTTGCCCGGAGACAGGCTCGGTTGATGGGGTACAATAAGACTTGAACGGGCCGATCCCGAGGCGACGACATCCTCATACGGAGGGGGGTCATCACCCCGACCTCCGTCTCGACTACCTCCAAGCCCCATTCCTTTTGCTGATTCCATTTGTTTTGGGTAAGAAAGAAAAAAGTTCTATTCTTCGAGCTGTTAGCCATGCCCCTTATTGTAACCCGATTCTGCCAGTGACGAGTTCCAGTGTGTGACCGAGGAAACAAGCGGTCACCTCCTACCAAAGACTGGTCGTTGACGTCACATTATAAAGACCTCAACTCTCTCTATCTCACCCTTCTCCTCATTCATCGAATTATTGTAGTCCGATGATCGTGGGATCCTGCTCTGCAAGGGCGGGGACAAAATCCTTTGTACTTCCTCTGTCATGGAAACAGGCGAACAATACGACGGAAGCTGCCTCGGGGGATTTTTATGGGGTGGATGGTTGTTCCTTTCTTCCTCAAAATTTTTGTTCCTTTGAGAAGGGTTACCTTGGCATCGCCACTTTGCTCCGCCTGTTTGATTTCAAAAAGCCAAATTGATCGCTGGCGGGTGACTGGTCCGCAGGGGTGCTGCGCTAGCCGCATGCGGAATAAAGACACAGATTTGATTGCAATTTGCAGCATAGCCCCTTGTAACGACGACGATTCCATTCCTTGATGTCCCGCGACGAGGACACGATAAAATGCTATTATCAAATCCTCAATGCGTTATCAACAATACTTGTTCAGGTCTTGCTGCTAGCAAGAAACATGGATCCCGTCAAAAGTGCCGTGCTGCCCTGCAGTCTGAGGATTAGGATCTTACACCACGAATCCTTCTTGGCCTAGCTGCTCTCCCAGACTGCATTGGATTATTTGGATACGAAAGGCCTCAATCCAGTGGGTGTGTTTAGGGTTCACTCACTTGGTCGCGGCTTCGTCCGTCTCCGGTGCACCCGACCTTGCAAGTCAAGGCGATTGATTTGAATATCTCATGATATGCGATTGAGATCGGGCAAATGCCAAGATGGCGATGGCTTGGCTCCCCACCGCCAAGTCTACCAAGCCGGACTTACGGCAACAGGATTTCACCCCAACCTTCACACATCTCTCCAAAGTTACAAGTGGCACTGTCAAAATCAGACTCGATGCCGACGTTCCATCAACATACTCCGTACTCGTGCTAAAATAACATCCGCAGAGACCAACATTGTCCTGGATAGGGAGCAAGATCGTGGGGAGGAATTAGCTTGTGATACCATCCCATAAGTGGTCTCAGCATTCTTTAGCACAGCAAATCGCCAATTACAGTGTTTGGGGCGGGTCATTTTAGAGAGTCCGGTGGTGAAACGTTGCGCGTCTATACTTGTAGGGCTGATTATAATAACTGAAGGGAATTCTAACTACATCCTGAATTTAGGCAGCCCGTTTCAAAAATGAGAAACTACCACACGATAATTACCTTGTACGCAAACGCTGCATCTTCGCAAGGGATGCGTGGAATGTTTCGCACGTTTGCCTGTTTGCCTGCGCCATCGGGAACAGGCAGGCTTGCAGACTCGAATCTCAAGTTTTCTCCTCATGTAACAGGTATCCCCGGCTACTGAGTTGTGTGTAACAGGAGCGTTGCAACAGAGACATCGATTAGGGCAGCATGGGTAAGAGTACTAGGTCTATGTAGTCGCTTTCACAACCGCTCACAGGCTATTAGTGGCACCTGTGAGCTGCCCAAAAAAAGAAATCACGGATAATGGTGGCTCATCTATCTAGGAAACTCCTCTACTAGTAGAGAAATTTAGAAAAGTGTGCAGCACGGCATCTACGAAGACGAAGCTGGCTGCTCCTTTCTCACGAAGCGACATGTTGCTCATCGGGCAACCGCCACAAATTTACGTTTAATCACGTCTCAGCTTGATCGGGAAAAGGGGTTTCACGGCTCCGGCAAGGCAGCTTTCTTATCATCCACAAGGAAGCTCGCAATTTCAGTGACGTACAGCTCCTAATTCAACATGGAGCCGTGCAGGGAGCTCGCCCTCTTCGGACCTAGACATCGAACCGCTTAAACCCACACCATCAACAGGTGAAACTTGCAGCGTTGCCGAGATAGATTCCGCCAGGTAACTTCCACCGTATTGTCGAGTTGGCATTGATGATGAACGATTAAAAGAAAGCACGTTCCAATAGTCGATTCCCGCAAAAGCGACTCGAGCCCTGACTCATGTTTTGATTTCCGGGCGTGTTAAACCGCAGGTCCAGTTGAACCTGTAAAATCAGGCAGAACTTTGGCAACTGGAAATGGGAGCTGGAATGGATGGGATTTCTGGGCTTCTTTTAGGAACATCAATTTGGTCGACATCACATTTCTGTGATCCATTTGAGCCGATAATTGCAAGAGACTGACTGTTCTTGGCTGTCATCTTATCTCTCGTACCAAGCAAAGGCACAACCCGCTCCTTGCCCCCCGTAGTCTACATCAGAGCAGCGAACGCAAGGCCTTTGTTTTACCGCCTCAAAGTTGGCCGTGGGAGGCATACGATCTACCTTTCCAACCGACTAAATGGCGGGCACAACCGTAGGCACCGATGACCATGACCACCATCTTGGACTTCACCCACGACGTGGCCTCTGCACAGATTTGATATTTAGGCATGAACGGGTGGTGGCACGTAAGTGAGATCCCCCCCCTTCTAGTTCCCCAAGCCCCCTCTTCACTGTTGTTAGCCTCCCTCGTGGAGAAGAAATATTCATCCGCACTCACAGTCTTCGGAAACCGTGACTCAACATCCTACGGAGGCTACACCCGACCCTTCCCTTTCCCCCAACCTGGTCATACCATCACAAGGGTTGACAGTCACTTGTTGTGTCGCTACCCCAACTGTAGGACATGCGCCGCTTCGCCCGAGTTCGTTCCAATCCATTTTGACTGCTTTGAGATCTTTAAGCAACGATGCTCGATGAGTGCTTTAGATGCGTTGAGTCGCCTCTGGATCTTGGCCGCATGGCGAAGTCCTTGGTGTGGAGCGCAGCCTATCCACTTTTCAGCCCCGGTGGTGGACAAGGACACGTTGGAGGCGATACTCCAATTTTGCGACTTGCGACCGATGTGCACACTGCTGTCAGAGCTGCTTAGGATGATTCGGCACTACTCAAAACACTCGTTGCTATGGAGATGCATTCCGGTATTTCAAGTAGCTGCCGATGTGTCAACTGCAGATCCAGAACCTCTCCTTGAAGAGATTCTCTCATGGGAGCGCAATGGGAAATTCCAACGCGTCACAGGGCCTCCATCCCAGCTCCCTGGCACTGAGGCTAACCCTCGACTCTGTTGGCATCAGGAAAGTCGAGCGCCTTCCTGGCCCGGCCCTATATGCGGGAGAATATACTAGTCGCTCCGCCTTTATTGTCCAGGATGAAGCCTCCATTTCCAAAGTGGTGGCCAATATTAAGGTATCAATGATGTCTCTAATATTTGTCTTTTTTTTTTTTTCGATCCCAGAACTCAAACGAGGCTAACAAATGCTTTTCCAGGACGGACGGCTGCGTCTCGTTTTGCCAACAGAGCTCCGGACGCTCCCAATTTGGAACACTCCCACCCCGCCGAACTTGGATTTATGCCCGCTGTATCTGGCGGATCCTTCTTCTTGTCGAGCTTTGTATACTGTTGAAATGGACAAGATAAAAGGCGTTACCTTCTTCTTCTCCAAGGGCTGGTTATTTGGGATCTATATCCACGCCTCAGAAGAATCGTGTGTGATGGACACCTTCGCGTAGAGCTTCTCCAATCGATTTGGGCGGACCATCGTGTGGGTTTATTTACCTATATCCAAAAATGATCGCGTCCTCGTTCTTGGTATCCGAGGAGCACCGCCAGCCGGAAAACTGAACGTCCTTGTTCGGATGGAACGCGTGGGCGACATCATTATCGGACAGCAGTGCGAAGGCGTGATAAAGGACCAGTGTTTGGCTGCATCTGCTCCTGTCACCATGATTTACGGTGAACCAAGGGAAGACTCCCCGTCCGCTTCTTGGGCGCTAACTACAGGCCACCTTCGACTAAGACCACCCGAAGCCATTTCTCATCGAACTCCCCGGCCTTCACCCGATCAACGATGATGCCTACTTCTCCTCAGCCCCTCTACACGACGTTTCATTAACGCTAGTCTTCTACGATCAGAATACCGGTTGTTGCCGAGGTATCCTGTTCCGATACCAGAACGGGGGTTCCCGGGCGGTAGGTCAATGCTGTCTGCACACGGATCCGGCAGAGAGCGTTATTCGACCAGCGCAGCTTTGTTTTCGTGTCGATTCGCGCTCTTCACGCTACGGCGAGAGTATCTATAGTGTCCAAGTAGAGTTTAGTCATGAGTCTGCAACTGATAATCCGGAGAAGAATGCTGAGGGGTGGGAGTCTTCACCAATGAAGGGGGTGGTTAAATTCTGATATACGGCCAAATCTTCATACCTTGCTGTCGAGAATTGAGTGAAGATCCCTTCTCTTCCCTCACGGGCTATTGTATGCAAGAACGAGGATCATGTCATCAAGGAGATTGCGTTGTAGGGTATAGGAGATTTGGGAGACAACTGGTGTTCACTGGCTGATTCCCCTGGAGGGTCGCCTCAATTCTCAAGGGTTCTTGAGAGTAATAGGTACAATATGCGGTACCTTGGAGAGTCTGGTTCAATTTCCGCCATTGAGAAATTTTCTTTTGTCCAGTATCTCCATCTGGGCAACACAAGAGTCTTCTAGGCTTGGCCGGGGGGGAGTTGATGGAGGGTTTAAATGAAGGCTTCAAAGACATCTTTCTCAAAAGTTGATAAAGCAAGAGCCCAACAGGCAGGAACAAGACCTGCTCACATAAATGCTAATTCACAAATTTCTCTATGCCAGTTATACAGGATTTCCCTACTAGACATCAATCTAACCTCAGTTGAGATGAAGAGAATTCAGGATTTCGATCGTGTCCTTCCCCACTTCATAACCGTAACCTTAACACCCTCCACAGGCTCACAGATTCACAACTCAGCACAGTAGAACATAAAATGGCTTGTGTTTATCTGCCTGCCCTGTTTAGACGAGAATACCAGTTTCAGCTGCACTTTGCAATACATGATTGACAGGTCGTTTGTTATTCAAAGGCATCAAGCCAGATTGACACATTATTTAGGAAATGAAGTTTCAATCTCCTTTCAAGCACATCCAACTTACCTCTATCCTAAAGAGCAAATGTCTAGGTCTATGGTGAGAAACTGTTGGTACACTTCGTCAAGTAATCGAGGCTAACCCAGGGATCTATCACCCAAGACTACACAGCGGCCGAAGCATTCAACACCCAAGGGAGCTTACGCGCTCGGCGAGCTTCGTTACAGGGAACGCGAGACACTGACACGCCACATCCGACTTCCGACTTCCCAACTTGCCCTAGTAGAACTTGCCCCAGTGGAGTATGGTAAGTCCACCTCGAGCCCTTGATCGCTGACCTCCGCCTTGAAATGGAACAAGAAACAGAAGTCGAGAGTTTTGATCAATAACTTTCGTAAGTGTTCCGAACCATCTGACTCAAGGATCCAACCTAGATGCTGTCACAATGGAGATAGTTGGGCTAACCTCCTTTAGTGGAACTAGGATGATAGTTGAATCCCGTTCGAGACCCCCGAATACGTACAAAGACTCTACGGCCCGTGAAGGGTTGAACCACTCCGCACTCCGCACTACAGGTTGAAACGACAGCCTTTGGAGTTGAATCTCGAAGGTAAATTGGAGTATGGAGCTCACAACCACCACTGGCCGGTTGCAATTTACTCCATTCCTAACAAAACCACATCTGGGAAGTCGTAAAAAAAGAACTCCTATGCTTCCACTCTCTCCTAGCCCTCCCAAGCAGGGCTCAATAGGAAGCGACGATGAATGGCAGCGAACCACTAATGAACCCCAGTTGTATCATATCCAGTTCGACCTTGGGCTTCAAAGTCGTCTCATTTGTTATACCCGCTGCGCCCTTCCGTTTCAAACTCCTGTCGCTTATTGTAGCCACTTCGTCCCTCAGTTTCAAACTCCTGACGCTTGTTGTAGCCACTGCGCCCTTCAGTCTCGAATTCCTGGCGCTTATTGTAGCCACTTCGTCCCTCGGTTTCAAACTCCTGACGCTTGTTGTAGCCACTGCGCCCTTCAGTCTCGAATTCCTGGCGCTTATTGTAGCCACTTCGTCCCTCGGTTTCAAACTCCTGACGCTTGTTGTAGCCACTTCGGCCGGCGGGTTCGATGATCTTGTTGGTCAATGGGCTAGCAATGACCTGTGTGGCCAGGAGGCCGACAAGGATGGCGATGACTGAGGCACGCATGGTGGATGGGTAAGGAGAGGTTGTTGTCTGCTGTATTGACAAGTCTTAGTAGATGATGACCATATTGAGATTGGAGCTACTCAACTAGTCAAGTCTTTTGATGTTGGGGCTTTACTTGGGTTCTTGCGAGTGATGGCCAGCTTGAGACGATAACCTGGGGGTCGCTTCGCGGCCGAGGGAAGGGGTTTATATACTTTTTTCATGCCTCTCGTCCTCTTCCGTATTTCGTTCAATAGGCTTGCGCCGAGGGGAACTCTCGACACTCCCATGACTCCTTGTACAGCGTTGCCAAGATGCAATGGTGGTGACACATAGCATATAGCCGCCCGCTTTACTCCAGACATCCTTCTGCTCATCGGCCCGGGCCCCCAAACTAAGCCATTGTCCTTTTTCATTTTTTCCCATTTTGGCCGAGAGCTCCCGATGTCACCATCACATCGAGAGGGGATCTACAGCAGGTCCATGTGGAATCCAATGCGAGTCCCCCCCTCACATTCCAGACATTTGACATCATTGCGACACCACAGTGACGGCGGCGTGCTTTCGAACCAACAATATGAATCAACAACCAACAGCGCAATCCTCCCTCCTTCTCGGCCGTAGATATCCGATCCCTGTCAGACCTTTTGTTGCAAACACTTTACGCGACCCCCCTTCCCGTCTCCTTAACCCCCCAACGGCCCAAACGTGAAAGACAAATGGGAAGGATATATGGGTTGGAGGAGGGGTCCAACTGCAAGTGATGAATGGACATGTACTGGGGGTGTAATAAATTACGCGACCTAGGAAGGAAGCTGCACAGGAAGGTCAAACTGCGATTCCAACACCTGCCCTATACTAACTCTTCTATTATATGGTGACACGAGAGGGGGACGTCATAAAGTTATCACATCTCCCAATCCTATGCTTTTTGGGGCATAGTCGCTCCCGGAACGGATGAGTAGCTCGCATGATTCGCAGCTGCGCCACGTTCCTTCAGCACGACATGACACGGAAGAGAGAAGAAATAAAGAGGTCTGGGACCGTGGCTTCGGCCGTAAGCAATTCGAAGTTTCTGTGTCGTCCATTTTAGGTTCCTTGGATCGCTTTAGCAGAAGTTCCAAGCATCCTGTGAGAGACGGCACGAATCAACAGGCCGGGGGAGGACCAGTGTTGCGGGATCCCGGCACGACTATGTCGAACTGCGACCAATAAGGAGTAAAGCCACACACCCTATGGATATTACAGGGCTGAACTCTCCGCAACCGGATGTGTGAGTGTGTCTCGTTCTTTGGATTTATTGGAACTTCCGGCTGCCCGACTCCGGCCCGTTAGAGATATCGAAGCCCATACTTTGGCCCCCAAGCATAAGCTGACGCCAGATGTTCTGGATATCGAATCCTTCCCGTCCTCGTCACAAAACAACCACTCGAGAGCGGACCAATAGACAGTCATGGCACCAATCCTTCTAACTGATTGGTTGATTTCCTCAGATCTGGGGATGCCCTGTGGCATTCCTTCTTCCGGTGGAACGTCTTCAGAAAGTCCGATAGATGGCACCCATCCTCCAGTGGCGCATGTTGCCTCGGCCAAGGTTCGTATGCTCCTGCTCTACCGATAGATCACCGTGACCAGTCCCAACTCGCGGACAGACATTTCTACGTTGAACTTCCAGAACGACGGAACAGGGTTGGTACAGGGATGGCTCCCTATTCGTTACTGCACGATTTCAATTTCTACCCTCCCTCGTTAGATGAGGAGGAGGGCAGGATCTCACAATGTGAGTTACACAATACTCCACGCTACCCACGTTCCTTCCTGGTCCTTTTGTCCTGAAGCCACCCAGGGAAGAACAATGGATAACAAACACTGGATACCAAACATTAGGAGTATGCAGTTTAGTTTACGTGGACATTACGTGATACTTCAAGCCCATTGTTCCCTATAAATAGTGTCGTTGTAAAGTGGCCGAAGTATAACGCTCGGGAGTGGGAAAGTTTGCTCGCCACTGCGGAGGACTTTCCCCAAGTTCCGTTGTTGAAGGCATACATGGAAACAATGCAGTTAATACAAACATCAAGACTGCGGAGACAATCGTATATTCAAATGTCTCCCTGCGTTCCCAATCCTCGGCGAGGTACCCTGCCTCCCCGCTCGTGGCGCCGCATCCTGGCTGTTCGGTCGCGGGTTTCATTGTCGATGATGAATAGAATTTGGAGATGTTTGCCTCTATTCTCCTCAACTTCCGAATGAGGATGACTATCTGAGCACTTCCATTCCAAGAAGTGGATTCTGAGCATGGATCACCACTGATCGTCAAGAAGGGAACCCTAGAAGTGCGTATCGCAGTTGATCCTGCGGCCAGTGCAGCTGTGCTTCCCCACCACTCAGCTCGAGTATGCAGGGGAGGAGTCCTGCATGCGGTCTAAGGGTGGGACAAACAGGGAAGCCGTATCTATCACCCCGTATGGAGTAGAGGTATCACAGAGATGCTAAATGGCCGCCGGCCATCGCGCAGCCTCCATGGCCAAGGCACTTCTGTGCCCCCCAGCAGAATTTACCAAGTATCGTATGGTCCACCAGGAAATAAAACAAAAGAGGAAAGTGAATGAGCTTGTGATAGTGTGAGCAAACTGGATGAACCCACCCGAATATCCCTACTTCGTATTAACAAGCGTGAGTCGAGAGAATGCTCAATTCTTCCTTGTCTGGACGACACCCTTGCCCTCATTTGGCAGTTCGATACCCAGGGTCACCCTGCAAATGCTTGGGATTCTTTGCGAAGCAGCAGCCGGGATGTTGACTCAGAATGCAACGTCGCTCGTAACTGTCCAATCGGACTGAGAATACCGGCGTAGCATCAACTCTAGCTTCGTATCCAGTGATCCAGCAACTCGGGGCGGGCCCGTAACTCTTCGGGATCGGAGTCAGTTCAGTGTCCGGGTCTGAAGGGATCGACAAGACCGGAGCCTGAACAGAGCTTGAGGAACTCTCTGAGCATCACCCTCTCAATCAGGGTTCGCTGGTCGAGAATCCATGAAACTATACACATAGAGACTACACGGACAAGCTCGTGAAGCCTAGAATAAGAGGGAAACATTCATCTTAATAAAAAAGAAGAGAAAGATTCAAAATGCAGAGTCGTGTACACATTACCATAATGACGCCATGCCCAAATCGCCCGGACAAAATCCAACTAGCCATATCCAATGCCCAATGCCCATCCAAACCCGTCACGCCAGAGACCCTTATCCTAAACCTCCCATAGAACAATAGAATATCATAATACAAACACGAAAGAGAAACGGGTCACGTCGAGGGGCCTCAAACTTAAGAAAACACTGCCGCAATAACACTCATCGCCCCGCCGTATATCGCGGCGCAAATCACTGCGTTCCTAGTATCGATCCCCAGACCCTTCAGATTCCCCGCCTGCAGCAGCGGGTTCAGCACGCCGATGGCTACGAGGCAGATGATCGTCATGCGGCCGAGAAGACCTGGTATCGTGGGGAATGCGAGGATGGGGAGGAGAATCGCGACTGCGAGACCGGCGGCTAACGAGGGGATCGAAGCCTCGATTGAAGGAGTAGGGGACGTGACGTCAGCCACGCTGCGTGTTGGCTCGGGCGTCTTGGTGACCTCATCTTCTCCGTCGGGGTGAGAATGGTCTCCGGGAAATGCTGCAGGTAAAGGGCTACCCGGTAATCGAGGCATCGGCGTCGGAGCGCCTGACGAGAAACACTCGCTACGGTCGTAAGATGGAGAGCCAGGCCGAGCAATTGTTACCAAGTCATCGCTGACGTCGAGGAACCGCGTCTCGATCTCGGTGATAGGCCGTTTCGTCTCTAGAAAAGATCGGTAGTCTTCGATTTCCGACTTGGACGGCGCCGACATGTTCCGAGTCTTTTCAAAGGAGGAGAGTACATGATCTAGCAAGAACGATGTTAGCAAACACACGCAACGTCGTTTTAACTGAGAGCCGACAATAACACGGGGCGAGGAAAGAGGAAGGAGTTTGGAGGACCGTTCGTACTGTACTGCTCCAACTTAAACCCAATCTTCCCCAGAATGTCCGTCTTGTGCCACTGAAGTTCACCACCGGCAAGGTAATCCGACCTCCTCGACGCCGGCAAGATGCAGTTCTGCAGTCGTCTCGTCTGGGTGTCAGCCGTGTCGAGTCGATGCAGCTGCTCCTCCATCTCGGCCAGTTCATCCTGCAAGTGCAGCAATATGCGATGGTTCAACGTCTCGAAGCGACGGTACATCGGCTGTATCGTCGGTGACAAACCGCCGGCGTAACCTGGCGACAGCGTAGACGCCAGGAGCTGGTATCCCGAGAGGGGAAGCTTTTCAGCTCGGGGCAGATGCTTCGCGTGGCCGAACTGGGTACCGAGGCGGGGCTGCAGCTCATTCGGGGGGATGTGAGGGAGGTTCGCTTTACCCCTCGGCATTTCGGGAGTGCCGTAGCTCTTAGTCGCGGTCGGAGTCGCCTTCCTCGGATCGGTGGCGAACTGGGTTCGGATGTTCGAGGACGCCGACGACGACGACGGAAAAGGTGGTGCTGAGCCTGAGGAGTCGCCGTCAACGCTATTCTCGGGGCTGCTGCTTCGGTCCGTCTCGTGGTCTCCCAGGGAAAAGACATCGCTTCGCATAGACGACGAGCCGGACGATGTGCTGCTTCGCGTGGATGGGGATTTTTTATTACCCGAGCCTGAACCGCGCCAACGTGCTGTGGATTCTTCGATGGATCTCTGTATGGCTTCGACCGTGATGGCGGGGGAGTCTGGCTCGAGGAAGTTGAGGGCATTTGGGCGACCGCGCTCACGCCCACGCCCACGGTGCGGGTGTTGTGGGGATTGTAGAAGTGGAGGTGGAGAGTGGAGTGGTGATTGAGAAATGTGAGAGCGGGAGGAGCGGCTCGAATGCCTGCTGTCTTCCGCTACGTCGTCCATGTTGTCGGATAGTTCGCCCATGCTGGAGGATGTTTGTCTGATGGTGGATCCGCTGCTGCTCGAGCTCCCTGAGGCGTTCGTCGTTGAAGTCTGAGAGGAGTAGTTCGTCAGCGTCGACGCCGAAGAAGGAGAAGGTGACCGTTCGATCTTGTCGCTTTCATCAATGACGCTCGGCTCGTGGTCGCTTGTCGTCGGGGAGTGTGCCTGAGCGGAAGCAAAATCGTCCATGACCTCCCGTTTAATAGCGCTCGTCGTCTTGGGAGACGTCGCATGCTTTGGGCTGTCTGGCACGTCATCTTGAACAGGGAGATGGTTCACTCGTCTCCGGACGCTCTCGGCAGTCCTACTGGGTTCGGACAAGTGGCAGTCGCCGGGTGCCGCCACGTGCGTCTCTTGCTTAGGTTCGGTCTTCATTGCGGTCTTTGGTTCTAATTCCGGGCTGTACGAAATCGAAATGGGTCCTTCTGCGGTTGCGGTTGCTGTTGCGTCTGCAGCTGCATCTGCATCTGGCTTTAGGTCTGCGTCTGCGTCTGCAGTCTTCTCGGGCAGAGGCTCCAGTAGAGGTTCAGCACTCAGCTGAGGGGAAGAAGGGTCACGAGACATATCCAATCCGGGAAGACCAGGCTTGGAATGTACACTGGATTGTTTGTCCTCTATTGTTATTTTATTCACCATTTTGGCCCTTCTCTCGTCTTATTTTTAGCAAACTCGGACGGAGACGGGGTCCGAAAAATAGACTAACTTGGGTGGCACGAACAGCGAGACTGGGCAATCGTATGGTTCTAGCGGCGACCACGACCGTTGGGCGAGAATATGCTGTATCTCGACGATGTATCCTATCAAACGACGACGCAGATGGTACGACGACGGGGGATTGGATGGCTTGATTGGGCCATCAACGGATGACGGTCATTAAAGCGGAGCCCTAATTAGGTTTCCAGGACGCCCGTGCCTGGCATGGTCTAAATGGGCTAATGAATGGCGATGGGAGCGACACCCAGGTCGAGCTTTTGGGAGGAGGAGAGATGGAAGTGAGGATCAATGATGTCGGAACGAGTCAGCGGGGGAAAGAGCAGCACAACTTGATGTACCAAACTGATCTGAGACACGGAATATGATTTTGCCGTTCGCTGGTGAGAAAAACACTGCGGAAATCCGCGGCAGTCAAAGCGCTGTAGCAATACGATTTCGGTGTATGAATTTATAATCTGAAATATTTATTTAAAAAAAAAAAAAAGTAACATAACTTGACAATATTTAAGTAATTATTGATGATAAATATATTCAATTAATATTAAAAGCTAGAAAAAATTAGATTATATATCAAGTTAAAATTATACTTGATATGTTATAAAAGTGTAACTTAGTCTCTATATTAGTCCGTGAGTGCACTTGGTCCAAGGTTCTTTCTCGTTCCTACAGGGCCGGAGAGCACTCTAAGCCAGCTTCGTCCATCGATACGATAAACATACAAACATATCCAACTTAGCCCCAGATCTCCGTGATCGACATTGGCTTTAGTAATCCAGACAACGACAAGAGGGAACCCTCCGACCAACCCTCCAGTATGAGACCAAGATACCACGCTTTCCCTGCTTGCCTCCTTGCAAGGTACAGTTGCTGCCCTGAGCATGAAGCATAGTGGTAATCGGTTGCCCGCGGTTACCGGTAGCGGCGGGACATGGAGTCGTGGACGAGTGACATCAGCGTGCGAACATACCAGCACGGCCGTTCAAGCAGTGATGAAGGGTGGGTTCAAGGTCAAGGCCAAGTGCGAGGTTTCCATGAGCGACGACTGCATCAAATATATGTCTACCTGCATTTGTGGAAAGATGTTAATGATAAGTAAGGGGGTGCCATTGAAAACAACTACAAGAGTTGGTTATTCGACCAAAAAAGCAAGCTTAACCATTAGGATCGACAAGCTCATGTTCTCTTTCTTTTCTTCTTCGAATCTAGTATAGCTCGCTTCCCAAACAGTCCCTTGAGTAAGTGTCATCAGTCGCACTTGAGCTTTTGGATGTTACACCAGCCCTCTTTCATTCATGAGATAGCCTGATTCTCTCAAGAGCAGAGGCGTAGGAGGCTAGCAAATATTGGTTATTTACGCCTACGTCGATGGGTTACGATTGGACCGGCTAGATGAACTATGCGCTTAGTCTTTCTTGATAATGGTACGCAGTCAAAACAAAGTCGTAGGCCGTAACTATGGCGGCCTTCCTGAACCCTTCACTCCAGGTGGCGGGAAAGTCCTAGACCTGTCCTCACGATAGCAGCGGAGCAGTTCTTGCTCATCACCGTCGATTTCCCTGGGTATATTGCCCTTCAATCCCAATCTCGCTACGGCGATGTCCTTCTTCCCGATTGCCTGCTCATTTTTATAGCACGCCGGCTTCTACCACAACCTCAGACTCTGTCGGCTCCAGTGTTGGCACTACTGTGGCTGATCGCGGAAGTAAAGAAGGAACGGAGATAAGGAGGGATAGGTAGGTGGAGGAAGGAGGCCCGGTTCATGCTGCCTTAATAGCAATGATGGTTACACATAGAATAAATCAAGAAGTGCTGAGATGTGACAAGTCTCACACCTGGTCAAGTCATGGTCGCTAGGGGTTCGTCTTTAGACCGAGTAAGAAATATGAAACATGTCCTCGTGGTCTCAGTCTCCGGGCGCCAAGTTATACCGAGAGAATGTGAAACATATTTGCCCAAGTTGTTTTAAAAATATTTATTAAAACATTATCATGTCTGTTAAATGGGTGATTAGGAGTATCTATGAGGAGCAGACCCCTCTAGTTCGACAGGTTTTATCTCGGAACTCAGTTCTGCCTGTGTCCCATGAGGGAGGAAGGGGTATACGACTTGTTGTTGACCTACTTCAAAAACTCCGCTGTTAATCCCATGGCGTAGAACTCTCCTCTTCACCATCCGCTTACGGATAAACAGCCCAGCAACTATCAATATCACGACGCCAACAAGCGATCCCACTACCGCGCCAACGATGACGCCGACATTTGGCCCTGTCTTTTCCTTCTCCTGAATCTTACCGTCGCCTACCTCGGATCCAGCAGCAAGGCTCGCCCCCCAATGACCCTTCCAGGTGGTCGCCCAGTCCGCACCATCCGCAGCCGTTATAGACTCGTCATCATCACCAATGTCAACTAAATCCTCTTTCCCCGGTAGCGACGGTCCCGGCGCCTGAGCGAGGAACCACACTCCGGCTCCTTTGTGCCTCCAGTTGGCGCCGACGAACGCTGCTTGCATGAAAGCTCGACCTAATCGAAACTGGTTACCATCAAGGCTAGGCAGGCTGCAAGGGAAGTATTGCGTCGGCTGTTCCACAAGCGGGGTGGTGAGCGTGAGGTTCAATAGTTTCAGAGGCACTTTAATCTCGGTGGTCTCGGTTGGAGAGTCGCTCAAGCGAAATCTGAATCCCAAATATGCAGATGAGGTGAGCTTCCTGAAGTCATCGTCGGAGGTATCCCAGATATATAGGCCGAGATCGGCATTGAAGCTGACTGGCAAATGGGATGCAATGGCGCGGCAACTGCTGTCTGGCAGGTAGAGGTACGGTTCTTTTGGGTCAACTTCAACGCGGATTCCAGAGGAAAGAGAAGAGTTTCCTTGTGAAAGGAGCCCCGTTTTGGGCTCGCTGCCAAGGGGGGAACCCCCCGCCACTGCTTCACCGATCGTCACATCCAGTAGATCAATGGGAAACGCGTCGTGGCTGTACTCCTGCACAGACACAGGGCCAATAACTCGCGACCGGTCATAACCCCCGAAATACAACGACCCCGGGATTCCAGCGGCAGTAGACCCGATGTGTAGCCCGAACGAGTTCGACTTTGTTCGTCCCGTTTCGTACAGCGCACTCGAAACCAACGTCCCATTATGCCCATCGCCGAGTGTCATATTATGATCAGGGGCGCCGAGAGCGAGGTTCCCGACCCGAGCCGAGTACGTCCGCCCGCTCGGCAGCGTCTTGTACCCCCTCGTCACCACGAGGGAACTGGAGCTCTTCAGCTCGATATCGGCCTCTGGTATGAGGAGAGTATCGTAGACAAACCCGGCATTCCCGTGAAGCGTTTGCGTTCCATGGAAAGTCTCGTCAACAACCTGTAGCGCATTGCTGATGTTGACAGCTGTCTTGGAAGATTCGGGCCTGTAGAGACCGGCTTCTCGGGCTGAGCAGATCGTTCCCGACTCGGGCTGGTCACATATTTCTGGAGACAACAGGACCGAGAAGAAGACTCCACCAGGGTAGGCGTCGATCTGGGTTGCGGGCTCGCCGAATTGGAAGCGGACGGCTTGCCATGGGCCGTCGGGGCCGTAAGACTTAGGGGACCATGGTATGGATACGGGAGCAGGCTGCGCTCTTGTTAAGACTGGGGAGACTGAGAGTGAGACAAGCCATAACAAGGCAAACATATCTAGAGACTGGATCTCAGAAGCGCAGGAAGATGGCGGTATTATGAGGATGGGAATGGGGAGAGGGATTGAAAATTTTCAGAAAAAAATAGACTGAAAAAATTTGAAAATCGAGCAGAACGAGAACCAACACGCAGATGCAGACTGCAGGGGACCAACATCTTGGCGGCTAATTGCAGCCATGCAGAGTCTAGAGGCTATGTGGATATTTGATCCTTCCGAGACCCTCTCGGCGACCTTCTTCCTCGGTAATTCAGGGTACAAACTGAACAACGAAAAAGTCACCGGGTCAGTGTTGCGGTTTGGCCGTCGTTGGCACCGCGAACTGCCCATGCTGTCGGTTCCTTCCTCGACGTGGCACGTGGCACCAGGCAAAGATGGGATTTTGATTTGAAGCTGCTTCACACAGCCTGGGTGGAAGCGAAGGTGGTCAATGGCCAATGTGAATCTACTCGTCTGCTCGTCTGCTTGTACCTCTATGAAGGAACTCTGGAGGAGACCCCCACGGAAAAGACCAGGGCCTGTCCGCGGGCGCTTAACCCCTGGTCCAGTCCAGCCAAACAGAAGCCCTCGCTTTGTGGAGATCTGCAGAAAGCAGATTGTCATTGTGCGACCAATGCAGGAATGCGTCGGGCTAGGATTCTCAAAGAAATTAGGAAACGAAACAAAAGAACCTGTCCCCAGAAATATCTTGACACTCCTAACGGCGATGATCTCAAAACTAAAGCGACAAATGAATCCCATGCCGCCCCCGCCTAGATAGCAACGAAATACACGACGAGGCGCTGTGAACTAGTCCCGATGACGCCTCTCGTATCCCGCGTCGTCTGTCTTTCCGCACTTGCTTTGGCCGTGATAACACTGCTTGTAGTGGCCGGCCGCCTGTACACGCTAGACGATTTCATCGGTAGGAGCCTCACTGCGCCATTTTCAGGACACTCTGCGCCCAAGCCTGCTGAGCACGACACCAATACCGACGCCGACAACGACGCTTGGCTTCCCTCCGAGCCCGATACTCATATCCCGGCCGAGTCTTCGTCGCCGGACCTCACTGAGCCCCCACGAACCCTCCCCTCCGAATACCACGACCTCTCCGAAGACGAGAAACGATGTCGATTCTTCTACGGCGAACCATACCTTAGATACCTTGCCGAACACCAGAGCCCCTACTGCGAAGAGGGCTCTGAATCGTCCCTGACATGTTTCCATGTGGAAAATACTAACCCTATCGGCCAGTGGGGGACCGATCCGCTCTGTCTCGCGCGAGGCGCAAAGTTCACCCCCGGTGGTAGCGGCTCGTCCAAGTTCAGCCTCAGCTGCCAGCGAAGAAACTTTACGCAAGAGAAGTTGGAGAGTGTCGAAGCGATGTCCAAATACAAAGGTGTGAAGGATATAGAAGACTTTGGCTCGTACTTCTTCCAGACCGGTGCTGGGGAGCAATTATGGCAGTGGAAGTTTGAAAAGGATGAAGAAACCGAGCAGAGATGTACCGAAGTTGATAACGATGGAAAGTGGATCTTGCTGGCGAGGAGGGAGGGAAATGACAATATATGGCACAAACTGATGGAGGTATGGCAGGCCTTGCTGTCCATCCAGGCCATCTGGTTAGCGTCCAACCCTTCTTCGGGCAGGCCATATCTATCTGGGCTGGACCTCACCAACATCCAAGTCGTCTTTGAAGATGACCGAACAGACAACCCCTGGGGCCCCCTCTGGACCATGGTCACAGGAAACGAACCCATCCGGCTTAGCGAGATGAGGGACCCAAGATGTCTCGGCAACGTCATCCTCCCCCTCGCCGGTTCCAGCAGCCCATTCTGGACTTTCGTCATCGACCGTACAGATCGCGAATCATGCAGCGAGCGCTTTCTCATCGACTACCTAGTCGGCCGCACCCTTGACTTTTACAACATCACCGCCCGCCGCGAGACCGAGGTCCACTACGACCCTGTCGTAACGATAATCGATCGGAAGAAGACCCGCGCCTTTGCAAACCTCGAAGGATACGTCGCCAAGCTGAAAGAGCGCAATCCAAACGTCACCTTCAACGTCGTGGACTTCGCCACTCTCTCCATGAAGGAGCAGATCCAGCTCGCCCAGTCCACAGACGTCCTCGTCGGTCACCACGGTGCCGGGATGACGCACGTGCTCTTCCAAGCACCCGGGGCAGCTGTGGTAGAAATCCTCCCTCCACCAAAGTTCCCCATGGTCGGATTCAGACACCTCGCTCTCATGCGGAGAATAGCTCACTTTCCCGGGCATAGCATGTGGGAGCAGGAATGGGAGCACGCAGTCAATGGGACGCCGATCCCTGAAGACTGGAAACGACCCGTTTGGGATGAAGATTGGCAGACGCGGCCTAAGACTTATATGCTTGAGGAGGATTTCGTGGGTCTCGTTGAGGCAGCAATTAGGAATCAGCGGTTTAAATCTTCGGAAATTTGGGAATAGAACGGTTTGGGGTTTGGGTCCAGAGGGACAGGGCTCAAATAGACAGTCACGGAATAGAGTCTTTTTATGATTTTCGTTAAACCAACCACACTACAGACCTGCTGGTAAGACCTAGCAATCACACCATGGTCCCTTGAATCCCATCAAACCCTGATGCTGGTTGGTAATAGCCCAGCGAGATTATATGTCAGGGTCTTCCGCTGCCGTTTATAGCTAGCACATGCTCGCTAGTTTCAGACTATCCAATGGAGCAAGTTACACCGAAACTACAGGCTGGAAAAGAGCTCGAGGATTTGAACTAGCATGGTACTACTAAGTCTTCAACACTGACACCAACTCGAAACACCTCCCAGGGCACTGGGCAAAGAGATCTTTCAGACAGATTCTGGAACGAGCAAAAGGTAGGGGACACCCAGTACCCATCGACCACTGTCGGCCTAGAAGTGAGGTCACAAACGAGACCAGTGGAGCAGACAACCACGATCTGCCATCGCATACAGATTCACCGACCGCAGGGGAGTGCGTTTCTCCTCAGAAGAGTTAATGTTTGAGCCAGGAAAAGCAATGTTAGTAACTCGGCGGGCTTCAGCGTTGGTGCACAGGGCCAACACAACCTTGATATTGATTCCACCCCTGATCCCAAAGCACATAACGCCACATTTAACTTGAGCATCGGTCGAGGGCAACATTCCCAAGCATCGAAGACTTCGCACTTTGTACGAAGTACTCGGTGGAAAAAGGTCACTCCTTATGCTTGGCTGGAGTTGAGCGATGCATAAAGTATTCGTTTATGCCATTTTATGCAAAAATAACCGCCAATGTCAGACCATCGATTTCATCCAATCAGGTCCAATTGCCACAGAGCCTTCAAGCTTACCTAATGCTCGAAGCCCCGATAATGCGATTTTTCTGAACCTGAAGATGGAAAGCTCGGTTGAGCAGCTCGCAACTCAATCAATCGATTCTGAAGTCGGCAAGACCCCCAACTCCCTTGCAGCCATGACCTCAATTTCTCGGCTATCCAGATACCTTCTGGACGGCCATCTATCCCGCAACGGCTGCCTCGTCCGACAGCGGGTAGCCAGTTCATCTCCCCTCTCACGCCAGCTTCGAACCCGTCGAGCTCTCCTACACACCACACCCACCGTGACTGCTGGTACTACTACTACCCCTACACCCCCGAAGCCAACTCCTCTACGCAAGAAGCTCAAGGATGAAGCAAAAAGATTAAAGAAGGAAGGCGGAAAGGCCAAGAAAAAGAGTGACAACCAGATAGTCGACGGCTGGGAACTAACGGTCGGCATCGAGATCCACGCCCAGCTCAACACATCCCGCAAGCTCTTTTCCCCCGCAGCAACTTCATTCAACGACGACCCGAACAGCCACGTCGCGCTCTTCGACATTTCCATACCGGGAAGCCAGCCGTTGTTCCAACAAGAAACGCTGATACCCGCCTTGCGTGCGGCGCTGGCCCTCAATTGCGATGTGCAGCCCGTCAGCCGCTTCGATCGGAAGCACTACTTTTGGTGGGACCAGCCCGCGGGCTACCAAATCACCCAATACTACGAGCCGTTTGCGAGGAACGGACACATTACGCTCTTCGCGAGGGACGGAATCGCCGCCGAGGATGGTCAGGGTGTGGAGGTGCGGATAAAGCAGATCCAGATGGAGCAGGATACGGGCAAGACGTTGGCCCAGCCGGGAGATAGCCACTGGATCGACTTTAATCGCGTCGGGATGCCTCTGATCGAAATCATCACCGAGCCGGATATGCACCATCCTCGCACGGCCGCCGTGTTTGTGAAGAAGGTCCAGGCGGTGCTCAACTCTGTTGACGCCTGTGTCTCGGGTATGGAAATGGGTGGTTTGCGTGCTGATGTGAACGTTTCTGTGAGGCGGACTGGAGATGCGAGTATCCTTCTTGGCACGAGAACCGAGATCAAAAACTTGAACACTATCAAGGCTGTCGAGGACGCCATCATCGCAGAGCGAGACCGGCAGATTTCTGAGCTCGAAGCCGGTGGGAAGGTTGCCGGAGAGACCAGAGGTTGGACTGTGGGTTCGAAGGAGACGAGGAGGTTGAGAGGAAAGGAAGGCGAGGTCGACTACAGGTACATGCCTGACCCGGACCTCCCACCTCTCATCATCTCTCGAGATCTTGTCGATAGCCTCAAGCAGTCTGTCTCTACTCTGCCAGATACAGAAGTTGACGTTCTCATTGGTGATTACGGTCTTACTTCCAAGGATGCCCTCTCGCTCATGGCTCTCGAAAACGGGGGCAGGATCGAGTTCTTCTACAACGTCGTCGACAAGCTCAGGACCCTCCTCCATGAAGACGAGGACGGCGATCTACCCGACCTCAAATCGTACTCGACCCTAGCCAGCAACTGGATCCTCCACGAGCTCGGCAAGCTCACGACCGAAAAGGGCGCCGTCCAGGCCGACGAGCTCATCATCAACGAGCTCCACATCTCGCCCAACGGCTGCTGCGAGAAAGTTCCCGTTGACGACCTCGCCGAGCTCCTCCACCTGCTGTACCGGGGCAAGATCACCGGCAAAGTCGCCAAGCAGCTCCTCATTTCCCTGTACAACGGTGACCTGGCCGAAGCGGGTGGCGTCACAGCCTCGATTGAGGCACACGATCTCTGGTTCCACGAGCTCTCGGAGGAGGAGTACGCCGAGCTGGCGGACTCCATCATCGCAGACAACTCGGATGTGTTGCACGAGTTTAGGAAGAAGAGGGCGCAGTATCCTCAGGGGAAGTTGATGTTCCTGGTGGGTAAGATGATGCGCGAGGGGGCTACGGAGAGGATCGATCCGTCGAGAGCGGAAGCGGTGCTCAAGGCTAAGATTGCTGCGCTTGTCGAAGCACCGGTCGAGGGTTAAGTTGGGCACTCGGTACATTGTGCCGAGAGCCCGTGTGATAGATTTCCTGTAATAATAGTACCACCGGCTTGGCTATATCGGGCCTCATCCTCGAAGACATATCCGTTCCATTCATTCCCACCACCACTTTTACCGCAGCAAGGCTATCACGCGAGAGTTTCAGCAAGGGCCAAACAGATCCTACCGGACATTCTTTGGAAGAAATGCACCAACTATTCCCCCACTTCCCCAACCATCCCCATGTTTCCCCTTACCATGCTTCAGTCGATCGTCACCATCAATTCCCAGCAGTCTATGTCTTGGTGTCCTGCTCAGTGGTCCGCTTCAGTGGGTTGGAGCATTGGAACTTACCCTCATGGTCACCTTCAGCGGGGGGCCTCGGCGGGTGGGAGCACTGGGAGTTGCCCCCAGTGGCCTCAATCCCTTGGTGGCCTCCCCCAGCGAGAACACTTGGGAATTCTGCCACGGCCAAGTCAAAAGGTCGACTCCAATCGCCCCCGACACATAATGTTTTCCTCGATAGCCTCCTTCAGTGGCACCCTCCTAAGCTTCATGGCTTAACAGGACCTAAACACGAACTTTCGAACCACGTACTCTTTCACGATTGACGTCTACTCCGGAAGGAGGAGGACCATATCCACCTCCAGTTACGGGAGACACAACCGCAGAGACCACGTGAGGAAGCAATGGCGTGGATGAGCGGGGATAGGACAGGTCTTTCGCCAACGGCAAGGATCAAGAGCCTTCCGGATACAGGACCGACAGCGATTGAAGGTGAAACTGGACCGGAAAAGCACGCGCCTGCTTGAAAGGACGTGAATACTACACCAGGACCGGGTGTCGTTGGAATTTCTGGGTTTGCGGGATCCGGCAAGACGGAAACGATTGCTGTGGCGACGATGGTGCGCCATCACCATCGCCAACGTCGCACGGCTCGGCGCCAACCTCAGACCCCCAGCGGACAATCGCTTTGAGGACGATGTGAAGCGGGGTGTGTTTACTCGATGACAGAGAACCGAGAGTTCGGGGGAAAATCGTTATATAATTACCTTGCTACCGCGCACGATCCCATGCCAGGCTCAAACGGAGGGAACCATTAGTGCATGTGCCTGCAGCCCTCGGAGGCGACATCCGTTCGAATTACCTGCCTACCAAAATCCCTGGCACCATAGTTCCCGGAGGCTTTGAGGCGAAAATTGTAATTTCCAACCTTAATATCGTTTCTGTCGCCTATGGTGACCAAGTTGGCAATTTTCTCGATACTTTGATGAGCGGGGGACGACAACCACGCGAGTTTGACGACAGGCGTCGCTGGTGTTGAATGTGGACATTTGACCAACACTACGAATTTCACCACTCCAGAAAAGGATGTCGGAAGTGGACTTTAGATCTCGCCGAACTATTTTTAGAAAAAGGGCTAACGACCTCTTCTGCGGAGACAATCCACCCCCTCGCTCTTCTTCTCGGTGCTACTTGACGGAGCTGGGGGATAGGATGGGGGTGCTTGGGGAGCTAAGCAGCGGGCTCAAATAGAGAATAAATCCAATACTGGAAGAGTGTATATATTCTTGTTGGGGGGTCTGTACTCTAAAATCTATACATCTTGTCTATGCCAATCCAAAATCCATCTTCTTCTCTCTATAAGGCGGGCTTGCTCGACTTGCTCGGCGAGACAGGCACGGGGAGCTTCCTCCTCAACCTCGTAATCAACTCGAGGTAATCCTCCTCATTCTCGTCGGTGATGATGCCGTGCCTGACGAAGAAATCAATCATGACCAGACAGCAATTAGGCTTGAACTTGTACTCCATCATAGCATTCCGAACCTCCTCGATGCTCATGAGGACAAAGTACTCCACCTCATCATCCTGGGGCTTCAGCTCCATGCCCTCGGGCATCTCCAGGTCGTACAGGTACAGCACGACGGGCTGAATGGTGCCGTTGCGCTTATTCTCCCCGACATACGAAACCATACCCACCGATTTGGCATTCTCCCTCACAAACTTGGAATCCAACGACGCCTCCTCCCACGCCTCGGCGACGATACAATCCCTCGGACTATCCGTCGCTTTAACCCCTCCAGCGACCGACGTATCCAGCTTCCCCGGATACGTATAGATGTTCTTGCTCCTCTGAGCAATCCAAATCTTCATATCCGCGCCTTGTCCGACATACGCCGTCAAATGCGCGCCCCTACTCGCGACGCCAAAGATGGGCGACGGCCATCGCTCCAGCGTGACGAAGTGGTTCGCGCCGATGATGCGGTAAGGTTCGCTGTGCTGGCGGCGGAGCTGGGGGAAGACGTCGGCTTCGAGGGCGGCGTCGATGACCTCGGCCAGGGAGGCGGAGAGGGCGGGACCGGGCGAGGCGCCGGAGGATGTGTCGGCGAGGTGGATGGTGCGGGCGGCGTGGTCGATTCGGAAGGCGGAGGTCCAGGGGAGGCGGGAGACGTTGGCGGGGAGGAGGACGCCGTGGGGACGGGGGTCGTCGGAGAGGTAGAGGCGGTAGAGGGTGGTGAAGTCGAAATCGGCGGGGACGCTGTTAGGTTTTTGGCCGAAAGGGTTTTGGTTAGGAGAGTGGTTCTGGTTTTGGTTGCGATGATGCGATGATACGTTTTCCGCAGGCAGCAATTCGGAAGGTCGAGTGCGGGGGAGGGGTAGTTGCAGGCAGAGCCAGCACTGGAAGACGAGGCGGCGGAGGGACTTACTTGTCAACCACGTCGACGAGTTCCAGGAGGCTAGTTGCGCGTTGGACCATTTTCTTTTGAGATCTTTTGGATCGATGCTCTCTGTTATGTTGGGGAAGGGGGAATGCGATCAGGTTTGCTGTAGTGATCGATGGCTACTAAAATCAGGTTTGCAGGAACAGATGCACGGAGCAATAGAAGAAACAACAGGTTTTGGCTCCAATAACGGGCATCCACTAATTTTTGGCGTCGGGGTCTAAATCTTACAGTGGGCCCGAGAGGAGATAAAGCACAAGATTGGTCTGTCATCTCGGTATCTGGATGTTTGGGTAATACAGTAGGTACACAGTTTTAATATGTCTCGCCCTATATATTTACATGTATCTCTAACCTCGCTCCTATTCTCCTCTCGCACCATGCGCTGGTTTACCACCATCCCCGACAGATCATTGATGGTAATACCGAAGGACGAACAATTGATGCCCGGTTTTCAATCTTGAAAGCCAGCTGCCTCGTGATGCTTACTCTACTATTCCATTGTGCCGGATCTAGAACTCCGGGGGCGGCTCCAATTGGAAGGGTTCATCTTTGGGTTTTGGGCTTGCCTCTTCAGCTCAGCTTTCGCATCAATTGGATGATGGACTCTAGTTAAAGTGGCCGCTGAACAAGGCCCTGAAAAATAAAAAAAATATTACGGGACTCGAAATACCTTGTAAGCGCGCTCTGAGCAGCGATCATACACTTAGCGATGCTCCTTCCTCAGCATCACGCTGTACACGAGGCTGGCGGAATCGGTAAGTCGGTGGTCCAACAAAGGAAGGGGTCATTATTACAGGGGGGGACGAAGTACTGCCCTTTGCTTCTTCCCTTAACAGGAACAAGATTGACTCGTTCTTTACATCTACTCTTCAAACTGCTCCTTATCCTATGTTCTCTTCTACTCTTCCCAACACCCAGCATTACAAGATTTCAACATCGAGACACCCACGCAACAATGTCGACAATGGCTCCAGAGACTGCAGAGCTCGTCGAAGCCGCAGCTCCCATCCAGAAACCCGCGAGGTAGACGGAGACCGCCGCCCGCTACCTAGCCAAGCACATCGTCGGAGTGCCTCTCCATCTCGGGCAAAATTTCCGCGGTGAAGAGCTACGGAGTACGAGAAGTCCTAAACAGTCTATCACTCAATTCGAGGGAGACGGCGAATTCCCACGTAAACCCAATCGCTTTCAGTGGTTGGCGTACCTCTTAAGTCTTAACTCTGGAAGAGGATCCGATCCCTGAGGCGTCGGTGACAACTTGTATTGAGCAGGGTTGGACAGACCCCATACAGAATCCAGCACCACAGATACCAAGATTGGATCAAAGATATCTACGACGCCTCCTGGCCCGGGCAGAATGAGCTCGACTCCTTGACTGAACCCCAGCGCCTCTTGTTTAGAAACTGTGCAAAATCTTAAAGTATCAAAGGTCAAGAAGGCGATCCATTGGTCAACCAACATCGACTTAACGCAGAGCCCAAACGCGATCGTAAAAGAAATGTTCAACATCCTCGACTCGCAGGCATCCATGGGTAGTGTTGACATTGAAAAGGGCATGGCCTTGGGGGAGGGGGAGGGGGAGGCTGGCTCTGATTTCGATGTGCTAATGGCATCGACACGAACAACCTCGCAGAGCATCCATCCCCTCGAGGCCCAGACAAACCGGCAAATCGAGGACCTCGCCGATCAACAGATCAATGGGGAGAATTCCGGATAATTGACGTTGGCACAAGATTCGCCATCAGAAGATGTGCAAGACGCTTATCGAAGACGCGGAAGCAAGTCTACAGGCACTCGGGAGTTCAGGGATAAGGCAAAGCCGAAGTCGCTGAGCTCGTCGCCAAGACCGATAACTTAGCGACGCAACTCGAGGAAGCAAAGTTACCAAGTTGTCACCTGAAACTAGAGAAACTCAAAACAGCGGCAACTCGAATAGATGAGCACCAGCGCCATCGAGGCGAGCTCATCCGCCTATGCATTTGCAGAAGATATTTGTGGCGAAGGATCCGACGTGTCAGAACCGCCACTGCCCGAGGAACATTAAAACGCGCAGCACATTCATAGCTGTCTCCAGCGGCCGCCATAGGAAAACCGCAGTCTTATCGAAATTAGAGGTGTGGATTCCTCATGATCTTTTCCTTGGACGCTAGCGTGTTGGTTCATAGTACCACGCGGAGTGAGCGAAGTCACATGGCTTCACATGCCACGCTTCCCGACTACTACACTTACATGGCTATAAGAAGAAGGCATCTCCCACAGTTGCGGGAGAGAGGATAGTTCGGAGAGAAGTTCAACATGTATTAAGATGGGAAGCGCACTCGACAGAGAGTGATTGGTCGCTCCTGCTAGTTCTAAGAGCATCAATTTGCAAGTTTTTCTATTATCTTTCTTTTTAATATTACTTTCTTGATTTGTGCTTTCTTCTTCTGATTCCTGAGTCGTGAAGATCAATAACGCATGTTTCCACTGACCATTGAGTCCCCGACGTCCTACTTAACCAATACGACCATTTCTTGGCCATTGGACACCACTTCTCGAATCCGTGTTGTTTCTGGCCTACACCCACCTATCACTAGGCGAGCATGGTCACCTCCAGTTAAGCTAGATGACGGTTATTCTACAACCCAAGTAGCCTTTGCCCCATGGGGCAAAGAATTATATAGCCCTCACCCTATATTTGGAGGTTGGTGTTGGAGCTAACAATCTTAACAATACTCTTACATCGCTAACATTGCCTTAATCTGTGCTCGATCTTTCCCGTCTGCCTCCTCAGCCGCCTCCGCCACTTCAAGCGCCGTCTTCCCATCCCTATCCTTCATTAGGAGATCCACTCCAGCCTCAGCCAACGCCCTCACAACCTCAACATGACCCTTCTCCGCAGCAATATGCATAGCCAACCCCGAGTCGCCGCCGCCCCCTTCCACTTGATCCGTCTCTTGCTTCGCTCCCTCGCCCAGCAGAAATTTCACCGCCTCGACGTTGCCCCTCCACGCCGCCGCAGCCAACGCACCAGAATGCGCCAGTCGGGCGCCATGTCTCAGCAGAAGACTTGCCGGCCGTAGGTCGTTATCATAGAATGCGGCCGCCGATGCTAGCGGGAACGGGCTGGTGTCTGGGTCTTGGTTGGGATCTGCGCCAATGTCGAGCAAGAATGCCAGAAAATCGGGCGGCTGGCGGCTCATGCACGCCAGCGAGAGTGGGGTTCCGCGGCGATCGAACTGGATGTTGATGATAGAGGGGTCCTTCTTGTGAAGGGCGGCGAAAAGCTGCTCCGAACCGGAGTAGACGGCCATGCGGATGGCATCCTCGGGGAGTGGGACAGAGGGGTAGGATGAGAGGAGGAAGTCGATGATTGGAAGTTGCGACTCGCGGGCTGCTGTTGTGAGGAGAGACTGGATGATATGCTCTTCAACAGGTTGTGGTTGTGTTTTAGAGAGCAGATTTTTGAGCTCATTGAGGTTTCCTGCTGAGGCAGCCTCGGCTAGCGGGTCGGAAACATTTGATGCCATGGTTGTTTAGTTGCGTTTGATTATTCTGAAGTTGGGGAGAAGAGAGAAGTTGATATCAGGAAAGGTGGAGGATTGTGTGATTCTGTGGGATTAAATATTAAATGGGTACCTGTAGGCTTCCACACAATACCACAGACACGTATCTTGGTCTTAGGCGGCTAGATAAAATAAATACAGGTTCTGCTTGGCTTGTAAAATACAAAGTCCTTAGTTTATCGCGTAATTACTTCCGTAAGAACCGTGTCGCGAGCTTACGGCCTTACGTTTTTGGTGTCGTCGTCATCATATTATTACTATTTCTTATCGCCGGCTCCGCCCCCCATTCTCCTCCCGCTTGTGAAACAGCCCGCCCCCACAACACTCAGCCCTACCACTCAGCCCTACCACTCCCCCCCAATACCTTGCAAGGCGGCTAATCAAGCCAGGCTTTCGAATAGTATTCTCAACGATATAGGTACATCCACGTTCCTAACGACCTCTGTCGATCAGAAGAAGAGCAACGGCCCCCTTCCATCAGCTTGACTCCGACCGACGTAGTAAACAAAGTCCATCATCAAGAAACTCTGCAAATCCGTAATGCAGAAGAAAACTGTGCATTATCGGCCAATCCCTACATGGACTAACGCTACTTATTCAGCAAGAAAATGACGAGATTTAGGGAAAGGCTTGGAGAAACTCCCGAGAAGCAAGTCTATATAAGAGTAGTCTATCACCACTTATCCACCAGCCTACAATGAATACCATCATCAACATCTAGCAAGCCAACACCTCAAACAACACTTCAGACGACACCTCTAACCAGTAGTCATGGTCACATCGAAGCCCGCGCCGGCCAGGAGTGGCTTCGTGGGAACACCCAGATTGGCGAGCGTAGCGTTTTCTATACCGGCTCGGCCAGAAACGAGCAGGCCAAGAACTACGCCGCTAGGGTTGGGGGCCAGTACTGGGGCAGTCTCTTCCCGCAAGACGAGTTTTTCGATTGGATCGATGAGTGTGGTACCGGTCCAGAGCAGGACAAGCTCGTCCCTCGGATGGCGGAGGCGATGGCCAAGGAGTCGCATGGAGAGGCCTTTGTCTTGCTGCCTAAGAACGAGCCGGTTAACACGGGCAAGATCTGGAGTGAGTTGTGACTGTCATGCTCTGTGAAATTGCTTTGCTTGTAGTGGGACCGAAAAGCTAACGAGTGGTGGTTTCAGTGACGACGGAGTACCCTAATCTCAGGGGACGTGTTTCAGTCACTGCTGTTAATTCGAAGAACCCGGACGAGACCCAGCAGGATTGGTCTCCTGATAGTGACTGGAACCGCTCGCCTGCACCCGAGCCGGCTCACCCTCAGCCTCCTCAGCCTCCCCGCCGTCGTTCCGAGGTTGTTGACTTCTAAGCAAAGGATTGCTTTAGAAGATCAAGTCAGATGATAAGTTGGATGACAGAGGAGAGACATTGTCACGAGTTACGCAATGCTATTTCATGCTATCTGTTCCGGTTTCTATTCTTCTCCATTCATGCTCAAATGTACTTCCGTACCCTCATGTTATCTATAGGGCGTGGAAGACGCGCCCATCATTAGGTAGAATGAACAACCTAGACTCGTTTTCACATCTTCCGCCTGTGTTCTTGGCCACATCGACACCTTTGGAAGCCGACACGACAGGACTTGGGTTCATGAGGTCCTCGAGCTCCTTCTGTGTATGGTAAGCGATCTTCTCGAAGTAGATGTGACCTCGAAACCGAATGGGGACGCCGTCACGAACAATATTGGGTACTTCTTGGTCGTCGTGGGTATTGGTGTTGTCATCATCGGTGTCTACGGCAGTTGTAGTTCCCGCTCACTACCTTGCTGGTGGAGAGACTCGGAGGGAAGCTGGATTTCTAAACCGATGACATTTCCCTCTCTAATGCCTTTCCCGGCCGGAAAGAAGAGTTTCGGTCGCGACATTTGCACCCTCTCACCCACTACGTCCCGCAAGCCATAGCTGTAAGCATCGAAGCCGGCAGGGGAGGGGGGTATCAACCAGTCATATTTCTCTACTATGGCATACCTGCATAAACTGTAGTGTTCACGGTAGCCCAGTAAGAAGCACTCTCTCCCGTGACCTGGACATTTAGATTTTGTAATTCTGGGGGAACGTGAACTAGCGAATCGGAGGACTCAGTTTGGATAGACAAACCATCTAACTCAAGGCATTAGGCTATTGGCACGATGGAGGGCGTCCCCGCCTCTAATCTACTTTAACTGACCGGCTTGCCAAATGTCCAGGTTGCGGTAGCAGCACAGCGCCCACGATGGATACGATCGAATCTCAACCGCAGCTGCCACCTTTTCGGTACGAGCCGCTGGCCTCGCCAAGAAACATCCGGCTGCTGAGCATTACGTCCCACCGTATCCACCAGGGGATGTACGCCGTCCGGAACCAGCTTCTCGAATGCAGCCTGGACGCCTGTCCCAAGTTCTGGGCCCTCTCCTACGCGTGGGGCGACCCGGCGCTCAACCACGCCGTCACCGTCGACGGCCGCCGGCTGCCCATTTCCCAAGCCTTGCACGATGCCCTGCCGGACGTCGCCCATTTCATGGCCGGCGACGACGGGTCGGGCGTTAACCTGATCTGGATTGACGGCGTCTGCATCAACCAGGACAACATCGCCGAGAGGAACGTCCAGGTCGCCCTGATGGGAGACGTCTACCGGAAGGCCTGTGGCACGATAACCTATACCGGCCCCGGGTCTGACGAAACTGTGGGTGCCCTTGATCTGGCGTCGTACTGTCAGCGCATCGAGGATGTGCTCTCTGAACACTTCGGTGTTGGGGACGGCGAGCGTATGGAGGTCGATCTTGCATCGCGATTATCCGAGGAAGGGTGGGTGAAGTACGGGTTTCCGCCACGAGGGCATTGGAAATACCAGGCCCTGCGTCAGCTCCTGCGGAAGCCGTGGTCATCCAGAGCTTGGATTGTCCAGGAGTCGGTTCTGAATCAAAAGGCCATAATGCTGTGCGGTGCCTGCGTGGTGCATAACTGGGATCTCCTGCCGAACGTGGTCCGCCTCGTAACAAAAGGCACTTGCCCCACTGCCTGCGTGTCGACCGTCGACGATCCGTCCACCGAAGGGGCGTGCTACGTCCGGTCGCTAGGGAACATGCGGCGGGCCAGATCGCGCGAGGGCATGAAGAAAACTTTAATCCAGCTCCTCCGTCGAACCCACAACTTTCAAAGCGGAGACCCACGAGACAAGATCTATTCTCTATTAGGGTTGGCAGATGATCGAGACGTCATTGGCATTGTGCCCGACTACTCTTTGCCGGTGCGCGAAGTCTTCGTTGACGCCGCCATCAGAATACTCCGTGCAGACCCGGCACTGGAAATACTCTCCAGCGTCCGCAACGACAAAGTGCTCGATCTGCCTAGCTGGGTTCCAGACTGGACCTCGGCCGATGTCGAAAAGTGCGGCACAAACAACTATCTTTGGTTCGCAACCCTGGTCGCCAACGGGCTTGTTGCCGCCGGCGGCCGGGGAAGGCCATCGCGAATCGAATTCAGCGCCGACAGGACGCAGCTGTCGGCGCGGGGCGTCATGTTCGATCAGCTCCGCTGTGTCATGGAGCCGTCTTTCGATCGTCGTGCGGGTGCCACCGAACGCCCCGTGCAGAGTATACTCGCTCGCTGCATCGAGGCAGCGGGGCGCGATGACCCCCCGAGCCCGTACGGCTCCGCAGCGGGCATAAGGGAGGCCTTCTGGAGAACTCTGATCGCAAACATGACGCACATGGAGCGAGAAGCAGAGCCAGACTACGGCCAGAGTTTTGACGCCTTCCTCCAGCGCGAAGAGAGCCGAGCAAGGTCCATGGAGCTCCGCCGGCGGGTGCCTATCGACCCGGAGATCGAGGCCGCGGCCTCTGGGTTCAGAGCGGCCGCCAATCTGGTGTCCATGTATCGGAACATCGGTGTCACGCGGAAAGGGTTCGTTGCCTGCGTTCCGAACCACGCTCAAGAAGATGACCATGTTTGTGTTTTGCTTGGCGGCCGCATTCCCCTTCTTCTCCGAGATGATGAGGGCGCAGGAAAGTTCAACCTCTTAGGGGATTGCTACGTGCATGGGATCATGAAAGGCGAGGCCGTATATGGCGTCGCAGACGAAGATATGGCGGACATAATTCTAGTCTGATTTTGAATGCCTTGGACATAAAGGAGCACGGGAGTAGTCCATGGAAATCGTTGCGCATCCCTCGACACGAAAGCGTTTTGATATTTCTTTGGTGCCTTGTTGTCTGTTCTAGGTGCTCTTCGTAGTGGAGAGGTCGGCGTCGCTGGCCTTAGGGTGGCAGAGGTTGCTCTGGGACCTGGAAGAGAGTGAGTGTCCTCCCTATCGAAATGTTCAAAACAAGTGATATTCTAAGGCTTTCACATAACCATCGCCAGAGAAATTTCTCTATTTAAGAAATTTGGATGCAGGATCTGGTTCGCTGTTGGTTCGCTGTTGGTTCGCGGACCAACCAATTTCCTTCTGGAGGCTAAAGCGAAGGTGAAAAAGAACCTATAAATACAGGCAGCCAGACCAGTTCAAGATGCTCGTGCTATGATTTTGTATCTAAGAGAAAGTCGTCAAACACACAGAAGTTATTTCCTCTTATCCAATTGCCGTTGTTCAGTGCTCTTCTACGAGCGTCGTGCCTATTGTTCTACCCACAAATCCCAAACCAATATCATGCCTCAGTCAACCTGGTCTACCGAGGTGAATACTGGGCTCGACACCAACTCTGCTAGACCCGCGTCCCAGACACGTCTCAGCCGTGAGGAGCATAATGACCTGGCCAGGGCTAGGGTCGATAGCTATGAGCCCAACAACGTCTTTGCGCGCATCATGTTCGGTAACGCAAGCAACCAGACACCAGCTGCCTCTGCCCCGGCTTCTAGCGCCGTCTCTTATTCTGGCCCACCTCAAGGTCGGCAGTAAGACAGCAGCATGGCCAGATCCTGAAATCACTTCGACTGCGGACGATCCGCGTCATATTTCCCGGGACTGTAGCCCCACAGTGCGTTTTCCCTATCCCTTACAAAGGAAGCCACCCTCTCTTCCCTGCCCATAGGAGCCGCATGCTCAGCCCTCTTTTGCATTTCGCCTATCAGCTTTCCATGCTTCTCCTGCATCAGCTGCGTGTAATTTTGCGCAATCTTCTCGGCCCTATTGGCCTGCCCAATAATAGCAATGCTAATCACAAGCCCCAGCAGTGCCGCGAAGCTCCCGTGCGACATGTACACGGGCTCCTGCTTCTTGCCATTGCGCGCATCGTGCCACCGCTCCCAGTCCTCCCACGTCGCATTCCTCGCCGGAGAGTGCTCTCCCGTTCGCCATTCACTGTATGTAGCCCTCGTCACGGGCTTGGCCTGGTGCCAGCCCAGGCCGCACACGTCGTAAGCATGGCGCTTGGACGGGTCGGAGAGGATGTCGTTGGCGAGGACGACCAACCGGTAGCGCTCAATACAGACGGAGGGGGATAGGTGGGAGTGTGTGGTCTCGAGGCAGTGGTGCCTGTCGGGGTGGTAAAGCTTGGCGAGTCTATAAAAGTTCGCTTTCGTGTACGGGGCGCCTGGCGTGACGCGGAGGATTTCGTATGGTGTGGGGTTCGGATGCGACGGCCACTCGAGGCTCTGCGGACTGCCTTGGTTATGATGATGATGATGATTATGATGACGATGGAGTTGGCGGGAAGGGACTCGGATGCATATTATATCGGATTGGGTGGGGTGGAGGAGGAAAGGCGACAGGACGGTCTTTGGGAGGCCATGGCGAAGGGTCGTGTGTGCTGCAACATTCATAGTCGTTGTTCAATGTGGAGGGGTATCAGCATTGTAATAGTAGATAGACGATCTCCAATTCATTCTAGTCGCCGCGCGCCACAGCAACCAGAGGTTCAATGCCTAGAATATGTTGGAGTTGGGGCGAAAAAGAGAGGATGGAATCGAGGGGCGAGAGAACCAGGATCTCCGGGTCCTGATATTTCCCATCGAGGTCGCCGATTACGCCGGTTGAACCCGGGTTAGACTCGCCGATTAGTGGGGAACTCAGTCTGGTGATGTTGTCGACCAATGCCAAATCTGCTCAGGCTGGACAATTTGCTCAGTCGACTCGCCCCAATTTGCTCAGTCATTTGTCTCACTGCTCCGCTGATTGCAACTCCCCATTGTGAGGATCGCCCAGTAAATCACGTGATGATAATTGGTACCCCCGCACGTGTCCCCTCTTTAGCCGCAGATGGCAGCAGCAGGCAGGTGTCGGACTCCACAGCACCGACCACACCGAAGCTTCAAGGTTTTGGACGCAAAATCATCACCTTCCATCCGTTTCCCTCTTCAGAGCCTCGCCCCCCCTGCAAACCTGCAAAATCCCTTCAGTGAATCATAAAATCAAAACAAGAAAAAAACAGCCAAGTGCCCCGCACAACGACCACAACGACATCTTCAATCGAAGAGAACGACCTCGAACGCCCGTTCCAAAAGCGAATAACAGGAAATTTTCATTCAACTTCGTGTCTCCTCCGATTTTACGCAGCAAATTCGACTCGGTAGTCGTTCCTTTGCAGAGAACCAACCAACCAGCCCCCCTCTCTCCTTCCACCAAAACCCACGCCACACACACACAACACCACTTTTTCTGGAGAGCCAAACTCGACCTCATTCATCCTCCTCTCTCTCCCTCAACACACAACCCGCTTGAATCCTGTCTCCAAGCAGAATCTCTACAGCGACTTGAAACCCGACGATTATCTTTGTTGCCGACAATCAACTCCAATTCCACCCCCATCAAGACGGGTTACCAAGGCCTCAACTCTTTAACTCCCAACTGACGACACCAGAGCGATCCTCCACCAGGCCCCGTTGAGATACCTTTCGGCAGGGCTCCTTTCTTCGGCTCGTTTCCAATTTCTACCGTATCCACACACAGACACACATTACAGGCCTCAGCGTCATATGCCACAATGACGGACGCGCTTGCAGATAAGCTTAATACCATTCAGATTGGGTATGCTGCGATCCTATCACCCCCGGCTCTCCGGAGACAACCCCCTTTCCCCGTCAACTTTCTAACGAGTTCTAGTGAGGGCACCAACGATGACTGGAAGAAGGCGTTAAAGATACCTGCCAAGGATGGCAGGAAACAGACTGAGGTATGTCGCCACGCAACCTTCGCCTGGCATTCTGGGTTGCTTCTCCCAACATCGAGAATGGCCTTGAGAACGAAACACTAACCCAACTCCTCAATTTAGGACGTTACGAATACCAAAGGCCTCGAGTTTGAAGACTTCGGCCTTAAGCGAGATCTACTGATGGGCATTTTCGAAGCCGGATTCGAGAAGCCCTCCCCCATCCAAGAAGAAGCCATCCCCGTCGCCCTCACCGGACGAGATATCCTTGCTCGAGCCAAGAACGGCACCGGAAAGACAGCCGCTTTCGTAATCCCCGCCCTCGAAAAGATCAACCCCAAAGTCTCCAAGATTCAATGCCTCATCCTCGTCCCCACCCGAGAATTGGCCATGCAGACGTCGCACGTTTGCAAGTCGTTGGGGAAGCACCTTGGTATCAACGTCATGGTCACCACTGGAGGAACCGGACTTCGAGATGACATTATCCGACTTCAAGACCCTGTCCACATAGTAGTGGGAACACCCGGCAGGATTCTGGATTTGGCAGGCAAGAATGTCGCCGATCTGAGTGAATGCCCGATGTTTATCATGGATGAAGCCGATAAGCTCCTCTCGCAAGAGTTCACCCCCGTCATCGAGCAGCTCCTGCAGTTCCACCCCAAGGACCGCCAGGTCATGCTGTTCTCCGCCACCTTCCCGCTGTCCGTCAAGGACTTCTCTGACAAGAACATGGTCAGCCCCTACGAAATCAACCTCATGGACGAGTTGACGCTTCGGGGTATCACCCAGTACTACGCCTTCGTTGACGAAAAGTCCAAGGTTCACTGCCTGAACACCCTCTTCTCCAGGCTTCAGATCAACCAGTCCATCATTTTCTGCAACTCGACCAACCGCGTCGAGCTCCTCGCCAAGAAGATCACCGAGCTGGGCTACTCGTGCTTCTACAGTCACGCCAAGATGGCCCAGCAGGCTCGTAACCGAGTCTTCCACGATTTCCGAAACGGCGTCTGCCGAAACCTCGTCTGCTCCGATCTCCTCACCCGTGGTATCGATATCCAAGCCGTAAACGTCGTCATCAACTTCGACTTCCCCAAGAACGCCGAAACCTACCTCCACCGCATTGGTCGATCCGGCCGATATGGCCACCTTGGTCTGGCTATTAACCTGATCAACTGGGATGACCGATTCAACCTGTACAACATTGAGCGGGACTTGGGCACCGAGATCCAGCCCATCCCCCAGACTATCGACAAGAGTCTCTACGTCTACGAAAACCCCGAAACGATTCCCCGCCCCATCTCGACTCTGAAGCCGGGCGCCAACAGCACCGCGAAGCCTAATGCGCCTCAGAACTTCAACGGCCAGTCGCAAGACCAGTCCCAGCCTGCCCAGCAGCGCTCGCAACACATTCACCACCAGCAGCAACAGCCTGCTGGACCCACCCCCAACGTCAACTGGCAGACCCAGAACCTCACTCAGAACGGGCCCAGCCACTACCAGGGCAACCGTGGTCGCGGTCGCGGGCGAGGCTACCATGGCCAAGGTCGTGGTCGGGGTAGCTACAACGGCGGCTATGGTCGAGGTCGAGGCCAAGGCCCCGCCATCCAACAATCCTAATAATGCCACATTCCCCTCCTCCCCTGTCGGTTTGAAGCCGTGAGGCAAATAGCACCGCCGCTCAAGACCTTATCAGCGGATGTGAGGAGTAAAGGGGTTGTTCTGACTTTGTACATATCTGCTTCACTTTATGTTTGTCGTCCTTTTTTCCTCCATTTTTTCATTTCCCTTTTCTTTTGCCTGATCTCATGACGAAGGCGAGGGATATATCCTATTTTTCGTTTTTCCTTTGTGGGCATGGGGGGGATCGACGAACGGGGAAACGCTTACGCCGTTTACGCAATGAGCCCTTGAATATTCCTCACTTTTTGTTCTTCTGTACCATATCCGCTTGGTTGTCTGGGGCTCGTCCCACAGCCTTCCCATCCTTTGTTCTTCACTTCGAGTCCATCCTGTTTTATACGACCGTCATTTTCTGTCAAATCTCACTACCCGACACACACGACGTTGGCAACACTGGATCACGCAGATACCCCACTCCCCGGAAGAATCAGGATGAACTCCTCCCTCTCCGTCCTTGGTCTCGGGCATACACTTCATGAACTGGCAGACGCATGACGTTGATCAATCTTCTCATCCCTCCGCCGGTTTTTTTTTCCTCCGACTTTGTTTTTCTCGCTCCCTTCAATTTTTCTTTTTAGAGCAGGGCGCTCACCACCGCTGGTTTCGTGTCGGGTGAGCCCGATTCGACATTCGACATTCGACCTCTATATATTTGTCCGACTTAATTTGGTAGTATTGGAGGCAGTTATCCGACCAAAAGATGCCCATGCTGTTTTTACGACGTTTAACTGTTCCGGTATACCAGGATTTTTCGGCTGGACTCTTTCTGAGGCGGCGTTTGCGGCTGGTATTGCCAGGTCAAGAAGATAGGCATGGTGTCATGGTGCCACGGCGTTTAGAGGAAACATTTGCTTTTTTTGGTTTTCAATTGTTGCATTTGACCGGCCCTCTTCCTCTCCGCGGCTTGATGGATGAGCCCGGAGGACGGTGGGTGGTCAGGGGTTGGCGATTGGCGGTCGGCGGTTGGAGAAGCGAAAGGCTTATCATTTTTGGGAACCTGGTGTTGTACGGTCTCCCCCTTGGAAGCGTGTGTGTGTGCATTCAGCGAGCACCTAGCGAAGGATGCATCGATTACTGGATTCGGAAAAGGAAACAAAAGCATCAGCCTGGTCAATGGCTCTCTTGATGAGCCTCTCTGGTCAGACTTTGATATCTTGGTTGTTTTTGGAAGAAGGTTGCTCGTCGATCAGTGACGGGCACTCCCAACCGCATCAGCGGCGTGCATTGTTCGCATGTACCATGATATCCGATACCCGGCGTGTTTTGTTCCTCTTTTTTACTCTCTTTTCCTCTTGTTCTTCTTCATTATTCTTACTACTACGGTTCCCACGGTGTCACGACTGCCTCGGTTTGGCATACGAAACGGCGCAATTTGTGCCGGCGGGTCGGCAGACGACGGAAGGCACGCAACGAGAATCACGAATAAGAGGAAAAGGAAAAGGAAAGCGAAAGAAAACCACGAAAACACGGGAAAAGAAAAAAGAAAAAAACTCATAAAAACTTATTTTTTTTTAAGGGAGGGCAAGGATTCGGTGCTACTTTACGACTCTCGTACCACATGGCAGGCCTCGGGTCTGGGAACTGAGAGAAGTGGTGGGTTAGGTAGCATTTGTTTCGCCAATGAATATCAACGTTTTTGTTGTCCCTCTTTTATATCGTTTTCTTACCGCGTAAGCTTCTGTTTGTCGAGGTTGGTGTAGGCGTGATCTTTCTGGTTTCTGAGCATGAGACTGCTGGACCGAGCAAGTGTTTACTCGGGCTCTGATGCGGGATATGGCGGAGGGGAGTCCCCGTGTCTATGGCGACGGCGTGGGATGTCGTTCGAAACACAGCGGCCCATTCATGAGCAGGGGAAGCAGCTCCAAGACAGACATCGACGTCGTTTCCCCAGGCCGCGGCACTCATCAAAGGATTTCGACATCAGCTCCAGCATCAATGGATGTTTTTACTTGTCCTTGGTTTCTCTCTTCAACTGATCAACTCTGTTCTAGCTCAGCTATCTCTTCTAGTACCAGTGATCCAGTTAGATCAATCTCCACATCTACTCTGCTCCTTCTCCAGACCTTCCTCTCTCATAGTAACCCCAGCCTTGGGCTACTAAAACACAACAAGATGATGCCTCACCCCCCTTCTCAGGACGTTCCTGCCTTGGTCCCAGACATCATCAAGTCGACCCTTCCTCCAGCATCCCCATGATTTATCAAGGCAGGAACGATTTAATTCTAGTTCTAAGGAAAACAACACTGCAAACGTGACACGTCTCCTAGAGATACCAATCCAGCTCTTTTCTTCTCCCCTCACTTTCTCTTCTGCATTCTTCACCTTCATACTCCAGCTCCAAACCTGAGGTAAGTCTTGAAGTCTCCATACCCCAAAGAAAGATGTTCCTTTTACTGATGATTTCTAGTGAATATCTATCCTCTCTCAGCACCAATCCTTTTTTCCTTTCCATTCATTTCCTCTTATCTAGCTATCCTCACTTGTGAGCATTCCTAGATATTCTTTCAAGGAATATACTACAAACCATCCTCTACAAGGTATCCAAAGAGTTCTCCCTTCACACAGAAATCCCTGGCTCTAGCATCTTTGTCTCTAACCTCTCTTTTCTTCCCAGGATCATCTTCCGAGCCCAACAAAGACATCTTTTTCCTGCTCAGGTCGTGGACATATTCTGACCATGGATGAGGATATTCCTTGGAACGATTTCATAGGCGACACGATCCATGTTGCTGTGAGTTCTCTAGACGAGCTTCAGGCCTTTACAGGAAACGGGGGCACAAGCACTGCAGATAATGATGCTCAGATCCAGCCATCGCGAACACTGGCTTCCTTCCCCCAATTCCCCAACCTGCCCCCTGAGATCCGCTCTCGAATCTACCAGATGGCAATGCTCCAGCCTGCCATCATCTACTTCTCAATGCAACCCAGCCACTTCGAGGACGATATCCATCTCCACACCCTCACGAAGTGCAACTCCACCTGGCGCCAGTGGAAGACCATCGCCCAGACAAGCGCCGAGGCCGCCCACGCCGTCAACCTGGTCGTCACCAAGGGCGCCACCAAGCACTACGTCGACCACTCCAAGAAGCGGCCCTTCAACAAGGTCGACGACTTGCTCGTGATCCAGTTCGCCACGAATCCGCAAATCATCAACCAGTGGATTGCCGCTACTGCCGCGCCCGCCGGGCTCATCTACCGCAGCTACTTCCGCTCTCTCCGTCGCGTCGGCTTCAAGTGGAACGAGAAGACGTTCCGCTGCTACGGGCACCTCGAGGATGAGGTCTTGCCCGACTGGCCCGTTCGTCACCACAATGTCGACGATGAGGAGACGGTCAGGTGCATTTTCCCGTGCATGGACGTCTTCGTTCGGTTTCCCTTGTTCTTCCGGGATGCCGACGCCGTTTACATCCTCTACTCGGTCAAGGCCAAGGATTTGAGCCCTGAGTTCAGACAGCAGGCCAGAGATCGGAATGTATCTCCCATGGTTGACGCCGCCAACTACATCCGGGACACGCCCAAGAGTTGCGTGCGTTTGATACTTGGTATGTTCCTCTTTCTTTTCTTTTCTTTTCTTTTCTTTTCTTTTCTTTCCTTCCCCTCCCATCTCTCTTCCCTCTCCTTTTTTATTGATTTTATTTTCTCTTTTCCTTCTCCTTCCCTCTCCCTCTAACCCAAGCGTCCTCAACCCCGTTGCTAAAAACATTGTAGACGACAACTTGGCGGTCAGCCAGCTGGAAACCGAAACCCGCTGCGATGCCCGCCAGAAATGGGTCGAGATGCCCGTGCCCCGCATGAAGAGCTTCCTCAATTTAGATAGGTCCGGCCCGTAGCACACGGCCGAGCTGCTCAAGGAAGCTCATCAGCAACTCCAGGAGGATGGGTTTGAGGGCTTGAATCCCAATATGCGTTTCAAGGTCCTTCTCACGACTTACCATCTTCGATCCACGGAGTAAACTTCTTTTTTCGGTCCCTTGATCTTTTCTTTTTTGGTCCCTTTTCTTGTTTTGAACGGTTCAGAGCATCTGGTATATCCGTGTATATCGAACTCTATTCCTGGTAAGGTTTCGCTTTAGATGCCGACTGGGGGTCGTGTGCTAACTTGACTTGTTGCCTTCAGCTGCCGGACGCGAATGAAATGGACGCGAATGAAATTCTGTCGTTTTCAAGGCGATGCTTTTTTCTTTTGCAATCATGGTATGTGAAGAATCTAAATCCATAGTCGAAAAGAGGTTCGCTGAGCTGCTAACACCAATCTCGAGGCCATTTTTCAGGGCCAACCAAGTTTCTATCGATCGTACATCGGACATCGTACACACAAGCGCGTACACATTCAAGTCTTGATGATCTCGGCATCTTGGCCGTAGTCGAATCGAACAGGTTCCAACGGACGTGAATAGCTACATTACAAAGTCGTCAAATTGATTGTCTCTTCGTCCCAAGGTCATTCATTCATATTATGCTCCATAAGTCCGTTTTTCGTGTCCTTTTTCGTAGCCCAGTACTTTTCAAGTTCGTGTCCTTCGTAACAATAAAAACGCCAAAAGGAAATGAAAGGGAAAAAAAAGGAACTAAAATAAGAAAGCAAAGTGAAAACAGAGAAAGGGAGAAAGAATCCGTATCAAAATATACAATGTCGTACCAAACTGACCGAATCCAGAACACCGCATCTGTTTTCCCATGCCAATTTTCTTCCCCTTCAAATTAACCCTACCTCCATATAACTCTTCCCATTCTCATCTCGTCCCTTTCGAAGAGCATTCTCCTCCAAGATCCTCACACCCTCATCCCACCCTACAGCCATCGCCATCCCCAGTGGCGTCCGGTCGCCCTCGCCCACAACATCGAGGTCGACCCCCTGACTAGCCACGACCCTCAGCATCTCCACGTCTCCATTCTCCACGGCCTGCATGACGGCGTTCCAGCCTCTGTACACCGTATTCACGTCGGCACCCTTGGAGACCAACATCCGGACGGTGGAAACGTCCCCGCCGCCCGTGCGCCGCAGGGCCTTGACAAGCGGGAGGTGCTCGCCCACAGCGTTGGGGTCGGCGCCCCTGTCGAGGAGGTACCGCACGATGGCTTCCCTATGCTCGTGGATGGCCGTAGTCAGCGGCGAGAACACGCCGCTCGTCTTCTCCTCGATCGAGAAGCCCGAGTCCAGGAGGATGGCGACGCTCTCGAGCTGGTTGACTACAATGGCCTGCTCCATCACGCTGGGGTACGAGTGGATGTCCTTGATGTGTGGGATGACGAGACGGAGTATATCGGGGTGGCTGACAGCTAGGCAAATGGGCCAGTCGTGGCTGCCGCGGAGGGTGACGTCCGCATTGTGCGAGAGGAGCAAGGAGACCGCGTCGGGGAGATTGGCCCGGATCGCCGTCGTGAGAGGCGTGCAGCCATTTGCGGATCTGGTGTTCGGGTCGGCGCCCTCACTGAGGAGTCGCGCCATGCAAACTACATTCTTGGACTGAGCAGCTGTCTCGAGAATTGCGCAGGGTTTGTTGATGTCAGCCCCGGCATCTAGTAAATGTGGTAGAATAAGGTTTCGTGAGCGGGCGACGCATTCTTCAATTGGGTATCGCATGCCGGGTAGGTTTGGATCCGCGCCGCTGTCGAGGAGCAGATGGACGATGTCGGTACGGTTGTCGCGAATGGCGGTGCATAGCGGCGTATACAGCGCATCCTTTTTGACGTTGGGGTCGACGCCGGCTTGGAGGAGGATTCTGACCGAGTCGGCGTTGTTGATGGAGGTGGCAAGCTCCATTATGCCAGGCGCTCTGAGGAAGTCGGCACCCCGTGCAAGGAGGTTGCGCAGGCACAGGGGCTTCCACACCGCCATCCAGAGGACATGCTCTGGTCCGGGAAGGTTAGGGTCGGCACCGCGGTCTAAGAGGGACGTTATGATGTCGGCCCGATTTGCTAAAACGGCCTCGCAAAGCGGCGTCTTGCCATGGTCATCCTTGACGTTGGTGTCCGCGTCGTATGCCAGCAAGAGGTCGACTAGGCGCTTGGGCGCTGACTCGTCAATGGCTTGAATCAGCGGCGCATTTCCATTGGGCATGAGGTGGTTCGGATCTGCGCCGTAGATAAGGAGAAGGTGTGTAAGAATGGTATTTCTCTGCTCGATGGCCAGGTCCAGGGGAGTCTCGCCATGGGGCCCGGCCGTGAAGTTCGGATCAGCCCCGTATTTGAGCAGAGCTTTGGCACCCTCTGGGTATGCAACATGGACGGCTGAGTACAGTGGCGTCACGCCATCTGTATCCGGCCTATTGGGATCCGCTCCGAACAGTAGCAGCAGAAGCAAACTTTCCGTGTCGTGGTTGAGGACGGCTTCACGAAGCAGGTGCATCTCGGCGCTGTCGGGAGGAACCCCCTTATCGAGAACCTGCTCAATAATTCTGTGATTTCGCCCTTCGATGGCCGACGTCAGAGTTGTCTTTAGCGCATCGGTGTTGCCGCCATCGGCATTCGCCGGGGTCCAATGTGGCATGGACGGAGGCTCCGCTTTCACTCGGAGCACGGTATCTGCATCAATCGAGTCTAGGTCAAGGCTTTCCATCTCCTCGATCCAAGGAAGAGCTTCCGTCAGAGTAGAAGAGAATGCATCCTCGTGCGCCGAGCCAATTGAATGGGCGCCAATCGTCGTCGGCCGTGTGCTCGTACTCATCGGGCGTGGTGTGCTGAGAGGCCGGGATCCGCCCCGTGTGCTCGGAATGCTCTCGCTCATGGACCTCGCACTGACAGGCAGCCCGTGAGGCATCTCGTCATCGTGTTCGATAGAGCGAATGGCGGACAGTGATCTTCGCCTCTCAAGGTCGGCAGACGGACTTTCACCCCTGGCCCTTTCATGCGCCTGACTATCAGAAGCAGCGGTAGAGCGAGGAGAATCCACGAAAGGTGAAGAGGTATGAGTAGCGCGACCACTTCGTGGGCCTAGCACGAGCTCTTCAAGGTCAATGTTCTGCGATCGGTGCCCAAGCATAGACCGCCCCATATCTTCCATGTTGTCCAGGGCGGCAGCGAGGCCCGTATATCCAGCACCAATTGACGTCTCAGCGGGAGAGTTGCCGAGAGACCACTGCAAGACCAGTGCGCTCGCTCTCAGAGAATCCCTCAACCGTGAAAGCATAGTTCTCATGCGATCGACTTCCCTGTCAGCAAAGATTTTGCGCCACCGATGCTGCAGACGGGCGACGGCTCCCTTTTGGTCGGCCTCGATATTCTTCTGGAGGACGCTGTCGAGCGTCTCGAAATCTCGAATCGTATTGCGGAGGCGCGTCTCCAGCACAGCTTTCATATCATCAGGGACTGCCCCGCCCTCACTTCCAGATGGGCCCTGTTCACCCTGCTCATCGGCCGTGGATGTCGACGCCCCCACCTTGCTCTGGTCCGCTTCTCCGGCAGTATTCCTCTTCGTCGTCTCAGCAAGTCCTGTTTCGATAGACCACAGAACCCGGCATATTTCCAGGAACAATTGCGCAAGCTTGTTCAATCCAGCCGGCCGGTTCCGTGAGGTAGTAGTAAGAAGGTCGACGAGTCGGACTGAGATGTTATTCCCTAGGAGTGTGGCTTTCATGCACAAGCTCTGGAGAATGCAGCGGGGGCATGGTGCGGGTGTTGGCTGGAGCTGACTGCTATCCAGATTCGACATTGTGAGAGCGAGGATGTATCATGCATGAGCTTGCATGCGATGAAGTCACGATCAAAAATTGACAGGCCAACAGGTCATGAACTTTCTGATTTCAAGACCAGGCAAAATCCGTAAAATCTCAGGCCAAGAAAAAAGACCCGAGGTGAAAAAAGAAATTCGGAGAAAGAAACAAGGCAAAAATGAAAAAAATATCGAGGAAAGGGAAAGGAGGGCCAAAAATATGTTCTTTCTGAAGATGCCAAGGAAGAGCTCGGCCGGGCGGCCATGACTCGTTACAGGCAGCACCGAAAGCTCGGAGAGAATCGCCCGCTTCCGATGCCCATTAGACATTAGACGCGGTTGCCACAAAACCTTATTCACACCTCCACATGCGGTGAGGATAGGCACTGCTGGCCAATCATCACTATCCATAGTTAATCGTACCCGGAGGCTGATAGAGTTTACTCCGGCGTCATTTGACGATCAAGAGCCGAATCAGGAAAGGCAAACGAGATCAGGGATGCCCTGGAGGGCCAGCTCATGGTATGGTTGGCCTGAACGCCCACCTTTGATTGCTTTAAGCTCTACGCTTCGGTTATCCACGATCCGGTGATTGCGTGGAGCAATGAAAGTTCCGGGAAACAGACTTAAAGGGCGCAGGCACTATCAACGGTCCGAGACCGTGACAAGCCAAAGGCGATGGCAGCAGCTCAGGATCGCGATGGCATTGGATCTAGGTTGTCCCGACCCACATTTTCTCGCTGCTAGCACCGTCTTGCTAATCCTTACAAATGGAGCTTCTAAACCGTCGTGTGGGTGTTGATCGTCGAGAGCTCGCCATCATTTCGGCGGCATAAGGAATGAAGCCAATGTTGGTGTGATTGTTCTGGACAGTTTTTCGGTCGGGGGGCCGCCATTTCCATCCCCCTTCTGACCGCAGGCGCATCTCTTCGATAGAGCTCAATGTCAGTACCAAGCTGGGGAAGCGTGAGGCAAACGGCTTGGAAGCTCAACCCTTCAGCTAGGACACACATGGCCTGAAGGTATACCACATGGTTGAACGCCGTGTGGTCAATTTCGTGTACTCGACAGCTGGGGAGAATTCCCGTATGATGAAGGGAACTGGGGAGGAAGACCCAGTTGTCCTCCACCGGCCCGGGTGGGCTCGCCAGGGTATTAGAGCAGATGAGGAGACGGGACCAGGTAGCTTAAAGAATATCAGGACGTACCAAAGGCTTCACCATGCTAAAGCCAATCTTCCTAAGCTTAGACGAACCGAAGTCGTCACCGAGAGGAAATAACCTTACCTTGGAGCTGCCCTAAAGACGGATGACATCATTGGCATGTCCTACTGCCCTTGGCTCACTTCCCCACCACACTACTTCGTACTTAACCCGGCCATCGCCGTTAACTTTGGCCTCCGGGTCTTTTCCATTTGCACGTGTCTCTCGGTGAACTGGCGTCCTTTTGGGTCCCTTATCCGACCAATGCCAGGGAGACTACCTGTGTAAAACGATGGTAGAGAGTAGTATTTCACAGTCCACGGTGACACCCGGGTGGCCCTCTTTCAGTTATTCAAATTTTTGTCGGCGTTAGTAAGTTGAGCTTGATGCATGCGGTGGGCCGAATCTGATGTCTACCGCTTCGCGAATGTTGTAATGACTCCACGATATCGCACGAATCCAGTGGAAAGTATGACAGCATCAACCCCGACTCTCATCGCGAAGTCCGACCTTTGCGAAACTGGTAATTAGCCCACATAGTCGTTTTCAGGAGAGTCGGAGATGAATAGTGTACTCATGGAGCCCACATGGTTGACGAGCCAAATCAACGCCATTGCCATCTCCTCCGATACCATCGACGCTAGTTTCGTCCCTGCATCGCGTTGGTGTATTGCGATGAGCGCTGGTCTTTCGTCCTTCCTTCCTTCGTATGCGGCTTTCCGGTCGCTCTCGGTTCGTCCGCCCCTCAGCTGCCGATCATTGCCCGTTTCCTCTCGAGATGACCGACCAAAGACCGCAGGGCTAGCCCAGGAGTGCTAATATAGGCAAGGGCGCCCCGTCTCGGGGTAAAAGTCCCGACGATCTACGACGGCTGCAAAGGTGGATCGCGGAGGACTCTGCTAATGCGCGAGACCTGTAACAGTGGACGTTAGGCGGGTCCGCTAGCGCCCGTCAGCGAGTGAGTGTAGAAACAGTGTTGACTCCGACGGACCGAATACATCAGGCTTCAAGTCAGGTTTCACGTTCGTAGGCTTCTCGGAGTATTCGAGATTTGGGCAAGACCAGATCGGATCTTGCGAGCGGCATGTTTATCGATCAGCCTCAAGCACGTGGCGTTCTGGTGCTATGAGGAAGGTCCATGGTTCGAAGTCAGGTTGCTTCTTCCACGATAAGATCAGGTATGTGCGCAGTCTAGATCATTGTCTCAGTTAGAGAAGTGCAATGAGAGGCATGTCTGGTGTCTTGTGTCTAAGTCGAGTCCGCTGCGTTCCTTGTGGAGCCGATATTTCCGCTCTCCCTTGCGCCGTTCTGATTACTTCATCCGTAACTGCCCAACCTACGAAGTACGAAGTACTTCGCAGTTCAATTTTTGACCCTGCAAGGAAAGGACTACGCGAAGTAAGTTCAATGGTAGTACTTGGATACCTCGGTACCATGTTTACAGGACTGATTCATTGATACCGTCACGAGGGACAAAGTATTATTTCAGGTTCCTGCGGGCTTGGATCAATTGATGCAGGTACGAGGCGGATGGGCTTGGATGAGAGGAGAAGTGGCGGTCTGGGGCTGCCAAAATCTGGTTACGTTGTCTGGGCTGTTCTTGCCCAGGAAGGTGGTGGGCGAGAGTCAATGATCCATCAATGATCCATCCCTTGAGAGCTGAGACACAGGCTGCTCTTGCTTGCTGGAGTAGGCTGGCCCCTTGCGTCTTGATTCTCAAGGCCCAACTCGATCCTTCTTCGTCTGACACTCGAAGGATCAGTGGAGACTTGGGAGGAACGAGGCTTGGGGTTTGCGCTGATGCCAGGTACTTTGCAGATGGCCAAGCCAGATGCACACTAAAATCTGCAAGCAGCATCAGCATGGTCCTCGATTCATGTACTTGTACTGCTCGGTAGCAAGGTGGAATACCAGTTTCTATGTACAAGCACTTGGCAATTGTGCAGCGAGAATCGAAACAAGCACAAGAAGATTTACTTGCATAAAGTTGGACATGGAATAATCGGATTAGAAGCCGATGGGTTGCTCCTTCTGCGTGTGCTCTCTCGCATCGAGCATCTTTCTAACATGTGGGTCGATACCCTACTGGCAGGACATGGAGACTGGAGATGACCTGAGAAATTCTTCGAGTGGTTGTCGGTGAGCCTGATAAGAGACCGCCGAGTCTTTCCACTTGGGCTCAGTTCCAAATGAGCACAATGCGGAGAAATTATCAATATTTACTACTTTGCAGGCTTCAATGTTGCACTGGAACTCGCTCTTACCCCGCCTTGGACAAGTTAGAGTCGACAATTCGGTTCAATATTTTCCCACGAGACCACTGAGCGTCTCCGAGCGCGTCGGACTGCATCCTGCATCAGATGCAGTCGACTTCGAACGAAGGATGAACCGGACATTTCTGCCAGCACAAGACGCGCCGTTAGTCCGCCATCTCAGCTAGTCCAATACTATCGACGGGGAACTGCCGCTGCCACAAGTCCGTCTCGACTACGAAGTAAATTGTTTCTCGTTCCTCTCGAAGCCTTCCGCCCTCAGCCCTAATCAATATCCAACACCCGACCACGAACGTCATCAGGAATGCGATAATTCTGGTTCTGGGTCGCTTGTCGATCTTCCCAGTCGAAGGAACCGGCGATCTCTCGTTGCAATGGGAAAGCCACCGCGAACATCCATTTTTCGGTTCTTCTTCCTTCATTCCTAGAGAATGATACTGTGGCGCAAAACGCGACACCACAAAATCAGCATCCATTTCTCGTATCTCGCCCTGTCTCCCGCAAGCAGCGGTCCTGAAAGACAGAAAAGTAATTTCCGGGCTCTGCGCCCACCGCCGCATGGGACTTCCCTTGCCAAGTTCGTCAAATCACGACAATAGCGCAAAGGTCTGAGTCCGTGCATCAGTCTGGCCAAATCGCATACTGTCGCATTGGCACGGTGAGCTTTGGTGGAGTTGGCGCGACGATGTGACCTTGCCCTGGCAGAAGTACATGCCAGAGACGCTTCGTCCCTTGCAGTCCAGTCCCCTGCTCTGTAGCATCCATGTCGACTTGTGCAGGTGAGGAGGGGAGAAGGTTGCATTAGACAGAGTAACCTCCAAGGTCGTGGGCCCCTTTAATCCACGGGACTCCCCTGTATTTACCGCCTCTCCTCCATCTTGTAATGCGTTCATTCCTTCTTTTCAAGTGTATTCCAGATTTCATACACAAACCACGTTCGTTTACTAATTTCCGGTGGGGGAGGACGACGACGACCATATCAGGATCACTCGGAGCTGCGATTCATTCTAGTATCATCACTAGAGAGAAACAAGCGCTTCGGAAGCACCACGAGCGAAGAGAGTTCAACAACCGACTACCCCGACCCCGCAACACCCTTCGATAGAAGCGATGCCTGTTAGATCGTGAGGTCATCATCGAATCTAGGTCGATCAGTGACCCCAAGCCACTCGCTTTACAGATTTGCGATTTGTTTCAGACAGGGAGAGACGGAGAGAGTTACCGGCACGAGATGAACCATGTTCGGATGGGGCTTACCGCCTCCTCCCTCTAATAACAATAACAACAATAATAATAATCATATGGGGAGCAAATTTCCCTCTTGGGGCAGCGGTCCTTCATGGTGGGATGTGATTTCGGGAGGTAATAACAATAATGGCGGAGGTGGAACTGGAGGCGGAACAGGAGGCGGGGGTGGAACTGGAGGAAGTGGAGGTACGGGCGGTAGTGGAGGCAGTGGTGGAACTGGTGGCGGTAGCACCGGTGGAAATGGAGGGGGGAGCAGTGGTGGCGGGAGCAGTGGTGGCAGCGGCGGAACCGGTGGTACTGGAGGCAATAGCGGAGGGAGCACCGGAGGGAGCAATGGTGGAAGCGGTGGGAGCACAGGGAACAGTGGTGGCAGCGGGAGTGGAACTGGGGCCGGGAGTGGGAGTGGAGGTGGAACGCCAAGTAACGGCGGCTCAGGAAGCGGGAGTGGAAGCGGCACAGGGAACGGAGCTTCGAATGGTGGAACCGAACAGCCTGCTACTCCTCCACCAGCACAGGGCAACAACAACAACAACAACAACAACTCACCAAACCCGACTCCGAGCGACCCCGCACCCGAAACACCAGGCACCGCTTCACCGGCAGGGGAGACTAGTCATAGCCAGAATCCATCGCAGTCGGGGTCTGGTGGAAGTGGAACGCAATCTGGCGCCGAGGAAGGCTCCAATAGGGGCGTCGACGCTGCCCTTCCGTCGTCCACAGAATCTTCGAGCACTCTGAACCCCAACGGATCTGCGGCTGGCAATGCCAATAACAATGGCAATCCCTCAACGTCACCCGGCGACTCAAACGGCGGATTCGCATCGTTACCCGGTTCCAGTGGGAACTCACCCGCAGGCATTATAGCGGGAGTGATTGGTACGTTTCCCTTCTCTCTTTGATTGAAACGCGTGGTTTTTAACTCAAACTGTGTTCAGTCGGTGTTGTTATCCTCCTTCTTCTCCTCGCCTTCATCTTCCGCTATCGTCGAGTGAAGAAGGACGCCACCCTGACCGCATACGGCCGCCGTGACCGCGCCCTTTTCGCCATCGGAGCAAAGAAGAGACCCAGCAAGAGATCATCCACAGTTCTCGGAGGTCTACTTATTCCCTCGGCCGCATCGAGATCCGCCGACGATAGCCCTCCTTTTACGTCCGGCCAACCGGCCATGGCGGAGCACCCTATCAATCCTATGCCCATAGCCCATCGCCGTTTCAGCACGAGGAGCGACGAAACCGGCACGACCATGCCCCCTTCCCCTACCTCTACCGTATTCGGCGGTACCATTTCTATGTTCCCTCTCCCGCCCTCTCAACATTCCTTACCCCAATCGGTGGGACATCCGTTTCCTCTCGCACCTGCACTGCATCACCCCGCGCATCATCCCCCGCAGTACCTGGCGCAGTACCCGGAGCAACACCCTCGAAATTCGATCAGTACTGTTTCGCAACTCTCCCGCCCCAGCGAGATCCGAGTGTCCTTTTCCGACGTGTCGGGACTCAGCGACACGGGGTCCACGTATCACCACGACGTGTACTATGCCACCCATCCAACATACCAACCCGACGCTCCGGCCCCGGGTCCTCCGAGATTAAACAGCATCCGGAGACACACCAACATCAGCGAATGGAACAACTTTAGCGGAATGCACGGGCACGGCCAAGCACCGCCGAGCGCGGGGAATCGCGTCTAGGCGGGGGTGCGTTCTATACAGGCCTGAATCTTAGGTGTTCCAGGGTTCGTTACGATGAATGATATTTTGGGCATTTATTCATCATGAAGATAAGCTATATATTCCCGTTATGAAGCTGAAGGGCTGGTCATGGATACCCTTGGGGGACGGATGGAGCATCTATATTGGCATCAAGCATGTTTTTCTACTGGGCATTTGATGATCGAGGAGGTTGACCTAGCATTCCTTAGTATTTCTCTTTTCCTTTTATTTGTTCCTTCAGAGCGGAGTGGGGGCAGCGCTCGTTCATTCTTTGTTTCTGTTTCACCCCTGGACATCACCAAAAGAACAAGAATGAGTCCTGGGGAACTCAAAGGACAGCACTGTCTCCCAATGGAGCACGTGCAGTTTGTACAATACATTGTATAGAGTAAACATGAAAACATCTTAATCCCAACTCATCCCCCGGCCTTGCTTCTACGTCAAGCGTACGAAGAGCAAAGAATCAGAGTGCGAGTTCAATCGGCGCAATAAAACCCTGAGAAGCCTTTGGACTTTCAGTGACGACACAATGGAGATTCTTCTGATCACTCGGTACCGGGTATTCCAGCGTGCATGAAGGGATGCGTTTCCTGTCTCCGGATTGACAACTTACAACCGCTCGAGTGGCGGAGAGGAGTATAAAAATCGCATGTCTCCCTCCCCAGAAAGCAGCATTTTGTTGTCTTCTGATTGCTCTCTAAACTCGGCGGACATTTGGTCATTTGAATCCGAGCCCGAGGTCCTAAATGTTCATCAGAAGCCTTTTCTCAATAAGGATATGTAAATCTGTTGAGCCATCAGGCGCTGCACTCCTGGGCATTGGATCCCAGAATTCTTCATTCCAGCTGGCCTCCATCCGAGCCCCAATTCCACTTACGTGAAGCATCCTTGCGACTGAGTGATGAACTCGTAGAAAATCTTCCGAGGGCAACGCAATACTATCGTCCGCAGATGTAAAAGTGCGAATCGAGGGAATGCCGAGGCTACCGCTAAAATTGAGAAATTGGTACACATGGTATCGATTGGGAGTAGCAAACTTTCTCGTCGGGAAAAAACTAAAGTTAGAGAATGCATTGATGACGAGATGTGATACAGGTTGGACTTACAGACGGCTGAAATGCGAAGCGGTATTTTCCGAAATTGCGGTGCATGAGGAGATTCAGTGTCATCGCATTCTTGGGCTGATTCACGCTTTCTGGCCCGATGGCACCTCTCAGCTTCGGAAAGTATCTATATAATGCCCACCACACAGTGGATTTCCATTCAACCTGAGATAATGATGAAAGTCAGTTTCCGCTACATCAGTCGAGGCGGGAGTCAAGAGTTGGGGTATATTTGATCCAAATACCTCGATTGCATTATCTTGGTTGAACTTTCTAAGACTAAACGGGATAATGTGCGAGCACTCTGTCTCCACGGCGGGATGATCGTAGGAGGTCGTACGTCCTTCCGCCAACGATGCGAGGTCGATGTCTCCAGTGAGGACGCACCGAAATCGGTCTCGGCGAAGACATTGCTCTTTCAGCGCCTTTTGATCATTTCTCGTCGACGGCTCGATCAACCCCCTCAGCTCCTCAATACCGGGGCCCGCGTCTGAGTGTGGCGATGGCGAGATGTTCGAATCGACACTCCCATACTTCACTGCCGGATGGGCGCAAGGTGGTATATTAGTATGGAATTCCAACTGCTAAGTGACTACATCGGTCAGGTAGGTTGCAACGTACTAGCCTTGAGCACTGCATCCGTGAAGAACTGCCTCAGAGCCCGGATTGCTTTGAAGTCGCTCTTGAACACCACCAGTTCTCTCATCATGGTCATTTGTCCTTCCTTGGGAAGATTGTCGAGGACGACGTCGAAGAAGGCTGGTGTGTCATCTTCTTCCTCGCTGTGTGCCGCTCGGTATGCATCGAGGACAGCCTTCGACTCCGCTTGGACGTCCACGTACGCGCTAACATCAGAGGCCACGGACGAGAAATCATCACTGAGGGCGTCAACGTCAGGATGGGGCGTAATATGAAATGACCGAGTAGGAGCCATGACAGTGACGGCGAAGTAGAAGGACGAAGAGACTGACAAAAAGGGGTAAGTTGGATTGGGCGATGAAGTGAAGTTTGGATGATGGGGATGGGTAGAGGGAAGAAATTTCTCGGTTGCCTGGAGTCTGGAGAGAATTGGTAGAAGTTGCCAAGTTCCAGAACGTGTTCTGTTTTCTGTTTTCTGCTTCTTGTGTGGGAACTGGCAGGAGGACTTCACATAATCTCTTGCTCGGAGGCACCTTCCATCCTACAGATTTGACGAACTTAACACCGCACACCAGTTGGTGACAATTGGATGAACTCTAATACCAGTTCAAGTCATCGTCATTCGATCGTTCCTGGTGCTTTTGTTTACTTCCTCCTTCGACCTTACGTAGCTGTGCCCATGAGACTTCAACTTGTTGGGCTGGTCTCAAATCTAATCCCTGGACGAGACAACGGGAAAGTAGAGCGAACATTAATCGGTTGAGGGCATCCGGAGCGAGACACGCAAAGGCGCGCAAAGGCGCGCAGGAGACATATGCGGGAGTATCATTCTCGTCGTCGGCTGCGTCCCTCGAGATGGAAACTGTCGACCTAGATGACGAAGTCGATCTCGAGCCATAGACTGCCAAAGTCCTGACTCCCACCGAGCGGAGATTTCTTGTACTTACTCGACAGGATGAACCTGGGATCATGACCTCGCTGGAAGTGTCAGCCAACCGAAGCAGTAGGTTAATTCGGTTCCAAGCAGTGGTGCATGCCCGGCTGGCAACTGACCCCTCCTCCAGCCGTGACGGCCATCAAAGTGTCCCCTCAGATAGAATCTCCGTTCCACGACGCAAGCAGGAGTCTTCGCCCTGTGACTCTCGCGGGCCTCACGAGATCTACTTGGGCTGCTGTGCTCTCTTGTGCTCGAGCAACGATTGATATCGATTGGCTGAAGCTACTGTTGCTAGCATAACACATGAGTCGCGGGGCCAGATTTGCCCGGTCCCGTAGGAATGTGACCCTCGACGTGCAAAGATTTTGGGCAGGAAACATGGACGACTGATCAACTTGATTATTCCCTCGACTCATCATCTACTATCTCGGTTCGCTCGACAACCGCTTCTCCGAATACTGTGGCCTTTGGCATACGCCCAAAAGGACTGGAGTTTACGAGGGCAATGCTACGCGATGCAATACCGATGCAAGTAATCGGTCCCGATATGCACTTGGCGAAGCCTCCAAGATGTATCACGACCATCACGACGCGCTCAGCAAGCTAGGCCCTTTACTACGTGGTCACCAATACCACCCTCGAATTCAAGGGGGAACAGGAGACTGCATTCTTTCCCAAACTCTTTCTATGGGCTTGGATAATTCGGTATGCGAAGGTCTTTGGCGTTTTTCAGTGCTCTCCCCCTCTCCCCCATCACCACTTACAAACGATTGGGATTTTGCATTGCGACTGGTTGTAAGTTCGAGACCCTTGCAAGTCGACCAGCCCCACAGCCAGCCACACTGCTTTTAAGGGTAATTCTACGCTGGTCAGACCGAACTAAGATTGCATAGTGTAATTATCCTCATCGGAAGAAATGGCCAATTACGGGTTTGGTTTGGTCGACGTGCAAGGATCTTGGTTACTGCCAGGATCCCTTTTCCTATTTCCTATTCTGGACTTGGACGCGTTTCCAATATTTCTCTCGAGGGCTGGGGCTGAAGAAGTCAGTCTTCTTAAAGGGGGGTAAGATGTCATCGACAACACCACGCGCCGTCGCCAATATTTTATAGAATATTTTATCCCGAATTCTAAGTGATAATTGCAAATTCATCTCGTCTCTCAAGGGCCTCCAAGTGCTTCGCTTCCGTTCATTTTTATGCCTTCCAGCGCCTGCGCCTGCAAGATGCCTAGCAAGGGTGTACAAGCTTACACATACATCGCGGCGTCCGGGGTGGAGATCGACATCTCCGTGCCCAAACAGTCGGCGACGCGCACGGCGCAGAGGGTGTTCGAGACGGAGAATTTTGAACTCGACGCCGTCAAGATCCGGTGGCCGCTGAAGCGCCATGGGCGATTCACTTTCAAGGTTCGGAGGTCGAATCCGGGCGAGACGTTGACGGAGCAGTGGATGGATGTCGACCCCGTGTCGGGCGACATTTCGTCCGACTCGACCATGGACAACACGCTGCTGGAGACGAGGTCCATTATCGGGAAGGGCCTCGCAATTAGCTACGGCGTGTACGAGGCCGGGGCGGGCCAGGCGGGTCTGCCGAATAAACACCAGGCCTACGCCATCGTCACCCCGGAATGGAGCGGTTGGCAAGGCTCGGTAGTGCCGCCCGGATCGGAAGCTGAGAAGAAGAAGTTCGCTTATTTCGTGCTGCCGAGCCCGCATGACGTCGGAATGAATAGCCTGGATACGATGAATGCCATCCTCAAGCATGCGGGCGTCGCGAGTGCCAACATTCTCACCACGTTGATGCCCTACCTGAACAGTGCAAAGGACAGCGTCGCCAAGGTCATCGGCGGCCTCGCCGACGTGACGGTCAGCAAGATCGCGCCAGACATCATCGCCAGTCTGTCCGTCACGCAAAAGGACACGGTCGCAACCATGCTCCAGCTCGGCGCGCGCTACTTCGAGTTCCGCCCGGCCCACTGCCACAGGGCCATCCTACCCCACTCTCCGCTCCCGGACAAGCTCTACTTCCAGCACGGACCCATCCCGGGAATGGCGTACGACCAGTTCCTTATGGACCTCGTCCTCTTCCTCACCCAGAACCCGACGGAGATCGCCGTCGTGCACGTCCGCTGGGACGGCGTCCCCGCCGAATGCGCGCGCCCCACGGACTCGGAGCTCAAGAGCTACCTCGACGCGGCTTTGGCCTTCTCCAACGGCGCCGTGCAGGCGGGCGACATGGACGACCTCCGCAACGCGACGATTGCGGACCTCCGCGCGCAGAAGAAGCGGCTCTTGTACGTCGTCAACGAGTCGGTGCTGAGCACGTACGACGACACGGCCAACGCGACGGTGGACGGGCGCAGCATGCTCGCCGCCTTCGAGAGGACGCTGACGGCGCAGAAGCAGGAGGGGCAGAACATGACGGTGGCGCAGTGCCAGGCGACGCCGACGAACATCAAGGATGTTATTTACTATAGCGTGGTGTCGGCGAGCGTGAGCACGATGGCGCTGATGGCGACCAAGGCGCTGTGTGGGCATCTTTTACTGCCGTGGTTGAGGCAGAATGTGGCAGACAGGTGTAAGAGGGATCAGCTGCTGGTGATTATGGACGATTTTATTGATGGGGCGGATACGGATGTTGCGGTGGAGCTGAGCAGGAAGAGATTGGCGTAGGGTTTGGATAGATGAGGGTGTTTTGGAGATGAACCCTCATGGAGGGATATGGCTTGCAGGATATATGACTTGATGAGATGGAGGTCTGTATTGTCTTTTTTCTTGGATTTTGAGGCGAGATTGAATATACACTGTAATATTGATTCGATACGGGATATGGAGAGTTGGGCCTCGCCCTTTGCTTCCCAGCCTGGCTGTCCAGCATCATCACCATCACCATCGCCCACGAACTCATCGATCACCACGTCCGCAAAGCAGCCTTGATTCTCTTGGAAGTCTACGCATTCGGCAAACGGTGAACGCTGAATGATGACTCAAAATTCTTGGCTGCGCGTCTCATAGGCTTCGGTTGGGGAAGACCTCTCACATGGAACTATTCACTCCCAGAGCAAGTTTCTCAATGGCTGTTGCCTAATGCTATCAGGCTGTGGCTTGGCCGCTGGAAGCGAAGCCCTCACAAGGGCATACATACGAGGTACATAGCCTGGCATAACCTCAATTGTAGGAATACGTCGGACTAAGTAACCCTGGGGATGCACGACATCGGGTGTGCTTGGTGTTCTGTCGGGGGCGATGACGATTACAGCTAGGTACCCTGCGTTGCTCCTGAGTGATGTTTTGTTTGAACACGAGAGGCATAGCAAAATCTCTTTGACTAGGCTATTTGGGATCACAGCTAAGCTGTGCCACAGGTTGTTCGCGAACATCTCCGCAGGGTCCTAAAGTACGGTTAGCTAGGGGAATTGGACAGCACTCCAAAAATTAACCAGATCCAGAATGGTATTTCTGACAGAGGGCCGGCTGTAAAGTGCGGCCGATACTGCGAACCCCTCTCCCCATGCAGGAACAGAAAAGATGATCCTCGACGGTCCGCCTTAGCAGGGATGGAGAGGGCTGGGCTGCGGTTGGCCTTTCGAAGGCGGCCCTGCCCACATGAGGAAGAAGAAATGCCTGGCTCGACATCCAACCATAAAGGTTGTCCTTCTCCCGCATCTGATCGATAACCCCGCTTCCTTTACCTCATCTTCTCCTCGATCGTTCCTTGGGCTAATCTTGATGGCATGGGGCAGCGAAGGACTACCTTTCGGCCGTCGCCGGTTGTGATAGGGATAACAACATTGAACCCGCCGGTGAGCCATTCCTTCGGATGGGCAAACTTGCACGTTCCTTCTCCCAGTCCTAAATGATCCGCTACGAGTGATTCGAATGTCGACGCGTTGTTGTAAAGGGCGATCTTGAAGCGGACCGTCTCTTCAGTACACTTGATTTCATTCAGGACATCGTCTTCCTCCAGGATAGCCTTGTCAAACTCAAGCTCCAGGCCAAAGAATGAGCGAGCTTTTGACATGTTAGCATCGGAATGGAAGAAAGGACGATGATTAGAGACCCTTAAAACAATGGCTGTGAAAAGGGGTCTTGAAACCAGTGAGTGTGAGTGAGAGCGAGAGTGAGAGGGCAGAAATCAAACGAATTACGGAGTAGGAAGGCGGTGAGACCATTTAACACAACTCGCTGGCTGGTTTCCACTCTCCCCTTCCGCTAGGTCGGTCCGTATAAATACTTGGATGCGCACGGAATACGAAGTACCACTCAAGATACCAAGTCAACTTTCAAACAAGGACCGGGTCGTATGTATACTGTACCCCTGTCACGCGTGTTTGGAATCGAGCAGTCTGGTGAGCCCTGAGGTACAAAGTACATCAATTTTAGGGTGTATCTGGACGATCCGGAGTATTTGGAACACTGTTCGACCAACTATGAAGGCGGTGAAGCTTGGCAAAATTCTCTCGATGGACTTGCAACTGAACAGAGCAGGAGCCAACAGGAGCCAACGCGATGGCATTTCTGTCTCGTCCAAAGTAGTCGAGGCATCGAATAACTTTCTGTCCGAAATTTTATCTTGAGGGATATGCCTGTCGAGCTGACACGTTTTGCGGCGTAACCATCTATCTAATCTTCCTCCTTCTTCTACTTCTGACTCCTGACTCGTCACTCCTGGCTTCTAGTCGCACCAACTACCCTACAATTGACCTACCTCAGCCTATCGAGGCACGTCGTGTGGATGAATCCACTCCATCACCTCCAAGTTGTCTAGTTCGCTATGGCGGAAGTCACACCAGAGCGTGACTTGATACTTTCGATTCACCCGCAGCATGTTGCCAACATCGTCAGTCGCGTCAAGAACCATGAGTTTCGAAATTACCTCCTTCCCGTTTCTGTAAGGAGACTCTGGATCTACGAGACAAGTCCTACATCGTCCATCAAGTATGTTGCAACCATCAGCCACGGGAAGCGACCAGGAGAGATTCGCGAACCAAAAGGCCTCAGAAACGACGAGTTTGACCGCGGAGACCTAGAAGGTCGGGTCAAGTATGCCTACGAAATCCTCAAACTGGAAGAACTGTCTGAGCCTTACTCGCTCTCCACCCTGAAGTCTAAAGGTTGGTTGGGCGGAGCGCCCCAAAAATATTGTTTCGTCAAGCCGGCGATGGTCGCAGCCCTGAAGACTGCATCGCTGCGACTGGTCTTTGACTCCGTCCCCTCGGCCGCTCTCGAGGCCAGCCCTCGGGATAGTGAAGCTAAACGAGACGCTGCGCCGCCGACCATACGCCGCGACCAGGCGAAAAAAAGGTCGCCTGCAGGCGTCCGCAAGTCAACGTCTAAGCCTCGACACTTGGGCAATCGAAAACAAACGTCACTCGGACATTGGTTAGGAAACTCTACTTTGGACAGGCTGGACCTACCGGAGCAAATTTAATTTTCACTGTTCTTTCAAGCCAACTGCGATGATGCCTGATTCTGCACATCTGGAGAAACAACGGATTGATTCTTGTCACCTGGCTGAAGTTGGGTGTCGGAAATGGGGCAGATTCTGGTTTGGATTCGCGACTGCACCCAGCTTCAGAGTCTAAAATGTGGTTCCTGGTGTTGGTGCGATGGTCATGAGGACACCTTGAGCCTCCGAGTCCTAGAGTATTTCGAGTATTTCGAACCAACAGTTGGCGAAATCGAATATCTCTAGATGTAAACCTAACCACGCCATGGATATGGATTCCAGTCCGTGGGAGCCTCGTCTTCTTCGAGGGAGTATATAATTCACGAAACTCTCTACGTTAATGTCCATTGCTCGTCTCTTCCTTGCCGCCTTCCAAGGATCCATCCCATCTCCTTCGCGCGTCGACACCAACCCACCACTGCATTTATCTCCTCGTATTACGACCTTAGACCTTGCTTTATCTGTTGTTGTTAACCTTTGCTAATGGACGCCACAACCAACTTCCACCTCATCAGCCATGACGGAGTCGGCCACCACCCTCTCGGAGCCGGCTCGTACTACTTTCGAGATGATGTTGTCGGCTGGCTCTGCAAGCAGGCTACCCGTCCCTCCATCAACATCTTCATCGGCGCCCAGCCTAATTCATCCCCTCACATGGGAAACATATGCAACATTGCAACAGCCTTCGCCCTTGGCCAACATCTTCGAAACGCAGGAAAAACTGCCACCGTTTGCTTCGATGCCGTTGATACAGCACCGGCCCCTTTGGAGGAAGGAAAGATTCAGATTGATGGGGCTACGTACCAGAGGAGCCTTCGCTGGACCGGAGTGGACCAGACATACCTACAACAGTTTCGAGAGATTCTTCAGCGGCTGTCTCACCTCTCCGGGGTCCCTTATAAACAACGAAACCAGGCGGAGATTTTGGGCAACGAGGGGTCTCTTGCCATTCTCCGAGAGATCTTTGCGCGCCATGCAGAGCTCGGTCTCCTTTTCTCGCATAAGAACGGTTGTATCGGGGTCAGAGCAGCATGTCCTGTCCCTGGATGCGGCCTTGCCGATAAGGCTGGGGTGCGCAATCAATACTTGCAGGACAGGATCAAGTTCCACTGCCCAACCCACGGGGAGTTCTTTCTCAACCTCCATGACCCCCGCGACGCAGCAAAACTCGAGCTCAATACCCCCATGCGGAATCTGTTGCGAAACCGCCTCTTCGGCTCGGACCCATCCGTCTCCTGGATTCAGGTCATTGGCGCCGACTATGCCGGGTTCTACCAGGAGCAGCTACTATGGAGACCTCTTATGGACACTCCTCCACCCCAGCTGCCCCTGATCGTATATAGTCCAGCTATCCTTGACTGGTCGGGCGCAAAGATATCCAAGAGCTTGTACGTAAGGCAGTCGGCATATGACTACTTGCGAGACACTAAGTTGGACTACATGTTGAGTTACGACCGCTTCGTGGCTGGCCCGTTCGACCTTGAGCATGTCTACCGTGTGTGCTGCGATTGGACGGGAGAATCGTACAAATTGTTCAGGGCGTATTCTATCTATTACCTCCACGATCTGCTTGTTGTCGCCAAAGAGGGCGAGAATCCTTCCGCACTAACTTGTCCTTCCGAACACACAACGGATGAGCTTGCCATAACGAAAGAATCCGGCGAGGTCAAACGGAGAAACGTGACTAGTGTCCGCGCAAGGTTTGGACACCGGATCAACCGTCTTTTCGGCACACAATCCAAGGGAAATTAAGAGGATGGCAGATCGGGACCAACACCAGGTACCCCCGGGTATATAATTGTTGGTGGGTAGCACATAGCACACGAGGGCGGCAGGAAATGCGGGTTTAATTTGCGCTTTGCTCGGTTGATGTGTTCGGATTGTGATATAAAGAGGGGTCCTCTGGCAACCTCGAGGGGAGGAATGGCTGGGTAAATAGAGGTAGATAGAATAAATAGAGAGCGAGACATTCGGAGATCAATTTGATCTATTGAGCCTCCTGCAGCCTCCGATTGATTCCACCGAACCCGACGCGGCTAAACAGGCTCCTCCACCTCGCGGGTCCGGACCCTTCTTACACGGCCATAGTTGTAGTGTGCCCCAATATCCATTAGATCCGCTGTTATTGATCTCGCCCCTTACCGTCCATCCCGCGTCCAAACCTGCTGCTCTAGAGCGTAGCGCGAAGCTTTCCTTGGCACTTTGTGGCGTTCTATTTTCGTTCTGCTATATCGTTCGCGGGTGATCGTGGTCCAACTTTTGTCAGTCCACTTGATCCGGCTCGCGGTGACAGTAGCCGGCGCGACTAATAGTAAAGTGAAGTGCTTTGCCGGGGATCGTCCTCCCCCACACCAACCTACCAGTGCATCTCGGCAGCTAATGTGGACAGCAGGCTTTCCCAATGGAACGACTGCCACCGTTCCTAGCCGTAGCTTTATCCGAACGCAGGAACGCATGCTCGGCACGCTATCGTACTACAAGTAAGCGGCCATCATCAACATATTGTGTGTGTGTGTGTGTCCTGTGGTGGCTTGATCCCAACCAAACGGAACTCCCACGATGCACACACCCTGCATGTAAGACACCCCTAGACGGAACGAGGCCATCGTATCCGACAGAACTAAACGACCAACAGCAGTGCCATCGGGTCCCTGCCTTGGATCGCGTTCCCCGCACGAGCGGGGATAGAGCCGAGCAAGACCATGCACGTCGGCATGCTAGGATCGAGCGGGAGAGCGGAAGAGGGATCCATACGTGCCGAAAGTAGTGGGTTTGCCTGCTTACCATGACGTTGAATCCGCTTATATATAAAGCAAAGGGCTGCCGCTGCACGTACCCTGGATTTCGCCCTCGAGAACCAGGGAAAAGCTCTCCCCGTTCGTTCGAGAAAAAGAGGATTCTCATCAGTGTGCCCACACACGAGGCCACCTTCCCCAGCTGTCCCCGGATTGACCTTGCATTGGCCTGTCTTCGCCCACTCGTGCACCATAATGCGTGATCTCCTGCTCCCTACCATCCTCCTAGGCCTCCTCGGGGGCGTAAAGTCCTTCAACTTCCCTTTTGAGGACCTCGACCTCACGGAAGAGAACTTCCAACGAGGCCAAGGAGGCTACTCCGATATCTACTTCGGCGACGCTTCCCGCCCCAGGCTCTCCCGAGCCGAATGCAAAGCCACCCCGGGCACCGCCGACTGGCCTAGCGACCGCGAGTGGGAGCGCCTCGGCGAGTTTCTCGAGGGCGCCCTGCTCAAGCCCGAGCCCCCAACCGCCGTGTGCTACAAGGATCATCCGCTGTACGATGAGGCCAAGTGTCGAGATATCAGGACCAATTCCGGCTCGAATAGGTTCTTTATCGATGATCCGCTTAGCGTGTTGACCGCGTGGCCTCAGGGGAATACGTGTCCTTTGGAGGTGAAGCCGAATACGACTTGTACTCACGGAGGGTTTCCGGAGTATGTGGTCAATGTGACGGAGGTTTGGCAGATTCAGACTGCCGTCAACTTTGCTAGGAACAAGAACATCCGTCTCATTGTCAAGTGAGTGCACAATGTCTCCCTAAGAAGCTTGGGGAAATATGTATATATAAAACTAACTGGGTTCTGCTCAAAGGAACACCGGCCACGACTTCCTCGGCCGCAGTGTCGGCGCAGGATCCATCAGCGTCTGGACTCACTTCCTCAAGCAGTTCGAATTCCTCCCCGAGTACACCCAAGGCCGTTACAAGGGCCCCGCAGCTCGCGTCGGCGCCGGCCTCGAGTCGTGGGAGATGTACAACTTCATGGACGAGCACAACGTCACCTTTGTCACGCCAGGTCGATACACCGTCGGTGTTTATGGCGGATGGTTCCAGGGCGGCGGGCATAACGCTCTTTCGTCGTGGTACGGCATGGGCGCGGATCAGATTCTGTCGCTTCAGGTTGTCACAGCTGATGGGCGATTCCTTACTGCTGATACTGAGGAGAACACTGATCTGTTCTACGCTCTCCGTGGAGGCGGTCCAAGTTGGTTCCTCCTTTCCTTGTCCGGCCCTGTAAGCCATTTGAGCTTTTCAAAACGCTAACTTGCTTTCCTCCCTACCAACAGGCACTTATGGTATCGTAACCTCCGCCATCGTCAAAGCCCACCCCCGCGTCGTCGTCCGAAACGCCGCCCTCTCCTTCCAAACCGGCAAGGACGTCGACGTCGAAGCCTTCTGGACAGCCGTCAACCTATACCACTGGTACGGCCAATACATCACCGAGGTCGGCGGCACGTCCTACAACTACGTCACCTACACCGGCAAGAACTCCTACACCTTCACGGCCGACAACGAGTTCCCCGACCTCAGCGACGAGGAGATCATCTACTTCCTCACACCTCTCTGGGACTCCCTCCGCGAGGCTGGCATCCCCGTCAAGAACATCACCGTGGCACCGACGTCCAACTGGGCGCCTTCCTCCAACGGCGGCACGGGCGACGCCCCGGGAACCCAGCGTTTCGCGAGCCGACTATTCCCGCGCAAAAACTGGAAAGATGAAGACCTCTTCGTCAAGACCATGGGTGCCGTCCGCGAGATCGTCGAGGCTACGTACACCTTCCACGGCATCTTCATGAGCCCGACGTCCACCATCGCGGGCTGGCCAGGCGCCGAGAGCGGTCTGAACCCGGCCTTCCGCGACACGTACATGCACGCCGACATCTTCTACACGGGCGACATTTCCAAGACGGAGCCCTTCAACGCCGTCGTGAACAAGTTGCGCGAGGTGACGGCCGACGGCGGCGGCGCGTACATCAACGAGTCGGACGTCGAGGAGCCGAATTGGCAGCAGAGCTACTTCGGGAACAAGTACGACAGGCTGCTGCAGATTAAGAAGAGGAGGGATCCGTGGAATGTGTTTTGGGCGCCGAGTACGGTGGGGAGCGAGGGGTGGGCGGTGAGGAAGGCGGAGGGGGATGTGTTTCCTTCGCAGAATGGGCCGCTTTGCAAGGTGGGCGCGGCTGCGCCTGCGGCTTCGACGTGAGTGTAGTGAGGGAGGCATGTCTTGATAGTGATGGGGAGGATGTGAGATTGTCAATATGAAGTAATTTCTATCAGACTTTGCGATGCTCGTTGCGGCTGCTGTAGGAAGTCCAGCCAAGGACGGGGAGCGAGAGGAGCAATTGCAGAAAGGAACGCAACCGTACCCAAATTCGCTTCGCTGATGGAAGTTGGAATCATGCCCAAACATTGTAGACTACGCATTATTTCCTCAACCGAAACGAGGGATTCGATAGATGACACGGCTACCACGTTTACTCTCTTTGAAGCAGCAATACGAGCATGAGAGACTGTACGGACCACGATGTAAGGTTTTACGGGAGACTTTTCACAGTGGACGGAAAGATTGGGGAAATGATTCGTCTCAAGCGCCAAAATACTCTACCAACAATCCAATATCCGAGATCAAGCCCCGGGCATATTGAAAACTGAACGAATCCATTTCCGCCTTGTTTAAAACCATTCCATAACCTCATTAATGCATTTCCATGATCATAATCTTCGCTACCCTCTTCGCTAACCATCAAAGAGAAAAGAAAGGAGGTCGCTAGGCACCCTCTCCAGCACCCTCTCACCCTCCAGCACCCTCTCCCCTTCCCACCAACAGACAAGAACGTCAAAAAAGACGCATATCCGCAGCGCGAAGAGGACGAGGATCCCAACTACAAAAAATGAACGACGGCAAAAAGGAGAATCATGACGAAGGCGAGATCGTAAACTGCTTCGTGGACGTAACTGGCCTCGCTGGCCGGGTTCTGCTCGAAGGCAGCGGTGTCGATGGGGGTGGTTCGCTTAGACGGGGAGTTGGGCAGGTTGCTGGGGGCGGCGGCGCCGTCGGCATTCTTCGGAGTGACTGATAAAATGATCAGTGTTAGAGATTGGCACAAGATAAAAGCAGGGAAACGAGAATCGTACCAAAGCTCATACCGTCCCCGGAACAACATGTATAGGAGGGGCTTAAAAATCGAGGACGCCTCTCTAAAGGAGGGAGAAGAGAGGGGTTAGTAGATGTTTGTGAGAAAGGGGAATGGTAGCTGGTAGGTATCAACTGATGGTCTTGGAGACCAAATCAGGCGAGGGGGATTGGAAGGACCCTTGGACAGTAGAGTGACCATGGGAATTGGGAACAAGGGGGAGGTGGTGGAGGAGGAGGAGGAGGAGGAAGAGGAGGAGGAGGAGGAGGTGTTCTTGCCGTGCAGTATATTCCTCGGTCTCGGAATAACAGAGATCAGGGCCAGACGTACCCTTGAGACACTTCGGGTGATGGTCTACAAATGGCGTTAGCATTTCCCCTTGTCTAGAGGATGGACGAAAGTGGCATGGGGAGGAGGAAGAAGAAGTAGAACTTACCGTTCTCGTTCTCGTTCTCGCTGGCCACAGGGTGGATGACCGTGGCGAGAAGGAGAACAACAGGAATGATCCGTTTGAGGGCGACCATTCTGGTAGAGAGGACGCTTTAGGAACACACTCAAGAGCGCCGAGGGCCGAGGGCCGAGGACTGAGGACCGAAGACTTACTTGACGGAAACGATGGATATCAAAGATGATAGTGGATGAAAGTAGGTATGCTGATGATGAAACAACAGTTATTTCTGATGGAAAACCTGATGAAACTGCAATGCAGAAGATTCCAATCCAGGGTTATTTGGGGATGAAGAAAATAGAAAAAGAGAAGATCCCAGAAAAACTCCTCCCTTTTATAGATTTTGTGAGGGCCGTGGGTGATTGTGTCCAAGATCCCCAAGGTCCCGCGATTTCCGGAGGTGACCTCCGCAGGGGCTCCGGACAGTGTGTCCGTACTTTCTGTACTGTTATGTTACAGCTAATTAGAGTACAGGATCAAAGTGTGATTAAGATATGTAGGCACTGTATCTCACTGAGTGTGTGAAATTACTGTTTTCATTATTTTTTTTTTTTTTTTTTTTTTTCAGATTTCTTTTTTGAGTGGAAGGAGTGATTGTGATCCTTTGATCTGTGCACAAGCCTGAAGCTTGGTCGTCAACAGACTTTTTTTCTTCTGAACCATTTTCCTTTGTTCTTTCTCTCTCCTTGCATGTCTCTGGCCAGAGAAGCAAACAGCTGGAGACGAGTCGCGAGATGCCACATGCAAGCCTTGCGTAGCTGGCCGAGGAGCCCTATTTGTGACGTCGGGGAGATGTCTAGGCACGGACGGAACATTCTTTGGAATGGAAACTGATCTATTGGAGCCAGAAACGCCTCTCCGTCAAATCTACCCTGAGTGAACAACATCCCGCAAAGATGAACTCCCACATCTCCCAAAAATAGCCGTCAAGAAAACAAAAGAGAAGCCCAAGACGTATGAACCACCATCTTCGAGCAAACGTCAACCTGAGCAGTGACGTCCCATATGTACAATACAAATATATATGCCCTCACCCGCCCAGCTATTTCTCCTTCTTCGCGCAGATAGGACAGCCCCCACGCAACCTATCCTTCAGCAACCTCGCATGCGTAACCTTCATCCCCACAAGATACCTTCCCCCACGGTCCTCCTCGTCAACGCTAAACGGCGCATCCAACGCGGCGCCGGGCCGTATGATCTCCATCAGGTGCGAAAGATGAAACACATGCCCGCAGGCGAAGCCCACGAGGCTCTCGACCTCAAAGTCCGTGAACGGCTTATGACACTTTGAGCAGTGGCCCGGCTTAGCAGGCTCGGCGAAGATATCGACCTCCTTGACCGTGGCGGAGTCGTCGCCGTCATCGGCTTCCAATTCCGGTACGTCAGAACTCGGTACCGATTCGAACTTGATGCCCCTCTGCTGCCCCTTTCGCAATTCCCTTTGTGCTGCCGCCACCTCGCTTCGAAGAACCCTCGCGACACCTTCGCTTATCGAGTACTGGATCTCGTGCTCCTTCATGATGTGTCTGATGCCCTCACGGAGACCCTCGATCTCTAGTCCCTCGGGTATACGTCGCACCAATGTAATGGGGTTGATGGCCGTCCCCACCTGTTCGAGAAGTCCGCGGATAAAGCTTGGTTTGTCCATGCTGTACGTGAGCAGGTCTTCCCACAGGTCGGGGTCATCTTGCTCCTTGGCGAAGTCGATAGCCTTCTTAACGTTGTGGAGTCGGTCGATGATGAGGAAGAGGGCACGTCTCATCTGGCCTGTCTTTGAGTACAGGTAGACGAGTTCGTCGTCATAATTGTACTGCTCGCACTCTTGGACGGCCTAGGAAAGGTTAGTGATGAGCTAAAAAAAA